>JAPMOQ010056865.1:1650265-1730211 GCA_026543055.1 Argiope trifasciata | reverse complement strand
GGTGTGGGTAATGAATGAATGAGGCGGAGAAAAACTGGATTGAAGGGGTTGGTGTGGGTAATGAATGAATGAGGTGGAGAAAAACTGGATTGAAGGGGTTGGTGTGGGTAATGAATGAATGAGGTGGAGAAAAACTGGATTGAAGGGGTTGGTGTGGGTAATGAATGAATGAGGTGGAGAAAAACTGGATTTAAGGGCTGGTGTAGGTAATGAGTGAATGAAGTGGCAAACATTGTTTGTCGTGGATGGTGTGGGTAATGAATAAAATGGTGAAGGCATGATTCGATGCATATTACGAAAGGTGAACAATTGAGGAGGAAAAATTATGTAGTGGTTAGCAACGAAGGCATATGAAAATTTGCATGCTTTTTGGTATTTATATTAATGTTGGATTGTCGGAGGTTTATGTAGGGTAGTTTAAGTATCTCATTAAAGTTTTCAATTCTTTTCATGAAAGCTGTCAAATGGGACAAATAGTTAAATTGTCTAGAAAAAATATTTCTATCTTAACAATCTGGTATGTTTGCCCTGTATTTTAAGAGTTGAATTCTGCCTATTGACATTTCACTTTGATATTAATGCGATCTCGGTACAATTTTAAGCCGTATAATTGTCTTTGGCACATAGGGCTAATCATATTATTCAGACATTATATTTTTACTTCTTAGAAATTTAATCATCATGCTTAGATGAATTTGGATCCCAAATTTCTGTGAAGGCTGATGTCGAAGTACGATTTTTAGCACTTATATTTCAAACTTTAAAAATAAAACCCTGATTTTGAAGTTATTTTTGCATA
This sequence comes from Argiope trifasciata, assembly GCA_026543055.1. Lineage (NCBI taxonomy): Eukaryota > Metazoa > Arthropoda > Arachnida > Araneae > Araneidae > Argiope > Argiope trifasciata. The sequence goes on along the minus strand of JAPMOQ010056865.1, from coordinate 1,729,412 downwards.
AAAATATTTATTGGTTTTATTTTTTTATAATAAAAATGTTTCGTATGCATATCAAATGCCTGAATGCATAAAAAACTATACAAAATTTTTATCTATTCATTAGTTTCTAAGGTAACTCGTTTCACTCTGTTTAGAAGCTTCTTGAATCCATTGTTAAATTAATTTAATGCCTTGCGTCTTAGTTTATAGTATATCGAAGCCCTTCAGTTTAACTATGTTATAAAAGGCAATTACACATTCGGGAAGAAATTTACAAATTCTAAATTTTTGGATAGAAGCCGGATTCATTTAATAAACAATAGAAATGTAAAATAAACGAAGTAGGTTAAATTCAAAAACCACTTAAGATGTATCAAAGACTACTTTCATCAGGAGTATGTTGAGAGTTTTTTTTTATTTCGGTTCTTTTGAAATTCGATAACTACATTGATCTTTACGTTTTAGAATTTTAATCACTGCGGAGGGCATTAAAAATGTGATTTTATAAGAAACCAAATATAAGGTACTTGGAAACGGATTGAAATGTTTCATTGTTAGATTAAAATTTAATGTCTCAACTATAACTTCTCTCGATAATCCAGAATACCTCCGACTGTTAACTTTGTCCCGCAATTACTCATCCATTTTTAAGAAAGGATAGTCGACGGTGCGGTATGTCAGTTTAAAATTTGAAGGGTTTGGACCTGTTAAGTCTAATTCGTAAATATGACATAACGCTTTTACAAAGTTTCAATCATTGCATCGAAAGTTACATTTTACAGTACTAAAAAGAAATAATGTGAAAGTAGAAGCCACTAATTAGAAAATATAAGGTAGGTTACAAAAAAAGGATTTTACAGCATAAGAAACTGACCTAATCATGAGGGCTCTTTTTAATAATTCATTTTGTCGCTGTTGGGATTCGATGCTTTGTGCTTTACTAGATCCATGAATAGAATTGTGGGATATGTAGAAATTTTAAAATTACGTGGGGAAATAGCTATAAATTTCATTTCACAAATTTTGAGAAACAATTTCTAAATTAAGGAAACTAATGAAATCCGTGAAAAATCCAACTCGAAAGTTATTACTGCATATCTACCATTATTTCTATTGACGAAGTAAGTTCCTACTCATTATAAAATAGTTGCCTAAATACTTAGTTAACTTGTTTGTTGAAAAAGTATTGCCTATTATTGAAACCTAACATTCATTGAAAGAGAACTGAAGTATCATTCTAAGAATGAAAAAGCACAATAAAGCTTTTTCCTTGTTGGATCCCGATATCAAATCCCCCATTACGATTTTAAATAACTTGTAACTCTTAGCTGATTCTTTCGTAGCATTACCCATCTAGACTAAACGCGATATTAGAAAAATCGCAGCTTTCCAGGAATTATAAGCTTATGTGTTCTCCATAAGAACTATCTATAATTTAGGTAATATCGGTAAAATATGAAATTTTATCTAAAATGCTTCCAAAATTTTTCCATTAAACTTTTACATATCACAATATTATTTCTCCATTCTAAATAACGTATCTAGCTGTGCTGGTTCTCGTTCTGTCTTCAGTATTTTCTTTTAAACATCTCTACTCTCCAATAAGGTACCGTATACTTTTATAAGCAATTGCGTTTCCAAATAGGGTCCAAACACTTAAATAATATCATACACCATCAATTAATCAAACTATTTTATTAATAGTATAATTATTTAGGCGTTTCTCATGCAGACTGCGGTACATTGCGACGCGTACTGAATGCATGCATCCAATTTTAATTTCGTTTGAAGAATCAAATGGAAACGCTATAAGGAAAAAACTTTGGATTTGTATGTAGATAGGAAAATAATAAAAGGCGAATTTACTTGTAATTTATATGAAGAAATAATTCAACGCAATTAAAATGGTTTAATTAAAGTTAAATAAACATTATATATAATTTAATTTTTAAAGGAATGCAATACCTATAGTCTGATTTCATTTTAAAAAAAATCTCCCGTAGTTTGCTTTAGCTATTAATAGAATTTAGTCTCTTTGAACATATAATCCAGAAACGAAACATGTTTTGAAATTGAAATTTATTAATTCTTTGACAAAATTACAGATTATAGAATAACGAAAGAAATCCGACTTCAATGAGCCAATTCTAAATACATGCAAGACCCAAAGGTTAGATGAAAAGAGAATTTTAATAGCCTACCCTTAACCCAAAATGGTAGATGGTCCAATTTTAAATTCCATACTGGTCGAGATCTCATTTTCGCATATATGAAAATGCAGTAACTGTAATAGAAGCTAAATTAAGTTTGACGTGACTTTAACTTTAAGAGATTTACAAGAAAGTTCATAATGTGCATTATATTCGATTCATTAAATTCTGTTAAACACGATAAACGCAATATGCGCAATCTCAGGATGGTATAAGTTAAGAAGGAAACTTGCTTTTAATTCATAAAATCTCAATTAATAAAATAATTAATGTGTAGTCAATTCGGTTATCAATAAAGACATTCACATTTCTTTATAAGAAAGTAACATTTACTGGGCTTCTCATTATAGAATTGAGTTCTTTGAAAGGTGACAAACATTTCGAGTAATTTAAATATTTTTTTAAATCCGAAAAAACTTTAGAAAAGTTAAGATTTCATCATAGAGGTTCTGAATGAGCTAGAATTTTTTTCTCCGGATATACCATAGAATTGTTTCAAGGTAATGAGGATTACAACTTTATGGTCTTCATCTGGTGTTATCAAATGTGATTGAAGATGTACTATGCAGCGTTACCATCTCCATCTTGGATAAAAGAATAACTGAATCCATGCATCGCAGATTGAATGACTTGTCGGTTGAGAACTTATTAGTCAAATTTCGTCAACATTTGAAGCACTAAATCTAATCTTTTGAAGACTGTATATTTTAAAGCTTTCAGTTTTCCTCAAGAAGAATCAATACCAATAAGCTACAACCAAACTAAATTCATTGTGAAGCATTGTTCGCTTTCGAAATGTTCACTATTACTTTACTGTTTTTAGGAGAAAAAATCCACTGAGAATCTTTCTTGTAACTTTAGAACGCGATCTTACCATTTCCAACGGATATTCTAGTTCCTAATCTAAAACGCAGAGGGAGTTATAACTCTTATAAAGATAAACCCTCAGTCTAAGCATTCAAAATAGCTGAATGAACAGATTTCGACTAATAAATACTGAATCTTGATCAATTCATAAAAAAAACTTCCATGTATCAAAATCTCAAACGAAAGTGTTTTCATAACCAATTAGATTCTTAAGTAACCTCAGTATTATATTTCCAGGATTAAGAACTCCTTCAAAGAACTAAATTTTGCTTTAACTTCCAATTCTCGCATTCAATGTTAAGCCTATATTTCCCACGAAAGAAGAATGTTTACTCATTGTATGTAATTAATGGGTAACATGGATTTTACAGTCTTGTTATTTTGCATGTTTAAACTAAATGCATTTTCAAAAACAATATATCAAGGCTCCATAAACAGCTTATCTTGCCAATATTAAACAGAATGCCACCAAGAGGAAGTTGGAATTCCTTGCTGATGTTTCTAAGTAGCTACATGATATCACATCTTTACAAAGAAAACTGCTTCCAAAATTGAAGATTCATCTTCAGGAATCTTTCCTTTTCAGAAGTGGAAATGATTGCTTCGGTATAGCATCGAGTAACCGCTGGTAAGTTGCTAAGTTATTATAATTGTACTTTCTATTAGGCAATAGTTACATCTAATTATTTTACCTGATGAAAGAAAATCAATTCGTTCCCACTTGACAAAAATTTTCATATTTACCATCTCTAACAATTTGAGGTAGGCATCAAAAATCGTTCCAGAAGGCATGGCAAGATGTTACAGCTGCAGTAGAAGTCGTTCATTAATTCTCTAGATATCTGTATTTAATTCAATTTTAGAATTATATAATAAAATGTTAATGGTATCTTTTTTATATTCGAGCATGGTGGATGCATATGAACGGTACAGATACCTTTTGATAATATTACGAAAGTACCATCATTTCACAATGATCAAACAATGAGCGTTCCACCATAATATGTGCTTAGCTGTAAAAAGTATGAATATACTATCGAAGTATGAAGTATCGCCTAATGAGTTTCCACCCTTAATTGGATTATCATTACTGTACCTTTTGTTCTTCAGTTTATCCCACATTTTTGAGATTCTGATGTACTTTTATATTTTCTACATCTCGGTAACTATTTATATGCTGAAAATTAAAATGCCATATCTATTCATGTGAAATAGTAGTGAATACAAAATCGAAAATTTCTTTTGAGCAATTCAAATGGGTTTGTTTAGAGCAAAATAGTTTTATATCTATATTAAATAACCACTGTATATATTTTCACTATCTGAAGTAGAATAGATGCATTATTAAATTTTTATGCGGATTGTATTAAATGCACTTGATGGTAACTAGATTCTTGACAAGATCGCTTGATTAATTCATTAGAAAGTAAGTTGCAATAAGTTTCTTGATCTAAGCATAATTACTTTGCAACTGTCTTTAAAGCATTATTGTTGAGTTGATTAATTTATTTCCATAACATAAGACGTTAGGACTATTCAAATACTAGATAGTTGTTATTAGTACAATTAGTTAAATGGGTGAGTTTTTTTCGCGAGGAGGGGTCAAGCGGATGTGAAGGGAAAAAGCAATAACCAATATAGAGTGTATGTAAAAGACTTGAACAATGACTTTGCTTTGTAAAAGGATATTCCATTCTAGAGTAAATTTTAAGCTTTTTACTATCAAGAAAAGTTTTCAGTTGTCGAACAAAATTTTCAATAACTTTTGAAATAACTTGATGAAAATCATGTATATTTTTTTCAAAATAAAAATTTTCAATCCTTCTTTGCCTTAACTCAATGGTGGCCATCCTTCAGTGAGCTTGTTTAATTTAAAGCATAATCTATTTACAACAGTTGAAATAGCAAATTCTCTTTAACCTTATGAGGCACAGAATTTTAGAATAAAATTTTGTGCAATAAAATTAGTGCAAGTTTTAACCAGGTTTACTTTCCTTCATAAAAGAATAATATAAAACATAAGTAACACAAACTTTCTTTGTAGGATGAAATTCATAGCTCCACTGTACTACAGGAGTGAAGGAAAGGAAGTTAAAAATGATTGTTCAAAAAACATCTCATTACACAAATATATGGATGGGAAAGACTTACCACTGATATCAAAGGTTTGTAATGGATACGTAAATTGTTAATGTTTTAACTACTTCCCAGAATTATATTTTGCTTCTTATCTATATATTTCTATCTGCTATTAAGTACTTAATAACCTTTCTCCTTTTAGATTTCGCTCGATATCTCTATTCAAGCCATGGTGGATCTTCAACCAAAAATATTGTGACATGAATCGTCGTCAACCTCTTAGAATTTACGAACATTTCAAGAGTGTGGATGGTGGAAAATTCAAGCTGTTGAAGTTAAGTTGCATCACACAAAATTTACCATGTTATTATAACGCTGTAGTATTATATTAGGAAAATCGAACGTATCTTCAGAATAATATTGAAGTACTCTGTCCTCATTGTTTGAGTCTTTCTTGAAAATGAAGTCTTTGAAATATTTGATAACGATTACATAACTGCTTATGTGAAATCGTCTTTAAAATGTGACTGCTTATTTAGAATTTTAAATGAATTGAAATGAGTTAGCAAGCTTTCAAATGTTTTGGCAAATGTAATCTTTGTTGTACATAATTAATCAATCTAAATATTTAAGGATTATTTTAGATTTGAAATCTAACTAGCTTGGGTATTATTCTCATGGCAGACTTTTGACATATTTGAATCAATTTTTCACTAATGTCGACGGCTTTCTAATTTTGAAACTTTTATGAAAATAGTGGTTTTTTCGGTAAAAGATGATCCAAAATCAAGAAATCATATTCATAGCGAGAATTTTGTTAAAGCTTCAGTTTGTGAATAAGTCTTAAAGCCTACAAAATGCTTTGGGCTTTAAGACAATTGCTGTAGAATCAAGAATTTCGGAAATGTATTTTTTACCGTGATTAAAGAGTGGCATTTTCTGGGAGAGAAGCCTTCATTGACCATGCGTAACTTTTTGTAAAGAAATTATTCTATTTATTATTGGTGGATTAACATACAAATTACGAGCTTTTCACCTTTTTATTCGTATAATTGCTTTGATTATAATTTTATGAATTTGTTTGCTGACTTGCGTTTCAGTTTGGCATTTTATTTTTAAAGAACTATTAAATCAATCATTTGAAGCAAAATCTCCTTACAATAGCGTAATTTTCATCTCCAGATATTAATTTTTCAATTTAATGGGACTATAGAAAATTCCGTATATTAAAGGTTCATGTAACATTAGTGTTATGACTGCAGCAATTTTAGCATCTAATCAATTATTGGCTCACAGTGAACCTAAATTAATAAAACCCTGTTCATCAAAATACTGATGTAAAGGAAGAAAATTATTGAATGCTGTATTTACGATATGTATCCAAAAGCTCAGGTTGACTTATACATCCGAAAATTGTTATCTTTCTAATGCATACTTTTAACTGTTGTCAGCAACAAAAACCAGGAGACTAGACTTTAAGTATTAATTCTGCTGTCTGTCATGCCTTCAGTTTTGCTTGCCTTTTGCAAAAAAAAAAAAAAAAAAAAAAATTATCGACTGAAATCTATTCTCTGCAATATGTCAATTATCAAATGAGACGTTTTATTTCATCATATTTACATAGTCATGGCTAAACTTGGAAGATTTAGATGTCTTGAATATGCCACATATATCTTAATCACGTTTGATATGAGAACTGTTTCTAGAGGCAAACAAGACTTTGAACTCAACATTTTTAGGATTGACATTTGATTCTAAGGAATATTTGAAATGGATGATATTCTACTAATTGATAAAATAAAATAAGATAATGAATGATGGAAGTATAAAAGTTGACATTTTAATTGAAATATCTTTAGATATCACAAATCTTGTCAAGCTTTTGTTTTGAATTTAAGATTCATATGTTAACGGTTTCTGTTAATTTTTCACGGAAAAATTTTCCTAAATATTAAATTGTACATTTTATATATTAATCAAAAATTTGGTGACATTTTTTTTCAAATGTTAATTATTTTCAGTTCAGTAAATGTTCGGAAATCTAAAAATATATAAATTTGTGACAAATGTTTTATATTTCAGTTAAATGAAGTTCTATTAATAGATATTTTATACTGTTGAGTTAGAGAATTTACTACCCTTTATTTCATTTTAATTGCAATTTTAAGGACCAGTTTTTAAAACTATTAATGGATACTGCAAGAGATTATCTTAAAAAAATCTCAAGATAACTTGATTACTAGATCATGTTTACAATTTTATAGTTAGATAATTTTTTTTAAAAAAATTGGAAATTTGATTTTAAAGAATAAATTAAAGTTAGAAGTGTATTTTCAAAGTAAAATTAACATATTGCCTATTAATTGCATTCATGTGTTAATTCATCTTAATGTTTAGCTTTTTCGCGAGTATAAAATTAATTCTATTTCTTATTTTAAGTCTGGAACCCTAATTATCTCTTATAATTTTATATAAATAGTATAAGTTTTTTTGGAAAATTGATTAATAAATTCTAGTAAATTAACCTTTTTCCTTTTCTAATGTTGATTAATTATTGGTTGATGCGGCCGGTCAGCCAATCATTAATCTTTGATTTCGGGAATTATTTGCTCACCTGCTTGATCACCATGGTGAGTAATAATTTTCGAGATCTGATTTAACAAATTCCTAATTCAAAAGAAAAATTCGGGTATTAATAAATTTAAATGCGCGCAGTTGTTTTTAAAATTAAATATTTACAGTGTAAAAACTATTGAATAAATGTGATGAATGCATAATAGGCTCAGATAATTAATTTCTTACTTAATGATTAGAAAACAAAATTTCAAATGTCTTTTAGAGTTACCATAATGTTTTTTTTTTTTTCAAAATTGTTAATCATTAAAATATGTAACGTTTTAAATAAAATTTATTTTTAAAGGAAATTTTTCTAATGTTGGGTTAAATAAAATAAAAACTGGAAAGTAAATAGTAGATATAAAACAACATTCTTCCCTTTTAAATTATTTGTTCACTGTGTAAAACTGTTCCAAAAGAATTGTTTAAATATTTAATTTTATGTAGGTATTCGTAACAGATTATATTGTTATCTTTTAATATTAATGTTTTTCCATTTGGGATTAAATTTTATTTAAGAATATAAGCTAAATTGTTTTTAATGTTATCTTTTGAATTATTCTTGAACGTCTGCATATCAGATTTGTAAATTTGTCTGTACATAAAATTTCTTTCATTCGTATGTATTACTTGGTACTCTTTGAGTGTTTTATTGTATTGTATTGTATTGTTTTTGTATTGCCTATAATGTATTTATTTGCTTATGTATTTTATTTATTCTAATATCGATTAAAATACATTTCTGTTATGCAAATGTTAGTTTCTTTGCGTTTATTTGTAGCTTAATAATTCTAATTTTAGAATGCTTTATTAAACTGACGAAAATTGAAATTTTGGGGAGGGAGTAAGTTATAAATCTTAATTTTTCTCTCTTAATAAACATAATATTAGCATCGAAAATAGTTCATTAAAAATTTCCGAATTTAGAAACGAGCGCAATTAATGTGCTCAATAATTGAATTTGAATCGGTAGCAAAGCGTCATACTTCATTTCCTTATACTTTTAATCTCTTAAGTTAAAACGAATTTTCATTTGCAACAAATCGAATGATCCAATTTTCTTTTGTAAGCAATATTTAAATATTTTGGGTAATGATAAAGAATTTGTAGCAGTAAGCAAATGTGATTAAATATTTTGAATTAATGTTTGATATTGCATATTGTATTTATTGTACTAATCTTTGCTCAAAATAATTTGAATTTAAAGTAAACTTTATCGAAATTAAGGGGAAAAAATCCCCATCCAATTGAGAACCGAAAATAATAAACGTAATTAAAATGGGTAAAAATTGATCGGTTTTTAAATTTTTCAGAACTTATTCATTAAAACATCTTTACTTGTTTGAAATTACGATGCAATTTAGAACCTCGCTTTTAACTGCTCAGTTAAGCTGATTTGATGAATTATAATATTTTGAAAGAAGAAATCGGAGTACCTGAAGTTCGAAGTTCTGCTCCCGAGTTACTGTTAAATATATAGGGCCTCGAATTGATTAAAAAATTATAACTATGCAACTGTATCTTAGATTAAGACAGCAAGTATTTATTGATTCATGATCCTTAGTTCACATAATTGACATAATTTCTGTTTAAATCTATTATAAATCTGAAAGTGCTCTGTTGATATAAAATTTGCCTGGTAATTCAGTCTAGTGTAGTAATCCATACCTTGTTAAAATTTTAAATCTATTAATGACTTTAATAGGAAAAGTTGTTTTCGAACGGGAAGCAATCATTAGATTAAGGCTTTGAATTGGAAGTTGTATATTCCATGAAAAAACATTGCACCACATTTTGCTTCGCAGTGGAAGATGGTATGTAACATTTGTAATACGTAGATAAGGAGTATGTAGAGGATTATTTTTGTAATGTTATGCACTTTTCTTAACAAATAAGAAAACCCCAGAATTTATAACCGAATTTTCACTCGCTTCTTGATGAGCTAGAGTTCTAAAATTTTGTAAGGTATTTTTCCGACTACATTGCATTAACTTAAAATTTGACGCAAAACTGTACTTGCAGTCACGAAATAACAAATCAAACTTGATATAATTAAATCGTAACTTTGAGTTAACGCTTTGAGTCTCTAAAAGCACTAACCGACAGACGGTAAACTCTCTCAGATGTCTAGATTGTAGACGTTAATTCTGTATATCGAATTTCATCTTACTCTTTTCATTTTGCAGTTATCGTGTTAAATTTTATTCGAACAGCGAGATACAGATTTTCACTGAATGGAGTTTTCTCAAAATTTGTCAGAAATCTACACATTTGGTGTAAAGACCGTATAACGAATTTCATTCATCTAGATCATTGGTTTTTGATTTATTTTTATCACTGACAGACAAACATTTTCTAAAAATGTACTTTTCGAACTTGAAGTCTAAAATATAGATTTATCAAAATATCCATCTCGTATTTTTTGACAATTTCTGTACTTTATAATTCGTATTGAAAAATAAAAATACAAAATGCAAGACGAAAGGAATTCTTTGTAAATTTTTCATCTAATTCATAAGTTTTTGTTTGTGGAAATAAAACAAAGTAGATTGAGGAAATTTTATTCGTAGTTCTTTCATCAGAATACAGGTTTGGATCAAATTTTGGATAAAATTCATTATATTGGTAGTTTGCAGATTTTTGTTCAGGTTTATATGAAACAAATGGATCCTTTTACAAGCCAAATGGATTGATTGCAGTATTTGAACTCTACATAAAAACTGTAGTTTGTATTCTATTTTGGACCTTCCTTACAAGGCCGTTTTTGTCCTTACAAAAATAAAAAATAACCTTTAAATTGCTGAAATCGTGATAAATATAATTTGCTATACCGTCTTGATACCAAACTTTTGAGATATTACTAAATTTTAAGTAAATTTACCTACCAGAGAGACATGGTGCATGCGATTCTCCTTCCTGTATTGCGAATTTGAAGGAAAAAAAATGTGCTTTATTTTGTTCGCATATTAGAAAGTTTAGACTAGTTTAAAGACATTCTGGTTAAGAGGAAACAACATTTATTGAGAATAAATTACAAATTTAAATATTAATCTGATTTGCAGATGTGGTTAAGAGAAAGAATTTAATTTTGAAAAGCTGTTAGATGATGAATAACAGTATTCTCAAGACAGTTAATGTGCAAAAAGGCACTATATTTGAACCAAATGGATTTACTATGCACCAAACCTGCGTGCAAATAACATAATATCAGCGTATGCCGCCTAGTTGATTTCAAATCAAGACTCGAACTCGGACTTGTGACAAGCTGGCAACGAAGATTCTACCTTCAACTTGAGAGCCACCTTGGCTTTCATAATTATAACGAGTTATCAGAAATTCAAAGGGGGAAGACTGTTAAAGAAACAATATGCACGGAAGAATATTTAAACATAGAAGGAAAGTAATGCCAAAAATTCCGATCAAAGCGAATTCTATAATTGGATTCCAGCAGTAAGAATTTTCCATTTTTATCAATTTTCAGTTTCCCCCCTATTTTTTTCCTTCTTTCTAGTGCTCATCCCACTGGTGAGATAATTCAGCATTATAGACATTAGGGGTGCAGGATGACGTTGCGTTATGTTTGATTGAACAACATGTAAAAAATTGGTAGTGATAAGATGAAGATCAGCCTGACCTCGCCATAAGAATCTGTATCGCCATTATATATATGCGAGAAATAAGAACTATCGAAATTGATTGCTAATTAATGCTCCGTAGACATTAATTTAGTTTATTTACGTTTATATATATTTCGAAATAATGCAAGGTGGACCTTTTAATTTTAAAACATACTTAGTCAGATGGAGAAGACGACACTTGTATCGACCCCTCCATCTCCAAACTTCCACTTTAAAGTATCGGGAGGGTATGTGATCTTGATAGATTTAAGATGCGCCAGTTCCGTTTATACAGCTGTTTGTGGAATTATAAACTTAACCCCTTCCAGTAAAATGGCGAGTATAGCTCGTCATTGATTTTTCATGCCATATAGTGCAATGACGAGCTATATCCGTCAGGCGACTAAAGTTACTGATGAATATAATAATAAATTGGGTTGAATAAGAGTAAAGTAGATCAAGAAGATCAAAGTGATTCAGAAAAATAAAAAAAATAAGCATATATTTAACTGATACTGATATTGAAACTAATGATAGCGAAATATTACCAAGAAGACGTAAACGCGCATAGGTGAATTTTGTGAATACTCTGAAGTCGTAGACAAATTATGTGCCTAAAATTATTTTAAAAAAAAATACCGGAGTGCCTAGAGTAAACGCGAAAACTAGGGGCTAATCCGAAATCACTAAAGATTTTTGAAGAAATGTTGTTCGTGAACTTGCAAATTACAATTAGGTTCATACCAATAATATAATTTTAATTAATAATTATAAATTAGTTAGAATTATGAAATAAACTAAGGCTTCTTAAATAAGAATTAAGTAGCTATTTCACACATAATTTTTCTTTTTACCGGAAGGGGTTAATATCCTCCGATTTTAAAAGCACCGTCTTTATGAAGCTTCCATAGTTGTGAATAATAAGGGCCTTTAAAAAGTTGAAGGGAACTATGCACGTGCATTTAATATACAGCTCCTTATTGATTTGTCATTTTTACATCTTGTAGTAACTCCGAGAGCCTTTACTTCATCTGTTGCAATTTCAATGCAATACTTTTTCTGCTTGCTTTTACCAAGGATGTTTATGGATTATTTTCGAATATAGAATCTTAACATACATTGTAAATTGCTGAGGAAGGAAATGAAATAAAAAGAGAACGAAATAATATGAGAAAAACATATTTCTTTACATGACATTGGTTATGCAATTTTAGTTACTTTAATGATTTATCAAATTAAAAATTCCTGCCTCTTATCGATTGATTTAGCAACATTTTTTTGTCACATCTTATCTCTATGTACAAATGAATAGTATGAAATTAATACATTTGAATAATATATTTTTTTTTTCAGTGAATAATTGCTTATCCATTGTAAAAGTTGAAAGTATGATTAGATTTTATAAAGATGTTTTCAAATATTCAACTAAAGTTGTAATATCTTGATTGGTTTATGAATTTTCAAATATATAACAAAAGATGAAGATAATGCATTCGATGTATGCATATGAATAATTCTTTAAATCATAGCTAAATTTTTTAAAAGAAAGTTTGTCGTCTGGGATTAATATAAGCAATAAGAAATTCTTGAACAAAAAATGTTTAAAAGGAATGAATGTGTAATGCACACATATTCAAACCAAAAGTTAATTAAATACAGTGACTTTGAAAAGATGAAATATAAAGGAAAGAAACTGGATTTAAATATGAAAAAAGCGAACAATAAGTTAGAAAAGAAATAAAGTGAAGATAAAGGACTTTGAAAACATTAATATATTGAAATTAAAAAAATGTGAAGAAAATGAAGGGTATAAAAAAATTCCAGAAAAATTAATATAAAACAGTTATACAAGGAAGGAAAAAAATAAACCAAAGATTGATTGAGACAACTAATGAAAAAAGAACTGACGCCTGGAGTTGAAAAGGAGAGAGAGAAAAAAAAAGTTAAATAAAAAAATAATGAATAGCTTCAGCTAATTTTTACATTTTTTTTTTTTCTAAATCTCAGAGTTGAAAATTAAATCGATGAAATAAAATGCGAAAAAGAAAAAAAGTTATGAAATGAACATAAAAATGATCGGAGAATTATTAAATATTAAGTTTCGTCTGTTCATTTTCAGTTAAAGATTAATCAATATTGGAGAAATAATTAAAGATTTCAGATGTTTCACAAAGTGGAGAAGCGAAATCTTTGTTCTGTCCGAATTTTATTTAAATTTTCACAGGATTATTGAGATAAAAATATATATAAATTAAATACTTTTTTCTCTTTATTGAATATTGTAATAGGGTGGCTCGTATATAAACATGATACACATAGAAGTATCATCAAATTATTCACATGTAGATACCTAGTTTAAAATATTCTTTCAAATACTTGAAAGATGCTATTCAAAACTAGAGACTAAAGGGCACGAACAAGCATATCTGCATATTTGTTAACATATAAAATACTCTCTAATTTTTTTCCATATCGTAATAAATTGTCAAAAAAAATACAAATAATTGCCAATCGAAGTCGCCAAATATATAGGCGAAATCTTGATATTTGATTTATTAAAGATCTTGGCAATCTTTGCTTAATCTGAAAATTGCCAAATACGCAAACGCAACCATTTGGGCATTTTATGTATGATGAAATTGGACAATTCTGACTCAAGTCGAAAATTGTCAAACAAGCCTCTTGTAAATGCCACAAGTAAAATTGTTCTCTATATAATTCAAAATCACAATGTAATATATACATTCTCAGTAATTTCAACTCAACTTCGTTATATTGTTTAATATAATATTTTATCTTTTCAGGCACTAAAAATCTCTTATGCTGCATCATTAAATGCATATATTTTTAAAGCATATATGAAGTTCTCTGAATCAAAACGAGTCAATCCAAAATTTCGTAAATTTAAGTTAGTTAGGAACTCAGATAGAAAGTATGTTTACAGGAAAAACCAAAGAAAAGCATGAGAGTTTTATTTTCTTTCTTCTGAGTAAGTTATTACATTGAATGTCATTTTTATTAATTGATATGAGTGTAAAGGCGTTGTAAAAGATCGATTCAACACCAACTTTATCGAATCAATTTCCGAAGTTTATTCGAGTTAAATTTATCTAGTTAAATATCCTTTTCATGATTTGGTGAGTAAGATTGAAAGGGGATATCGGGGCTCTGATACCGTTCTCGTCGTCTGGTTACAGTTCAAAATTACCAGATCTGTTCGTGTTACTTTAAAACTGGTACATAAAAATAATTGTGCTAAATTTACATAGCATAATTAGTATATCTCAAGCTATCATAGAGCTCATTTTGTGAAAATGTTATGCTTTTTTCAACAAATATTTTGCCGGCGTCCTGGTACAGGGTTAGCGTGTCTTCCCCGTGATCTGGGGCGTTCCGGTTCGGGCATGGTTGTTACTCTGTGTTCTGTTTGTGAGGCGTGGGAATGTGCCCCCCTGTAAAAAGGGGTTGTGCAAGCGAATGAGTGAGTCATCTTCATTTGAGCTGCAAGTCAGACTTCTGCCCTCTGAGTGCTCAGGGGTCTTTACCCTCAGAAGCTACTGCACCCCCTTTCCGTGGAAACACGGACACGACAAAAAAGTATTTTTAAATGCTAGATATATCATAAAATACTATCAATTTCTTTGACCCGGTTTAAAAAAACATATTAAGAAGCTGGATTGTTTATTTTGTGAAAGCATAAGTTAAACTTACGACGGCATTAATTTGCTTCACTTAAGTAATTATGTTAAAGAACCTATAGAATTAGGCATGCAAAATAAAAGTGATAATAGTTGGAACTATTTTAATGAATAAGTAATAGTTAACTGTATGTTAAAATTGATGATTTATGCTATTAATTAGCATTTAACGCATCATTGTTATTAAAAAGGATGTAATTGTTTTTTCGATGTATTGTAATTAACAAATTACTTTAAACCGAATGTGAAAGTGTTTATTGTAATTTTTCTAAAACAATAGATGACAGAGTTATTTTATTTTATTTGGTTTGTATGAAGAATGATAATGAATCGGGAACTATTATTCCTAATGAATAAATTTTGTACACAAACCATAATACAAAAAACATAATGAAAAATATAATCAAAACAGACGAATGTTAGACAAAAAGAAATTCTAGAACTTTGACATTAATGAACTGTTACTATGTTTAAGACTAGAGTTTTAAAAATTCAGATTTTTGTGAAATTAATTACTTTTTTTCAATAGATTGCAAATGACAAACACTTTGGGTAAAATTATAATTACCTTTATCTATCAACCGTGTGCTTTCATTTATATTCAAAGGAAATAATACTAAATTTTTTTGTGGTTATTAAAACACTTTTGCTGCCAATCTATTAATTGAAAATGTTAAATACATTTGTTTTTCAGTATATTGATAGGGACATTGATTGAAAATCTTCTGAAGAAACTAGAAAATCAACAGGAAAGAACATGGTAATCTTTACTGATAATATTGAAAATATATTTCTTTAATTATTAAATGACTCCGGAATATGCCTCTCCGTATAATAGATTTTGAAACTATTACAGATTAATTTCAAAATTATACTTTATAAAAGTAATTTGTTGCATTGTCGGAGCAAAAATTAATTCTGGCTTTAGAGGTATTTTTATTGATATTTGTTGAAATCGTTTGATTGCATAAAACGATAATCATTTCAATGATTTTTATATCATATTATCAGTGGCTGTTTAGTAAGGATGTAAATGGTAATAGTGGTAAGAAAAAAAAATCAAATTTTTGAATTTATAAAAACTTTAATTTAAATAATTAAAAAGATTTTGAATCTAAG
Source organism: Argiope trifasciata (assembly GCA_026543055.1). Taxonomy (NCBI): domain Eukaryota; kingdom Metazoa; phylum Arthropoda; class Arachnida; order Araneae; family Araneidae; genus Argiope; species Argiope trifasciata. The sequence goes on along the minus strand of JAPMOQ010056865.1, from coordinate 1,713,227 downwards.
GCATAAATAAAATTTTTTCGAAACTATGGAAAAGCAGCGTTTGGCCAGCATTTTCATAAAAATGTGCACAAAACCATTAAATTTTATAAAAATATGAATATTTTACTCCATTAATAGCAATTTTAAGTGTTAACAGTAAGTATAGCATTTCGAATATCCAGCTTACATTTTTGCCTTGTTTTTTATTAATTTTGTAATAATTACATATAAATAGGAAACATTTCTTAATGCATATGTAATTAATTTTCTTCTATGAGTTGTATTCTAGAAGGAAAAAATTATTGTTTTATATTTCCAGTATCATTTTCTTCAAATTAAAAATATATTCACTACATATTTAAAAAAACCCTTTCATAGTAGGTGCAAGGAAGAAAATGTTATATTTAAAGGTATCAGACTACTTTAAAAGGAAATTTTTTGAGAAATTGGATTTTTTAAATAACTATTTAAAATTATGTCTTTTAAATGTACTGTCAATTACAATACAAAATACTATAAATACAAAACAAATTGAAAAAATAATATATTTTGAGAAATAGGACAATTTGTAGTAAATTTTAATGAAATTTAACCAAAACGATTAACACTCTGTACAAAATTGTAATGGAGTATTCATATTTTTCTTTGCACATTAATTATAGAATATAATAATGAATGAAATGAACCACACTCTAAAAAAATTTTTGAGATGCAAAGAATTTAGAGATAAAAATATACATATATATGCCTTTTTCCCATAAGTTCATAACTGAATTTTTCTAAAAATACTTATAAATGGAAAAAAAAGTATTTCACCAATAAAGCTTTCGGTTCATATCATTGAAAAATATTATTTAAAACACGCGCCGAAATTTTTAAATCAATACCTCTATTAGTTTTTGGGATACCATTTTAACGGTGGAGAATTTTTATAAAAATTTTGAGAAAATTGAAGTTAAAGACAAATTTTTGCTAAAAAAATAGGGCTCCTGTAATTAAAATTGTTTGGAATTCCTCTGGCCTTTATTTTTCTAGAAAAGATAAACTGTTTTGGAATGAGGGAAAGATAAACCACAAGAAACAACAATAAAAAATAATTATTGAATGTGGTCGATAACCAGTGTTTTTAACGTTCTCGGACACCTTATATATATGCATTTTGAAAAGGTAAAAAAAGAGGGGTTTCAATTATATTTTCATATAAGCTATTTTAATTCTGGTTTGAAACCATATTTATCTTTTACGTCACATCTTTTAATGTTCATTCTAATGATAAACGAATATATTTATAAGCGAGAATTTATCACTTAGTTTTTATTAAATTCTTTAGTTTGATTTGACCTGCTTGTTTTATGTCTGTAAAGATTAAATTTTCAAAATTACTTTTTAACCCACTTTCTGATATGCTGGAGGTGCATAATTTTTATGATAATACATTAAAAAAATTAATTCCAGAATTTCATTATCGATTGATCATCTAAATCATTCTTAATTTAATCGAAAATTTTCAGTTTTATCAATTGATCAATCAAATTTAATTTCAATGGCATAATTTATTAGCGAAAGGTTTAGAAACAATAAATCTCAAGATTAAAAGGTAGAAATCGATTACAATGAAAAATTCTACTTTGCAATAAAAAATTCTATCTTATAAAAGTAGATTTTTAAAAGTTATTTAAATTTAATCGATTTTTTTTCAGTTAGGTGAATTTATGATTGAAGACAGAATTTGTAAGCATATTCTCTCTAATTTTTTTATATGAAGAAAATATGATTATACAAAATTGTGCACTTTTATGTGTTATAGAGGATGATAAATTATAAATAATTTTTTTTTCAATTCCAAATTTCGATTTTAATCATGAACGGAAATTTCTCTATAATTAGAACGACTTCCAAAACTTGTTCTGAGCTGTTCTGATGAACATTTAACAGAATGACAATTTCATCTGCTGCAGAGCATTTTTAAGTAAGATATTAAGAATAATCTAAAAAAGTATAAAATGGCAGGAGAGAAATTACGAATTTTATTCTAAGAAATTAAAAAATAAGAAATAATTAATGGAATTGTACTGTAAAATGCTATTTATAAGATTCCATAATTATTAATGTGTTCAAATGCTTAAAACAAGAAAATTATAAATGCAAAAATCCATTTCTTTTATAAAAAGTAGAAAATAATTTCGTTATCATAAATTTTATTTTAAAAACCTAAAAGAATGCTCAAAATTTATTTTATTTATTGTTTATATTTATTACCTTATCACATTAATTATTTCATTTTATATAAAAAAAGTATTCTTTTAACACTGAAATAAACAAATTTAATTTTCAATGTAGGCTATCTATTTACTGACGAGAATTAGGTGCGGGAGCAATTAAAATTCATAGAATGTTGTTCAGCAAGGGAAATTAAATGTTCTTACCTAACGATCAGCGTTCTAGAGAAAAAGAATTCTTTCGCTCCAGTAGCAGCTGCATTTCCCAATTTCAGTCTTTTGTTTTAAAACAAACCTGGAGGTAACGAACGAAACTTCTCTTTTTCAAATCCAAGTACACCTCGAGCATAGAATCATTATCCAGTTCACAATCAAAACTCTTTTGGAATCTACATTTCGTCTTGGATAATTACTCGTTCACTGTTTTGGAAATAAACTTAAGATTTTCTTTATTGCAATGCGATTGAATTAAATACTTTTGTTAACAAGGGTATAAAATCAGTAAATTTCTGCAGTAACGGCTTTATTTTCAATGTCTAAGGAGTCATTTCAAGATTCGATTAATTTGCATCCATTTTGTTGTGAAGAGTTAGGAAATGGAATTTCACTACGATATTTTTTCAAATCGCAAAGAATGATTTATTGTTGCCAAGTGATATTAGGTTATTCTTAATATCAAAATTAGTTTTTGTAAAAATCGTCTGCAAATGATTTACACTTTCAATTAAATTCCTTTGGAAAGAAATATGATTAGTCCATTTATTTTAAAAAATGAAGTTAAATTGTAGTTCGCAACCTGAATGTTTATAGAAATTAAAATAAAATGATTTACATTAGTGTATTTCAAAAGTTATATATTTTAATGATGTTTAACTTTAAATCTGTTAAACTGTTATCTGCCAAAGCATATCACACAGTTCTCATTAATCAGTATTGAGAATTATTTGTTGGAAGGGATGATTAATGATAAAATTCTCATTAATCAAGCTTTAAAATTAACGATAATACTTTGATATTTATTCCGACACATTAGAAATATTATTGAGTTTTTAAATATTAATCCGCATTTTTCATGCAGCTGATCAACTTTTGAAAATTCATGTTTCCGATAACAATTTTTTAAAAGTATGAAGTGAATATTCATAATAAATTCATATATACATATATATACACTCACACTCACTTGGCAAGTAAGCTCAGATAGAATCAGACATTCCATGCTTGGCTACAAATTGTCGTTTTGGTTTTACTGAATTTTTCTATTCCACTGCGTATCTTATTAAAATTGTGTATATATACTCAAAGAAATATACTTAAAAAAAGCTCCACATATTTAAATTTCGAAAATAGAAAAAAAGGATAAATAAAATGCAAAAAAAAAAACCTTGCATCAGAAAAAACAGAGTGCAAAACATATCGTAATTAATCAATGATAAATGACCAATTTAATTTTAAGCCAAAGAAACGGCCCAATTTTACAAGCGCATGAGCAGTAAGAAAAAAAAAATACAATAACAGTCGAAACAATTATTTGCCATCGACCAAATAGCATTTTTCAACCTTTCTGCGTATGCACTGTCTACCGGGCGTCTTATACTGGCCGAGAGTAAACTCGGTGTTGCATTTTATTCTCATTGTTCTGGGAACATTTATTAATTCAAGGTTTATAGATATTTAAAGTAAGCTGAAATAAAGTATCATTCTAAAGAAAAACTCTGATTGATAATTTGAGAGGAATCTAGAAAATAAAACTAATGCCTAAACTGAAAAAGAAAATTCTTAACCGTAAATTGAAAATAGAGCCTATTTATTATTGTCATTTATTTTCTCATAGATGTAAGACGTGAAGAGAGCATTTTTCAGTATTCAAAATTTTGACCTATAGAAATTATTTATATCAGTCTGAACGTTGTAGTTTTTATACCAAAAGTCTTATACCAAAATACACGTTTTTTGAACATATCTAAAAGCAACTCAGACCTACCATGAGCTGAGTAGACATGATGTTTTTATGATATGAAAGTAATCTGATATGAAATTTTTATGATGTTTTTATCTGATATGTTTTTATGTCATACGAGTGGGTATCTGTCAAATCGTTATTTCCATTTATCTTATTTATTCAAACTTTTGTTAAAATCTGTCTGTCTGCATTTTTGAAAACCTTTTATTTATAATGTTTAGGCTCCAGCGTAACTCACAAATACTATGTTTTTATAGTCGATATTTAGTTAAATTTTCCTTTTAGAATGTACATCGAATGTTTAGTGACAAATAATTTTAGAATCCAGTCGATTTTTGAAGTTCCTTTTATTTGAATAGTAGTGGTTAGTGTAGCATAAGTTATGGCTCACACTACTAAATAAAACTATATTCATTTAACTCCCATTCTGTTAGCAAAACTGCAATGTGGTTTCAAAATAAGTTTATGACAAATGTTGTGACGGAAAATCTGAGGAGTGAAAAATTCGTAACGTATGAGACAGTGTTACTTCTATACGAAAACAAAGTAACCGAGATCTCTCTCTCTCTCTCTCTCTCTCTCTCTCTCACACACACACACACACACACACACACACACACACACACACACACACACACACACACACACACACACACACACACACACACACACACACACACACACACACACACACACACACACACACACACACACTACAGCAGCACATAATGTTAAGAGAAAACTCGCTTTCTATCAAAAATCCAAAGACATACTTCGCTTATTCTCTCCCTCTATAGATTCCATCAAATTCATTTGCTTGTCCGCGTTTACGTTTATAGTTCCAGTGGCAGGACATCGAATGTTCGTTGAAATTCGTTACTAATTCACCGAATGATGATGAAATAAAGGGTAATTAAACCTTCTACTGTCAATGGAGACAAAAATAAATAATTGTCAGTATTTTTTCTTGCAAATCAAATAAATACAAGGAAAATAATATCAACAATTTATAGCGCTATGTCATTTTCTGAAGCATTTAGAAGAAAATCAATATATAGTTTCAAGACTTAATACTTTCGTAGAACAAAAATCATTATATTTTTTTACTTTATTTTTATAAATAATTACCAAGATCGAATGAAATATAAAAAACTACAAAAGGAATTCTTATCTCACCTAATAGTGCAATATTCATAACGTAGCAGATAGGCGGCCTAGAGATACTACTTTTTAATAAAAATAGAAATGTCAAATCATGAACTTCTTTATTCCACTTTCACCCAAAAATAAGAACCGACATCGCATTTCAGTACTCAGACACAAGACAAATCCAAAGTGCAAACGGTTAATTAAAACTTTTCCTACTGCGATGATATGAGCTCTAGTGCGTCGGTATGACAATGAAAAATGTCTTTACCGTTCTTTGAACATAATCGCCCGAATCTGGATTTGATCTCCCGAACATTAAATAATTTAATCCACCCTTCATAATCACCACCCGGAGAGTTCGCAGACGATAGTTTTCCAGGGGTGGAGGAGGGATGGCATGCACTTGTAAACGAGTCGCTGACTCTGGTAATAAGGTTCGATTTTAATTGCGAAACGAAGAACTTCTACTACACACGGTTGGAGTTTGGTTATTTAGAGTTTTCGATATCTGCTTTTCTCAGTACTTCTGTGTTATGTTCTCTCCTTCTCATTTGGCTCGATTTTTGAGTCCTCCTGTCGCTGACAGGTTCTCACTTTTAAAAGAGAACTTTTGAAATGAAAGGAAAATTTTCTGGAGGTGACTTCTGAAATTGTCAAGTAATTATCCACAGAAAGTGAGGGGGGGGGGAATTTAGAAAGAAGGAGGGATGGAATTTCGAAAAGACTTTTGGCTGTAAAGGTTTGTAGGGGGACAGAAAGGGGGTGAAATGCGTAAAGAGGGTGATAATGACTTGATGCCTGCGTGTGTTTTGCTTTGGAAGTAAAAGAGAAACGGTATGGTCAGAATCATTTTGGGCTGATAGAAAAGGCACAGAAAATGACATTTGTTATGAATTTTAAAATAAGCTAATGATTTTAAAAGGGGAATTTTTAACGCTTTTAATAATTGCATTTTGAACCATATCAGTTAGACAGCAGATTACGTCAATTTGAATCCACATTATTTCTTTCAGACTCTATCTTCAGCTGGAAATTGTAGGTTCGCTGTTTTAAACTAACATGGTTTTAAAAATATTAGAAGACAGACTATACATATTAGCCAATGAAGGAGGTTATTTCAAACTTATTCTGCTTTTCTAATTGATTGTATTTAAATATAAATATTTGAAAATTTCATTTTCAGGTATTAGAGCTAAAATTTCTTGACATAAATAATATTTCTTGTTACATGTAAATACCTGAGAAAAATTTATGAATATGTCATTATTAACACCTAATCAATAAACTTATTGCCACTTACTTTTCTTCATTCTTTAATTCCAATATTTTGTAACTTTGATTCTAAATTTTTAAGTTTTAGGCACAAAATTCTTTGGTTATTGTGATGCACATAAACAACTCGCAAACATAACAAAATTCCACCGAACTCTAGCATAAGGATTTCACAAGGGTTTCCTATAGTTGGGGACACTTTATATTTGGAATAGTTGTAAATGAATAATTTAATATAATTTCAAATATGATACATTGGAAAGAAATATAATGTACATTTTGTAAAAGTTAGTTTTCCTAGCTAAAACGTTTAAATACGCGTATCATATTTAAAATTATTCAACTTGCTGAGTTTTTGAGTTAACAACGTTTATGCACATGAACCAGGAAACAACATTCCCAAAGTACGGCACCATGTTTGTACATTTGGTAGAAATCTCGTAATAAAATTATTCATCGAGTTTGTTGCATTTTCAGATGAGAATGTTCTCATAAATTATGATTTACATGTCTATAGGCAAACAACTTGATGAGGAATTTGGTATAAAACTTTATGCCTGTAACCCAGGGGATTAATTTATATTCAAGGTTCATTAGTATTGAATTATTTTTTGATGTTAGATAAATAATAGGGAATTTAAATTCAAGGAATATGGCATATTGTTTTTTAAAATTAATTTTAAATCATTGCCTAGTACTTATTTTAAATACTTTATTCTACAATTTTTGTTACATTGCCATAGCATCGTAAATTATTAGTTTCAAATGTAATTTTATTGTCAGATATATCAATAATTAAGTTTTTACAAGATATTTTCATATTGGAAAATGAACTGCAATATTTTAAAAGTTTTATTTATTAAAAGAAATGTTGCAATTGGAAATAAAAACATAAAATAAATTAATAAAATTTTACTCAATAAACTAAAATAATTCTGAAGAAAAAATTAATAAAATCTGAATCAGTTAGTTAAGTGCATGAAGAATCAGAGATAAAAAATTGATTATAAAAACTAAAATTTAAAAAAATCTGTGAATCCAAAAATTGAAACGCTGTCGAATGTAGGAAAATATACATAGAGTTTTAAGCAAGTGCATAGAGGATTTTTTTTTCTTTTTGCTCGTGGAGCCACGGGGTAAAAAACAGAATTATCCAAAATTATAAATTGAGAAGAATTAGACTTACAGCAACAAAAAATAATAATTAAAAAATCTAAACATGATATTAAATACCTGTTTTGATGATAGGTTTACTTAAAAATACAGAAATCATAAATATACACCAGACAATTATGATGAACAGAATGATAATATTTACAGTTAAAATAATGTAATCTTTAAAGCAAGCTAGTATTTTATTAATTATAATTTTTTATTAAGTAGTATACATAATAAAAATCATCGCCTGAAATAAGGAGCTTTAAATACTAAGAAAGTAATTTCATAAAAGGCAAAAATTATGGATTAATTTGCCAAATAAAATCAATGTAAATGAAAAAAAAAAGATTTTTTTTTTAAATTTTTGAGTTTGAATTCAATAAAATAAATTCACACAATGGAGGATACTATAATACTATGTTAGTAAGGAAATCAGAAGGCTGCAAAAAAAAAAAAAAAAAAAAAAAAAAAAAAACACCTTAAATTTTTAGAATTAACCAAGTTGTACTTATTAATATTTGTTAATTAATCTTTGCTTTTAAAGTATTTATTTCTTAATTACAAATCAAATTTGAGTTACGAGTCGATGATATTTAAGCTTATAATTACAAATCTTTACACTAAGAAAAAAAAAAGAATTCTAAGTGAAATCACATGAGTATCATGTGAGTGTAGACTCAATAATTTCAATGAAGTAGTTTTCATTTTAACATACTTAAAATAAAAATTAAATAAATAAATACATATCGTGTATTTGAAATCTAAAAAAAAAGGAGTGAACTTCCATTAGAATTATATTAGTGTATAGAAATAACTCAAAATAGGTTTACCAATTGTAATAACCTTAATACTGTTAATAAATATTTTAATGTATAGCATAGCATTTTTCTACACCCTTTATAAACTTACATACTCTATATACTTTGACACTGATAACATTTTAAGCTTTAAACTATTTTTATAGTACATAAATTTCTTAAATAATTTAAAACTTATATTTAAAAAAATCTTTTAAATTTATACTATATGCTTTAATGATAGTTTTCAAAACTTAATTTCGGTTTTTTTAAAGAAACATCCATTATTCATTTTGGTAATCAATGAAATGTCCCATATCATAAGAAATTAAAATTAAAACATTTAAAAAAAACTTTTCGTTTTATTTTTTAAAGGCAAAATTGTTCCAAACAGTTTTTATGGAAAAGATTTCATTTGTTAAATTAAATATAAATCTGTTCTGTAGATTCTTCTTCTACTCTCCAGTTTTGTGGAATAAACAGGATTTAAGATAAGAACTTTTTACCTAGCATTTTCTCGTGGGCTCTATGTTGGCCTTAGATTTAAAAAAAATGAGAAATTAAATTATGAATTATCACGTTTAATACTATCATAAGAACATTTTGTCTAAAAATATTGCCAAGTTGCATTTTCCTCTGAGCCAATCATATACCGAATCCTTACTCTTTGTCATCTAAAGCAGCTGCAAAATACAGTTCCTTTCGATAAAGATAATAACAAGAAGAGAAAAAAATATCTCTCTATGACGCGGAAAAAGAGAGAAACTAATAACAGCAAAAAAAAGTGTGGAAAACTGTCTCAACCCAAACGATAATGAAGCTGGCTTTCTCCAGCGACGACAGAGGGCGCTCTTTAAGATTAGAATCTTCCGCCATTTTGAATCGCAGCGTGTAACAAATGATGTGTCGTCACCTAAATATGGCGTATTGTGGGACTTTTAAGACTTCGCTTTAATGATACTTTGGTAATGAGAAAATGACCTTATCAGCAACGGGAGTAATCAACTAAGGCTCAAGAAATATTTTATCCTGCTCTATTTTAATGCCGTTGTTAAAAAGAGGAACACTTTAAGCTTTTTCGTGATGGCACTAAAATGTTCTACGATTAAAGGTGATTAATTTAACTTTTATTATTTTCAGGGCTTTAGATGAGGTACCGGGGAAAAAAGAATTGCTTTTTTAGGAGAAGTTTTCATAACATGAACTAGAGTTTGTAGAAAGAATTTCTTTATTACCTTTTTTTTTTTTAACAAACTCGGGTCTTTTTATTGCACAAATTACTCCAAGTTAAAATTGATAAAGAATAAAAACAAAAAAGAAATTTTTGTTCCAATGGCCTTAGATAAAAGAAAGATGCAATGAACTAAAAATTATCAAATAGACTTTTCTGCTTTACATAGGCTGAAGAATATATATATATGTTAACAACTTTAAAAAATAAATTAAAGATTAACTATTTTTAACAGTTAATCTATCTACATTGTGAAATAAATTTTCGATTTATAGAAAAAAAAATTGATGTTTTTGAAAAACTGATTTTTTTTTTTTTACGCCAGTGTTCGAAAAAATATCGATGTATCGAAATTATTATCATGAATAATAGTAACCTAATGGAATAATTGAGCATGAATAATGAAAATTCATGAATAATATTAATATTGATCATAAATAACAGTAACCTAGTAGAATAAATGAGCAATAATAATAATAATTCCTGAATAATATATTAGTGATCATGAATAATAGTAATCTAATAGAATAAATGAGCAATAATAATAATAATTCCTGAATAATATATTAGTGATCATGAATAATAGTAACCTAATAGAATAATTGAGCATGGAGATAGATAGATAGATAGAGATAGATAATAATAATAGAGATTATGAATAATAGTAACCCAATAGAATAATTGAGCATGAATAATAATAATTCATGAATAATATATAATAGTGATCATGAATAATAGTAATTTATTATGAATGTAATAGTGATAATGAAAAATAGTAATTGATTATGAATGTAATAGTGATCATGAATAATAGTAATTGATTATGAATGTAATAGTGATCATGAATGATAATAACCTAATAATAATGTAAATAGAAACCTATTTATTTTACAAAATAAAGCTCACTGTGTCGATTTCTGATTTATCGAAAAAAGCTAATATTTTTAAGAAATCGATTTTTTTGATGCCAAATTTCGAAAAATATCGATATATCGAATTATGATCATTAATAATAATTCACTATGAATCTCAATACAAAAAATTGATACTCTCAATCAATTTGGGTTTTGGATTTCATTTTAACTATCTGTTAGTGTTTATTTTTGTTTCTCTTCATTCTTTTCACCCTTTTTACACAAATTTTATTAATATATCTATAAACATTGTCATGTACTAATATATAAAAACAGTTGTTTTAAGCATATCATATTAGAATAAACTGTTCTATGTTATCTAACAATGATATCACTATGGAAAAATAAATGCGGTTATTACAATTATTTTTTAACTGATAATAATTGTAATAACCGCATTTATTTGCAACTGTTTTAATATAGAAGGAAACAAATATTTTAATTATTTAAATTGAAACTTCCTTTTATTTGTAGTCGTTCTGATCAGTCAATATATTATTTATAACTTATAATAGCTATAAATAAATAATGATATCACGATATATCGAAAAAATATAGATATATGATGGACGATATATCGCTATGATGAAGTTAGGTCATCGCCTAGCCCTATTAATGACCTCGTGTTTAATATTAAATGTTCCATCATATTTTGATTTACTGTGCATATTGCAGAAAAAAAAAAGACGCAATGGCACAGTTCAACATGAAACGATATTAAGTTGGATACTAGATGATAAACTGACTTATGATATGTTAATGTCGCTTAAAATATTGTATTATGATAGCTAAACATTTTTGTACAGAGTTGCATAAACTAATTAGTGAAAATATTGTATCGTTAGCATATAAATGTCTCTTCTGTCTTCATTCCGGGGCCGCGGTGGCCGGTTGGTAAAGTCTCGGCTTTGGAACCGGAGGGTTTCAGGTTCGAGACTCGATTCCACCGAAGAACCGTTGTGTGAGGGGGTCTGTTGCACGTTAAATCTGTCAGGCCAAACGTCCTCCCGCTGGTGTGGCGTGGTGTGGAGAGGGAGGGTGCCAGTTCAGGTGTCGTCCTCGTCATCTGACCGTGGTTCAAAATTACAAGGTCCGTCCCAAAATAGCCCTCGTGTTGCTTTAAACGGGACGTTAATATAACTAAACTAAGCATCTGTCTTCATTCCTAGATTGATGAGGAATCTGCCAAATCCATATAAAGTAAATTTGAGTTTCGCTTTTGATAAAATAGTTAATGTCGCAACGATATTGTCCCTCCATTGACTAATATTTATTTTATTAGTTGAAAAATGCGTTTCGTAACAGGTTTGTATTATTATCAAATTCAAAACTATAATAAAAATTTTGCTTCTATTTCTATACGTTTCGATATATTAACGTCCTGTTTTAAAGCAACACTAGGGTTATTTTAGGACAGACTCTGGTCATTTGGTGACTAGTTTTTAAATGCAGTAAGATGTCAAGGAAGTCACCCGAGCTGTCACCCCCCCTCTCCGGACTTTCACACTACATCAGCAGAAGGTAAATTATATATTTTTGATTCAGCATAGACTTTACAGTGCAATTAGGACTAATAAACATTATGGTAGCATTGTCATTACATAATTTCCTGCACCCCGATGGGTTGGGTAAAACGCTTCTTAAATACAACTCGATTTTCAGGCGAGATTAACCGCATGTCAGGCGCAAAAAAAACTCAGAAAGTAAGACATAGTAGTAGTTTTGGTAAAAATATTAAATTTACGCCAAAAGTTAGTATTTCGTGCCTATTGTGCATCAATGCCTTGTAAGACGTTTTGTAGAACAACACTTTTATTAGAGTAAGTGATAAAGTTTTGGTAAAACTACTCCCACATTGGTTTTTATTTTTCTTAATTACTTTTCCCTGTATACTGATTATATGGCTTATGTTGGGATGTTGTTTCACTATTTAAAAATGCAAAATTTGTGATAAATTGATAGAAGAAATAACGAATGTCTAATATATGTTATTTAATAGCTGCTATAAAGCTATCAGGAGCGATATTATAAGGAATGAAAACTTTTCTTCACATTTAAAAACCAGTTTTTGACCTGCTGATGCTGCATTCAAGTTTGAGAAAACAAGTTTATTAAAAAAACACATCTCCGCCACTTTTTTAAACAACGTTTAAATTTTGTTGTATGAACTATCCTACATACTTTATTAACCTGGCTTATCCAATTCCTGATCTTAACAAACATAATGAATTTCATAAATTTTCTTCATGATTTGTTATCTTAGTTTTGCACTATATTCAATGTTTCTTCCTCAATGGCTATCGTCAAAACGGTAATTTCATAGGGAGGGTTTTTTTTTATTCCATGAAATTTTAGTCAATTTCGTTCAGGTTTTTATATTCATATTTCAAATATTATTGGACATCTGTTTATTTTTAAACCACCTGATGTAGACTATAGCTTAGAATAGCAGGGATCCTATAGTAATTTGCAAATGTCCTGTCGATACTGCTACGTTCAGTGGTGGCGGGGTGGTCGGCTGTATGCAAGAAGAAGTAATTTGCAAATGGAAATACATAATTTGAAAATATGATAATAGTAGTAGATGGCAACAAGTGTCCTTAGTGGTTTAATAGGAATTCTTGATAGAAGCTACTGTTCATTGGCTAAAGGATTGCTGGTAGTCCTATTCACGTTTGTTCGCTTGAGAAAATAAAACATGTTGGTTTTCAGTCCTAGAGAAAGTAATGAAATAAATTGGCATGCTTGTAGCATGAAATAATCTATTCACTTCCTCAGTTTACCTCCCTCTAGTTCATGACAAAAAAATCTGATTTTTAACAACTTGTTGCAAACTATCTGTCTGTGTGAAGACGTGGATGGTGACGAATTTTGTAATTTATAACTGATCACTTAATCATTATTGAATTCTGCCTTATCTGAATCTTGTGCTTTGAAGTTATTGCAATCATTATTTGTCATTATGTGAGTAATAATTTAAATTTATACAGATATATATAGACCGAATAACCATATTTTAATATTCAAAGCTTCTATTCCAAAATGTCAAATCAAGGTATTATTTTCCCTCAATTTTAAATTATTTCAATATATCAGCTCATTAAATATTTATTTAAATTCTCATTGAAAATTATTTATCCACTACTTTTGCTTATCAATATTCTTACGTTTTAATGCAAATATGTCTATTCATTTAATTTTTCATTGCATTTATTTATCGTTAGAATTAACAGTAAAACTATTCTTTATTTTATTTTCACTTCTTTTTGTTACATTTTTTTAAGTGGTTGAATACGGCGACCTTCTTCGATTTTTAATATTTGAATTTAAGAAAACTTCCTTTGATAAAATTCTTAACAAAAGTGGAGTTCTTTGTATCTCAAAATAAATACTCAATTATATTCTATTCAGTTAAAGACGATGAATCCATTGTACTTCTGCGAGCTTAAAGAATTTATTTTTCCCTTCTTATAATAATGTGTAATAATTGATAGATGAGCCAAGTTCCATTATTTCAAATTCTTCCTTTTTTTCTGTTTTTATAATTTTTTTCCCGCCATTTCTCTCGCCTGAGCTGTTCCTTCATTTCTGAAAGAAGTGTAATTTATTTCATTGCCTCGAGGAGCTCTTAAATCTTTCGAAAGTTTTATCGAATAAATTTTAAGCATTATAAATGAACAAGAAGTGAAAGAAAAGGTCAAAGGTCACTTGATTGTTTCAACGTATTACTAGTAGGATTTTCTTGTTGTTTGAATTCAGACGATATTTAAAAGAAAAGACTTTCAAATATCGTTTTTACTTTCTTCAAATTTAAAGAAACTTATTTTAATGATAGAACTTTTGTCTTTATAGTTTGTTAAGAAATATTTCGTTACTATTTTCATTTAATAATATTTTCTGAATTGGTAACAATGCTTTATACAGATAAAAGTGTTATATTATCTAAGTTGTTTCTTTTTAAAAAGATATCTGTGAGTTTGGCAATAAGTTTATTTGTAAAGATTAATACTTTACCAGCCACTTTCAACTACTTGTTCACCCATTCCAGAAATAATATTAATTTAGCCATGCCATTCAAACTTGATGTGCTATATACAAAAGGACCACAATTAAAGAAAGTAGTATTTAATATTATATGTCTAAGATAAAATATAGCGTTATCTGCTGTTGGTTATGTTTGGAAAGAGAAGTAATTAGTTGATGAAAAATATCGGCAAAAGTTTTGAAGAAGATAGTCTGCTGTCTTTAATCTGTAATATTGCTTCTTTGCGAAATTAGTCACATAGTAAGAAAGTAACTCACATTTACAGATAGTTCTAACGGATGCTGAAATTATTTCTCAACTCAGCGACAAATTTATGGACTAGAATAACAACAAAAATAAAGGCTTTTAAATATTTTTTGGTGATATCTTTATTTGAAACCAAGATATACGAGTTATTTCTTGAAATTTTGATGCTCTGTTATGGGTGCTATAAAAGTGGAGGAGCACATACGAAGGAAATCGGAGAATTTATTTTGTATTTAAGGTGTTGATCTCTACATAGTTCTTTCTGAGCACTTTAATTTGCAACAGTTATTTATAAATGATTTATTACTAGCGTGTATTCTGATGAAACGTGGAATTCTCTCCCTATAATACTTTCCCGTTTCATCATTTCCTTAATTTTTGACTTACTTGTTGTTCTATAAAACGTTCTTTACTATGAGATTAACTGTACAGGGGAGCAATATCTCAAATTTGTAGCAACGCTTCTCTCTTCAAAATAAGTACATGTCAACAGTTTCATTACATAAAAATAAGATTATTAGTTGGATGTGAAGCTAGCCAATGGATTTGTATAAATTTTGGCTTGATGTTGAGCAACCTCTGAACTCTCTAGAGTACAGTTTCTTAGCGAGAGTATAAAATTCTAACAAACCCTGTTACAGCATCAAGCTTAAGCCTCGCCATTGAGTTCATGAAAATGTGTTCCTAAACATATAAATTGTTAGATTTTAATCTTATAGCAAAAAAATTGATTCAAGATTCAGGAATTACTCCAAGATATAAAAAAATTCTAACATTCTATTTTGGTACAGATATTTTAAAACAGTAATAACAATAAAAACAACAAACCCAATTTCAAATTTCCTTTTAAATATAAAAAAATAGCAACAAAAATAGCGAAATATTAATCTTTTCGTGGCATAATATCTTTTAAACAAAAAAGTTGAAGGGTAACAAATTCTGATTAATAAACAACAATAGATTTCTCTAAATAATAATAAGAAGAAGAGATTGCTTAAAATAAATCAACTATTTGTAGTACTAGGCAGCTCATATCGATTTAAGAGTTAATAATCCATTACAATATCCAATGTTATTTATTAAAATTTTTAGGAAAATTACACTTATTTTAAACTTTAGAAGATATTTCTACTTCGAATAATAAAAGGAGTTTGAAAGAATGCACTAAGACTGTAAGAATGATAGTTAGCTCCCAACAAAAGATTTTCATTTTCCACTAGTACAATGGTCCATGAAAATTTAAACTAGCTTTGATATAATTTGGATATAAAAAATTCTAGCTCCATTTTTAAGGAATACTTTAAAATCAAATTATAATATATTATTAATAACTTGAAAATATGATATTTATGTGCAATCTAGTTTAAAACAATCTCGATTGGATTTTAATGAAAACTAAGAATACCTTTAGTTAAATTTAAACTGCTAAAGTTTTTGCAATATTGACAGAACTGTGGACTCCAATCGTTAATTTTCAACTAATTCACTTAAGGTTATGAGATTTTTTTATGCATATGTATTAAAATATAAATGCAACAAATTTCTATAAAAAACTTTTTAAACAAAATGTATTATTTTTCCAAAAATTTAAATACTGTATATTTTTAAATATCAAAATAACCCAGACGACTATATATTAAATTTTTTTCATATTAGTCCATATAAATTTGTTTGGAACAAAGCTATGCATAACTTTGTAATTCCAAATAATTTTTTTAAATGTTTTTATACGCACTTATTATATTTTAATAAGAATTTTATTTTCTTCTGAACTAAAATGAACTTTTTAATTCCTAAAAAAATCACGAAATATAAAATGCATATCCTATTTCCTTTTAAAGTTTAACAGAAAGTTTTAATGTAATTCTATTTACTTTCCTCAAAAATTAAAACATCTGGAGCCTTTCGTAGTTGTTTAAATCTAATTACAATATCATTTTATGAAAAGTTCTTAAAATTTACTTTTTTTCTCTACGCCTTCCGAATATTCATTTTATTGAACACTACATGCTTTGAAAATAATTTAATTGAATATTAATATATATTTTGGTGAGGAATTTAATTTCTTTCCGTTACTACCCCATTAAAAATCTCTGTCTAACAGCATGAATAAAGTTAATACATAATTCATATAAAACATGAGTATTCACTCAGTTGTATAATTCAAAACTTTTATCCTTTATTTAATAAAAATAGGAGCTTCACTGCAGCATCTTGATCTCTGATCGAAAAATGGGAGAAGTAACTGAAAGCATTCCTGGTATCTAATTAACGAAACACCATTTAGGGGTATTAATTTCGTAATTCATTAAAGATTTAATTAAAGTAATCTCAGACTAAACTGTTTTTCTCTGTCTTTTGTCTGCTGTATCTGTAATAGGAAAGTCAATTTCTTATAAAATACCAAATAATGTTGCTTTCACCTTTCAAAGATTTCTAAGGATTGTAAGAGTTGCTGTTAATTATGTAAGTTTTTTTTCAAACTTTCTGATTATTATAGCATTTAATTACCCAAGTGAGTATTTTACTATACCAGTCTCTAAATCAAAGATGCTTTTGAAAAGTGTGGCGGACACATTCCAAGTAACATACAAAGGTTGTTCAAATGAAAAGGTACGAAACAACAATGTGGGTATAAATGAAGACTTTATTCATATGTGTATACCACAGGTATAAGCATAACATTCCCACTCATTAACGAGTTGAAAGATTCCTTGTTCCCAGAATTCCTATGGCCATGAGGGGCCGCGGTGGCCTGGTGGTAATGTTTCGGCTTCGGAACCGGAGGGTTTCTGGTTCGAGACTCGATTCCACGGAAGATCCGTCGTGTGAGGGGGTCTCTTGCACTTTAAATCTGTCAGGCCAAACGTCCTCCCGCTGGTGTGGTGTGGAGAGGGGGTGCCAGTTCAGGTGTCATCCTCGTCGTCGGACCGTGGTTCAAAATCACTAGGTTCGTCCCAAAATAGCCCTCGTGCTGCTTTAAAACTGGACGTTAATATAACTAAACTAATCCTGTGTTGAGTTCAACATTCGAGTTAATTTCAGATGTTTTTTTACGGGACCAAGCACATGAAAATCGCAGAAAGACATGCCCGAGATGTAGTAGCGATTGTTCGATTTGTTCCCACTTGAACTTGCAATTTCTATGTATGTGACCCTGGAGAAGTGCGGACACACGTTATCATGGAGCAGAACCACACTCTTTGTGAATAGTTCCGGTGTTTTGTTCTTGATGGATCTGTGTAGTCTTTGGAGGGTCGCACATCGCAGCTAATGGTTCTTTTGTGCTCGAGTAATTCAACAATTAACAACAATTGGACGGTGCTTTTAATAAGAGCTTCTGCTTTCTCTTGCGCATGCGAGCACCCATGCATTCTCCTGTAGGAAGGTGTGATGTACTCGGAATAGAACCCGGGAACTTTGGGTCTGAACGCCAGTAACATAACCACAGGACAAAAGCATGCTCAGTGTCCCGTAGATGTTATCTGTCTTATTAAGATATCACCACAGACTCCCCCTCCTGTGAGTTGACGAAAGATATACGTTGTTGTTGAGTGGTGATGAATTGGTTTGTTGAGTTTGCTGTGTGTAGCTGTTGTGTCTAATGACCGTACCCATCTTTGTTTGGCGAGCGGAGAACTTTTTAGTCACGCCAAGCGTTATGGCGAGCGTGTGTATATTGTTGCGTCAAGCGAGTCTGACGACTTTGGTTACTGTCGATGGCGCCACATCAATTGCATGAAAGTTGAAAGTTCATTGTTCGAGGTCACCATTGTGGAAGGTGATGTTGGCTCAGAATAGAACCCGGGACCTTTGGGTCTGAAGGCCAGTAACATAACCACAGGGCAAAAGCATGCTCATGTCCCGTAGATATTATCTGTCTTATTAAGATTTCACCACACTCCGATCTACGACAATCGCATCCTTGGATGCCTCGCTGCGTTCTTCCATTGTGGCATAGGCAAATATGTTAACAGTTGCGCTATTACGACGTTTCGCAATTCATTTGAACATCAGTTGCATAAACAATTCTATTTTGAGAATAAGATACCGAAGAACATTATTCGGTATATATGCAGCAGAAATGAATATAAAGGCATACATGAACAGTTGCAATTGACAAATAGCATTTAAATATGACAGAAAATATGACTCTGTTAGAAAAAATGAGCAAATAGTTTCAGTTGCCAAATAATATTTACATACAATAGAAAACATATGACTCGATAAGAAAACAGAGACAAACAAAATTTCAATTCGCAAGTCGAAGTATCACCATGAGATCTAAAGTATATAAATTTTGTTCAATCTGAATTCCACGAGTCTGGAACTTCTATTTTTAAAATCATATCTCTCTAAATTTGATGCTAAAAATTGAAACAAATTTATCAAGTAAAATTTTACATTAACTTACCTGTTTACATAATTATTTTCATTTTCTAAAAAATCATTGCTTTTACCATTTTATTTACTTTCTATGCATGGATTTCTGACGCATAGTTTTTTTTTCGTAGTTAAACATTAAAACTATATTTTCCCCCCTATTTTAGCTTAAATTCCTATTTATTAAAAAATTATCTTCCTGTAATCCTTTCAAAACTCATTCGTTTCACTTTGTCATTCTGAATTTTTTTTAATAATTCGAATTTTTGCTATGATTCCCTCAATACCTAACTCTGAATTAATCTAACTCTACTACAATTATTTCAATATTCACTAAAGATTACTCAGAAAAAGTGTGGCCCTTTTCTTCAAATATCAGCTTATATGAAACAATGACACTTACAAGTATCTCAGAAAAGGCTTCACACATCTATCCATCAATCAATATTGCTTTTAAGTGGCCATCATAACCCCCATCTGCAGACGACAACCCCTGACAGATACCACACTTTCGTCCATCAAGAAGATGGCACAACACCAGATGGACAGACACGAGGTCAGGAACTCCTCCTCACCACTAAAAGGTACTCTCTTAAAAGCAAAAGTCTGTTCGGACTGTCAGAAAAAAATGCAAGGAAGACATAAAAAAAAGAACAAAGATCTGGAATCTTTTCTGTGGGTTCCACCTGAGTGAAAAAAGAGCCAGACGTGTCCTCTTAAGGGTTTATTTTCGTCATATTAGAGATTAGGGATTATTTTGACTCTGACACCGCTCACTTTCCCCCCTGCCAGGGATTTTCTAGTGTGGGTAGATCCTTTGTATGGACCGTTGGTGATATTGGAGGAGACAACGACTCGTGTGAAATGGTAAATTGGTTTGACATGGTGGGGGAAGATGGTCTTTTCCAGGCCTGTTTTGTGCCATAAAGCAGCAAAAGGATAAACTGCTTTAGAAAATGTGTGTCTAGTTTACGAGGTGGGTAATCATTTTATAAATGAAAGTGAAGATAGAAATTCAGTTTCGGTTAAAAGAAGTTCAGTAATTTTCAGTAGTAAACATTTGATACCTGCCATGAATGAAGAGTACCAATAGACAATCTTTTCAATCTAAAATGAATACTATGGATTCATTCATTTACAAAAGCCTTTACTCATTTTTTTTTTTAAATCTTGCATAAGGAAGTTATACTTTGTTAGAACAAGTATCATAATTAGTAAAGCAAAAAAAAAAATGATTCCCCCAAAATAATTATATGTTAGAATTGTGTCAAAATAAATAAATAATAACTGTTTTATACATCATTCTTGAGAGTGTTACAAAATTCATGAATATGAGACAAAATTCTTGAATATGATAATACAATTGTTTTAAAATCTTATATAAAGATGTTATACCGGTACAAATTTCATAAGTAATAAAGTAAAAAAAAATCATAGATTCCAAAAATAAAGGCAAAGTAGAATTGTGACAAAATTAATAAGTCAAAGCTGCTTAATGCAGGATTCTTGAACATGATAAAAAATTCTTGAATGTATTACAATTTTTTAAAAATCTTGTATAAAAATATTATACCTCATTTGAACAAATGCCATAGTTAGTAAATTAAAAAAAACCCTCCAAGATTTCAAAGTAAATGTGTGGTAGAATTATGACAAACTTAATGAATTATAGCTATTTATACAGGCACATAGCATACAGGTTTCTTAAACATACTACTAAATTCTTGAATATATTACAATATGAGGTAAAAAAATCATTTAGAAACAGTAATTTTTCTTTGATGCTATTTAGTATGAACATGACTCTTAAATTTTGTTTTGGAACATTGTTAATTCTTAGAATCCGATAGATGGCACTTTATAGCGAGTGATGATGATCCAACTAAAAATTTTTTCTTTAGTAGTCAAATCACGCAAATATCAAATTTCAGTTACTTATATTTTTTATGTGTTGCCCTACAAAACTTTGATAAGGCCCATAGTAACATATGCTGCTAAAACGTGGGCAATGACCGAAAGTGATAAAGAAATCTTGGTAGTTTTTGAAAGAAAGATATAGCGAAATATTTTAGAAGATGTGAAATGTAATGACACATGGAGAAGAAGAACAAACTTGGAACTTTACAATCTATACAAAAAACCTGACATAATAAAATTTATCTCAATCCAAAGACTAAAATGGGCAGGACACTTGTTTAGTATGAAAGATGACCGAGCCACCCAAAAAGATCTTCGACGCTAAACCATCTGGAACCCGCAAAAGGGGTAGACCGAGGATCCGCTGGATTGAGTGTCTAGAAACAGATCTAAAAGTTCTCAGAGTTAATAACTAGCGAAGTCTATTCAAGAAGCAGGCAGCCTGGAATTCGATTCTGTGGAAGGCCATGGCCCACCCTGGGCTGAAGCGTCACTGAAGAAGAAGAAGATTATGAAAGGATTGCGTAAACTGGTTACTTTTCAGTATTTTGTAGGATTTAAAACAGTATATTGCCCTTGCTATTCTATTTAGAATTTCTAAAACATTTGCAAATACCATATGTGAAACTTAATATCGTTTACATATAGAATAGGCGAATTCTTGAATAAATTATAAAGTCATATAAAAATATTAATTAGAAACAATGCTTTTTCTACAATGCTACTCAGCATTAACACGGCTTATAAAGTTTGTTTTGCAGCATTATTAATTCTTAGGCTCTGATATGTGGCACTATGTATGGAGTAACGATGATATAACGCTAAAATTTCACTTAATTGTCAAATATAATAAAAATTTCAAAATAAAGTTTCTGATTTTTTATTTGCAATGATGGAAGGATTATGTATACTAGATATTTTCTATTAATTTGCTGGGACTAAAGCAGTACACTGGAGCTGCCATTCTATTAAAAACTCCAAAAGCATTTGAAAATGTATAGAGGGAAACTGAACATCGTTAGCATATACTATATATATAAAGTATTATGCATTTGCGTTATTTCTTTTAAAACAGATAACACCGATCCATTACTCCCATTATGTCATTTAATACAAGTTTACTCAATTCTATATTCTTGGAGTTTTTATAATTTCTACATATTTATGAAAATCCCGGCTTTAAATGTGAAATATTTGAAATATTTTGACAAAAGATTCTCACGAATAAGATAAATATTCCATCAATCAAGGGCAAAGAATCCCATGCTAAGAGTAAATTAAAATAAGAAAACAGTTATGAAGATTGATAATTATTATTATTGGCCATAGATATAACTTTTGTCAGTAATGAATAAATATCAGTATAAAAGTAAGTATAAGAAGCTCAATAAAATATGTTATTAATGATTATAAAGGAAAAATAAAATCTGCCATACAAACTTTATTGCCAGATTTTTGCAGAAACTCTGTAGTCTAAATTATATCTAAAAATACACTTGCAGATTAATTTACTGCATAATCTCGAGGAAGAAATAAATTAGTTTTATTCTCTCATTCCATTTCTAAGAACCCAGGCAATAATATCCCATACAATGCAAACAATATATCAATTTCATCCTTTTATTATAACCATGTATATCTATTTCTGACAAGTAATTTTATTCGTATTTTCCAAGAAAGCGATTTTATTTTATTCTTTCTGGTGAAATAATATTTATCTTGAAGCGAAAGACCATTTTATTATTTTTTAACAATCGTTTTTACTTTATTCTGAAGGAATTAATTGTTATCGTTTGGTGAGTGACATTTGAATCGAATACTAAAAGTAAATTTCACAAATGTGCATTCATGTATATAAAAAGAGAATTTATCTTCAGAAAGGGCTATTTGAAAACCTACAAATGCTTGAAAACTTCTGGTTGCTTTGGAATCCCTTGCTTAAAAAAAGATTATTTTCTATGATGGTACGTACTCTATATATAGATATATATATATAATTGGTGAAATTTATTTAAAAAAGATGTGGATTATCGTAGTTTTTAAATGATTGTTGTTTATAAAATATTATTTTTCGAAGATTTAACCGGGTTAAAAAATTAGATTTAGTGATTTTTTTTATATATTTGACGTCAAAATTTAAAGATAATCTGAGGGAATTTTATAGAGGATAATAAAATGCAATCGCTTTAAATAAATCATGCTATAAATAAACAAATAAATAATATTATATAATAATTAATGCTTTAATATACTGACTCCATTTCTTCTGTTTTTGGCATGAAGATACATTTACTTTATTTCGGGAATGCAAACTCATACTTTATTGATATACATTATAATGTAATATGAACTATATTTAATTAAGTTTTTGATAATTAGTTGATTGTGTTTAATTTCAATTAAATATCTTATATATAACTTCATGTTCATGATATCCTAAAAAAATCAACCATTGAAACATTATTATTTTATTGATCTTGCACTTATTTTTAGTGTGTATACATGTAGTTTTTTTTCTATGTGGTTGAATCGCTTGAAAGTATATAGTCATGGAAATGTGCCATAAATTTGTTATGCACAATATTTTAACTATTTCAATAATCAACAATTTAATCTACTACAAACCGCACGTTGTCTTTCGCAGCAGGACAATTTTATTTTTTGATTCCCCTGGAAAGCTGCACAGATAATATAGAGAATCAATATTCTTCGGCTTTGAGTATTATAAAAACTCTGTTAAAACGTCATTTAATGTAAATGGATAGTTGGAAAAATGAAATCTGTTGTTGAAAATTATATAAAAATATTCTTAAGTATTGCAAATGTTCAGGAAACTTTAATTAAGGACAATTAAATAAGGATAATTAAAAATACAACTTTAAAATGTTGCAAAAATCAGTTTTTTGCTATATTAAATTTTTGAATACTCCAAAAAAGCAAATAAAATCTCATTTCATTCTCCAAAGCCAGCCAAAATTTTTTTAAAAATCAGAATTATAAAATTGCAATCTCAAAAACAATTTTATTTATTTTAAAATAGTGAAGAACGTATTCAATAATATTTTTTAAGAGTTAAACAGCAAGAAAAGCCGAAATTTTGTTTTGATTTTTATTAAGTTAAAATTATAATACGGATTTATAAGAGCACATTCACATTTTCTAAAGTATTTTAATAAGAAATTTGATTGCCCTGCATTAATTTGACATACACACCCACACATATATATCTATTGCGTTTCATTTATGAATAATAATTATGAAATATTAATAATTTATTTTCAAAGATCCACATGTGAGCATTTCATGTTTCGCTATACAGAGAAAAATATCCAGTAGGTCTTTGGGATACCTTCCCCCCCCCATCAATTAAAAGCAGAGTTAGGCACATAACTACTATTTTTGTAATAAGATCTCGTATAAAATTTCTTTTATTTAAGACATTGTTTCTGAACTTCACGTTTGCGAGCAATAAAAGTACAGGTCGACAGACTCAATTCTTTGCCAGATTTGATTCAAAATTTGAAAATAATTTACTTTAAATGCGAAATCTATGTTTTAAATTTTATTAGTATAACTCCGTACTTTTTGTAACTATGGCATTCACTTGATTAGTCAGGCAAATGAACTACTCTTTAGGGGATTCATTTAAAATTTCATAGAAATATGCAAATGTGGTGTGAAGTATAAAATTTTCATATAAAATCTCATCAGGTTAGTTAAAAGAGTTTTTGAGTTTAGTGTTCACACACACACGCACACACGAAATTTAGAATTTCATCAAAATCTATTATCATGATTTTCTTTATGTACTTCTTATACTAGAAAATAAAAAAAATAAAAGTATTATAGTACACTTCTGAGTATCAGCCCTAATGTGGTGGAAGGGTAGGCCGGATAAAAAAGAAACCGGATAGGCCAGAGTTCATTGAATTTATTTCATTGCCCACAAATACCACAAGACAAAGTTCTTATACCCAAATTCACTGACATAATACGTATTTACTCACTTCTTATTAAGGGTTAAGCCCTCTATCTCAAACTGTGTAGAATGTGAAGGCCTTGTCGGTGACGTGTCGAATTGAAAAAGAAGGCTGTATACAAATAGTTTATACATTTTTATATATGGTCCAGTTCATTGTAATAATTTTAAGATAAAAAGTAAGTTAAAGCATATAAACTGTTTATTTTTTTAATAGAAATTCTGTAAAGCCTACCTTAAGATTACGAAATAAAACATTAACGTAAATCGTAGAACTAATTCTTAAGAAAATTGATTCAACTGATTTTTATTTTTCACTTGTGTATGATACACAAATATGAAAAGGTAGCCCTAAGACAAGACAAAACTTACAGTTTTTTTGTTTTTTGAAAAACTAGACTGGATAGTATGAAACCCGGATAATCGCAAAGCGGATATTCGGGAGTGTACTAAAAATTTAAATTTCCCCCTTTTAAAGCACATTTCAAGATTTAATTCTCCCATAATCTGACGGTTAGTTCAAATCAGAATCATTTCTTTTACCACCGGACTTTACCCTGGCGCCATCTATTGAAGATCGAGGAAATTATCTCACCCTTCAAACTTTCTAATACATGGAAACCCTAACACCAAACTACTACGACATCTGAATATTTAAAAGTGGCACTTGCAGTTCTCATCCGTCAGTGCCTCCCACGAAATCCAAACACGGAGGAAGCTCATAAATCGACAGCGAATGGTCGTCAGATCAACTGAATCGCGACCACCCTAATCCCAGGAAATGAATCGTCTTGCTACATTCCAGGAAAAGGCAGGCAGTGCCGTTCTATCCCAGATTAGTCCTCCTCCCTCGTCGGGAAAACTCAGAAATATCGTCTGCGCCTGTGACCGACAGTCCGAAAGGTTGCCTCCAGTACATTAGTTAAGAAACGCTTGGCCTGCGGTCATTCATGTAGAAGGGCCCGGTCAACGGACCGGAGTTGTCGCTGTCAGGCTAACACCTGATAAATGAATACGGGTCAGGGAGCGAGCTGTCCGGTATTGCGAGTTGTACAAATTAATGTACCTACGGTTGTCCGGCACTGTCGTACAGGAAATTCTTTCAGCCTTTGTCTTCTGATGGACCGACTGGGCTAGAGGAAGAATATTTTGCGCTGATCTGGTAATTGATCTGATGTTAGTATGCTGTTGATGGACCGCCATATATAAATACCAATACAGGACATCAATTGCAGTGAAATGCAAAGAAAATTTATTATTTAATATTTTAAAAATTCGTAAAGCATTAGAAAATTTAGAAAAATATCTGCTTTTAAATAAGATGGTCTTAAAAATAAGTTTAGTTTATTTATATTTACGTCCCGTTTCAAGTTAACACTAGAAATATTTTGGACCAGACCTCGAAATTTTGAACCGCTGTCAGATGACAAAGACAAAGTCTGGGCTGGAAAACCCTATCCAAAGTTCCACAGCATAGCATGAAAATGTTTGGCCCGAACGGATTTAAAGATCACCACACCGCTTACACGATGGTTTTTCGGGCGGAATAGAGTTTCGAACCCGAGATATTTCTATCGGCCACCACGGCCCTCAAGAATAGGTATAATTGAATTTTCAGTTTTTTTTCTTTATATATATATATATATATATATATATATATCTTATACTGATTTCGTATGAATATTTTTCTGTCTTACCTCAGCTCACATCCAACAGTGCCATCGCACAAAAGTTTGAGATATCAGCAGGTTATCAACCTTAACAGCAATGCAAAAATGCGCGAAATGTCGCTGCATGACATTGACTATAAAAATATTCGTAAATGGATAGTTTTATATGAGTTCCTAAGCAATCATTTGGAGCTATATCTATAAAAAATTAACATGTTTTTTCCCCTCTTCTTCCGTTCACACTATTAAAAATATAGTCTTCAATTTTGATTACCACAATATGGGAAAGAATACTGTATATTATAGTAATAGTAACATGATTAACAAAAGCTGCTACATTTGCTTGGGACTGTGATAATTTGGTGTTACAATTTAGGTCCCTGAGCTGAGGGATCTCGAACTCAATTCTATAAAAAGTTTGAAGATTGTAACTTGTTTGCCAGCTTGATGGTTGTAAAATTTTTTTTAGAAATAAACAGATGCCATAAAAACTTGGGGAATAAAAGTTAAACTGAAAGCTACGGAAATATATATAAAAAAATGTTTCAATGCAGTTTAAGCACAGGATTATAAAATAAATGGTGATTTAAATAGATAAAATGTCATAGAAATTTATCTAATTTTGATTTGATCTTATTTTGTTTTCTAGAACAACTATTTTCATGAATAATAAAAATTAAAAAGTTTTGAAACAATTTTTCATGTAAAATTTAAATATATATGTGCATGGAATGTAGCCATAAGACTACTTCCTTGTCTGATAGCATCTGCAGTTAAAACTGATGCATAGAATGAAGCCATATATCACATTCATATTCGACACACATGGAAAGACAAATTCTATAGAACAAAAAAATAAAATGCGGTTGTAATGTTTTATGTGCAAAAGTAAAATTAGCACAATTAAACTTTAACCTTGATGTTGATTAGTAACCTACTACTCTGCCTAATTAAAGGCATTCCGATTGTTTGAATGGCTGCAACATCTCTACAGCATTGGCGGGAACTGTGGTTAAGTATAAGGTCCTCACTGGCCACTATACTATCTTTCCCATAGGAAGAACATTGCGTCATCAATAAGAAGTAGTCTACCCCCATCATTTCTGTATCTACCAGGCTGGAAAGAGTCAACCATCTGATGTTGATTAGTAAAAATATAATTTCTCTGAATTTCAAACTGATTATCATTATCATTTGTCTCTGAATGTGTGCGTTTTACCACTGGATCAATAATTAAATAAGTAAAACCTTTCTAACTTATTATTATTCTAACTATTATTATTTTTGGAATTTTTTTTATTGTTTTTCTTTTGATAGCGCTGAAATTTCACCAATCAACAGCTTTTATTGCTATTAATTTGTTATTGACTTTATTTTCATGCTTTAAAAAACTGTACGTGAATATTGTTTTATGTTTGGGTTTTACGTTATTGTTTTTGTTATTGTTGCACTTTAGATGCCTTCAAGATAACTTTGTATTAAATGTTTATTGTTTATCTAATATAAAATATACGTTAACAAGGAATTCCAAAGTTATTAGTTTGGTCTTTAAGACAAAGTCTAATCTTTATGCTAACGAATATTGCAAAGAATTTGCAGATGTTTTTTTTGTCGTGTAATTTAAATAAATTAATGCCCATTTTTGAAGCTAAGAAATTCATGGTTTATTAATTTGAGTCAATTTAAATTTTTTAAATTGAGATTATTAGGAGCAAGTTATTAGTTTCAAGGACATAGAAATTGAGCTTACATTATAACTACTCGTTTAATAACGTCACTATCAATTTAACTATCATTTTGATTAAAATATTGGGACTTGTTTTGTTTGAATATTCATTTTGAAACAGACAGACAAAAAACAGACATAGAAAAAAAAAGTTAGAATTTATCTTCCGAATTCATACAAAACATTTCCGTTATTGAGCCTGAAAAGAAAATCTGCTTGTTTAAAACAACAGATTTCGAAATTTTCTTGTACTGCTACTAGGGTTTTAAAAATGAACGTGGAATTCTGTGAAAAAAGATTAACAACTTATAATAACTAAATTAATGTCTCAAATCAGATTTCAAGAAAAGCTTTTCATTACTGGTAAATTTCGCGCATTTGATTCTTGTATTCATTCATACAGGATATTCACGATTGTTGAAGCTGGCGTCTTGGCATAAGGGTAGTGCGTCTTCCCCATGATCTGGGCGTCCTGGGTCGAAACCCGGTTCGGGCATGGTTGTTCCTCCTCTGCACTATGTGTGAGATGTGGGAATGTGCATTCCTGTATAAAGGGTTTGTGCAAGTGAATGGGTGATGCATGAGTGGCAGTGTCGTACTCTTGGCCCTAGTTGGCTCTACTAAAACAAGAGGTGCGTCTTATCGCTTAAATCGCTTATATGTAATAGCAGGCTTGTCCAATGGTAAGTGCCATAAGAAGCAACAACAACAAATCTCAAATTATTTCTTACTTTCGTGTATATGAAGTTCACAAAGGAAAATTCTTGCAATCATCAAAACATGTGATTAGAGATTTTGATAAATCTACGCGTTTCAGACAATCATGAGTCTGATTTTTTAAAATTATGTTTGTTTGTGAACACGATAGTCCGGAAATATTTTGATGAATAAATTGAAATTTGATATGTAGCTTTTACATTATAATTGCACTTATCTATAAAATTTTGACTGGAATTCATTCATAGAAAGGGTACTTTTCCGTTATTCGGGTGCAGCGAGAAATCGTCAAATAATATAGAGTACCGCCAAATTTGGTGCCATACTCTCTAATTGTTTTGTTTTATCATTTGCTTCGCTTGGCGACTTGGTTCGCGCTTGGTTCACATTGGCGACATTTGCGCCTAGATAACGGTAAAGTACCATAGAAATTCTATCTATCCGAGTGCTAGTTAACAAGGTAACTGCAAATTGAAGAGAGATGAATAGATTAAATATGGATCAGAGATCAGTATCAAACTTGATATATTAAAGTAAAGATAATACATCTAATTTGGAACCATATCCATTCAGGACTAATAATTTTTCGGTCTGTACCTTGAAAAACCTGTAAATTTATCATTCAAAAACACGATTTAAATAAATAAAATTCGGTACCGGACTTTTTGACTGCAATTGTAGTTTTGTGCCAAAATTTAGTAATAATAGGTCAGAAAAAGTGAAAGTTTTGTTATTATATGCGAACATGATGTTGTTTTCGCTAGATGTTTTGAAGCGATTTGAAGGTAACAAATTGGCGATTTATCCCTTTTTGATTTTGAATTCGGCCTTCACAGTATTGTTTTTCTTTTATCTATCATCTGTTAATGTAGTTTTATTTTGGAGTTGACTTTCAATGTATAGCTTTCCCATTATCTATTGTCTTGCTATTATCTATTATCCATTATCTATTACCAACTAAAGTTTATTTCCAAATTATACATTCTCTCAATTCTGAAGCTGATTGATGACTTAAATTAATTACGACAAATAATAACTTAAAAAATAATAATGTTCTCACAGGATAACTTGACATTGTCAATAGTAGGTTTCATTTTTTTATCAGCCACATTCGTGATATATTTCTAAAAATCAGCCAAATATTGAACTTCTTTAGACTTTTTCGTAAATATTATTCACTAACAATATATAATTAATGGTACTGTAGTATATTGTTTGAGAATAAGTGAGAAATTATTCGGAGAAATCAATCCTAGTTGTTTAAAAAATATGCATGTTGATACCAACTCCATTTTAAAAGCTGGGAGCGCATATTTAATTTTCTAGAATTTATCACAGAAGCTTGTTACTGCCATATTTGCTGTCCAATTCACAGTATCTTGGTACATGAGGAATTCATCTTTATAAGGTTTCTAAACGTGTGATAAATTCGAGCAATATTTAAAAATGTCAATAAATAATTATTTACATATTGATAATTTGTATCATTTTTAAATTTATAATGTTTAATGTAAATGTCATTAAAATGAAAGAAAGTATTTAATTTTAAGGACGAAATAGGAAATATCGGAAGCACATATTATTAAAAAATGCATAGAATAGATGCACTAAGAACTCAAATAAAAGCTCTGTTATTTCTATATTTGCTTTCTGATTTCTAGTAACCCGCTTATAAGTTACAGAATTTTATGTCTTTTCTAATCAGGCAGTATATCCTAAAGAAAATATACTTACTGTAGCTACAAAAACGGGGTGTTAACTTAAACCCTATGATTATTCAAGATATCATTTTTAAAAAGAAAAATCAAAATGATAAGCAAGGTTTTAAAACAATGTACTTAAGCATCAGCATGAGAAACTATATATTTCGCTTTGCCATTTAATTTAGGTATTACGCATACATTACATTTTAAGCTAATTTTTGACAATTAAAAAATGGATTTGCGTCCAAGTGTGTTAAGAATTTTTGAAATGCTATCAAAGTCATCAATTCGGGCATTTTTACAAGTGCTGTCATAAATTCTTCGATCCATATCTTTTCATTTTCATCCTAGTATTTTGTACCTGACATTACTCATTACTGAGTTTCAAAACTTCTTTCAATGTAATAAATCTATATTATTGTTAGCCTTACTGTGCCCAATATTTAAGTATTATCATGCTAAATATATCTCTTTTCACTTTTATAAGAGATATTTATATTTTGAATTTTCTATTTCTGCTTATTTATTTTTCATTTATTTATTTATATCTTTCTCTTTGCTTTTATTTATTATTTTTTTTTCTATTTTCAAAGTTTAAACTGATTATTTTTATTCTTAACTAATTATGTTTAAATAATGCGGTTACTCTGGAATTTTATGTAAGCCTTCTGCTTGAGCCATTTACTTCCTTTTTCTTTTTATGACTGCTCCTTTTTCCCGTTTTTTTTTCTTTGGCTGTTTTTAGCTTCTTTTGCATCTAGTACACAAGCATGTGAAAGATTATTTTTTGAACCACCAGACCACCAGTCTTTTGATAACTATTTCACACTAGATTGCCTAAGGCAGTCATTTTGACTACTTTTCAATTTCAGTTAGAAAAACAATTGTGTATATAATGACACAGCTTCTTAGAATTTTGTGATTTTTTTGTACAACATATAAATGCGTTTATTAATCATTGTAGTTGCCTCCCCCCTCTTTCATTTCTGGTATATACATGTGTTTTACCTGTATTGCCTAAAAGCAATCATTTTGATTACTTGGAAAATTTTAAATAATTAAATGACTTTTATTATTGATATGAATAAATTTCTTATATGAAATCGGAGCCATCTGATTGTATGAAATCAGATCGGCTCCGGTTTCGTGTAACAGTTTATATATTTTTTAATTACCGTCACTTGTTCATTACCTGTGATTCGAATCATTATGCCAGAGTTGCCATCAGAAAATGAGGACTCACAAACATCAAATACAACATATTCTAACAAACGAAAATTTTGTCAAGTACGACTTTGCAACAAAAACAAAACAAATAACATATGTGAAAAATGTCGAAAGTATGTTTGCGGAAGATCTACACATAAGAAGATTTCAACTTATATTTGCTTAAAATGTACAAATAATGAATAAATTATTTTTTGTCCCAAATGAAGAAATTTTTTTATTGTTAATACTTACTAATAACTTGCTATATAACTATAAATAGCGTAAGAAAAATTTAAAATTAATTAAAAAAAATTTCTTTACACAGTAGTCATTCTTTCACAATGCAGTCATTTTTACTGCTTTGGGGCAATACAGGTATAAACTAAGTCTCTGTCTTTCGAGTGTTAATTTCTACTTTTTAAATTTTTTTTAATTATGAGCCTTTTACCGACGTAACGCCACTTTCGGCACACAGCTAATCATCATCAGAATACGTTTCGAATTAATTTTGTTGTAATAACTTGTTTTTTTTTTCAAACTGCTTGAACCATCTTTAATGATCAGATTTAACTTTATCATTCTGCGCTTTAATCTGATAATGTGGATGACGTTTCAGAATTAGTATTCTCCCCGAATTTTGGCATCATCGACTAAATTTTTTGGCTCAAAATGCCTGTATTTATGTATTCAAGATTATGCATCACGTTTTTGGTTAAATCAAATCTCACATTTCTTAATTCTTTAGTTTTCGCGGCTGAAGCTCTCACACTTGACCATTACATTTCTATACACATATTTTTAATCTGAAATTGTATAATAAATGATATACAGAATCTCGATGGACACACATTTGTTTGAAAATGTTTTAGGTAAAAGATACACTTAGCTTTTAGTCAAAGCAAAGAGAAGAAAAGAGTGTATAAGAGAAAAGAAATCTGATAAAGGATTGAAATACTATGCTAAGCAATTCCATTTTTTCCCTACTTTCATGCGTTAGGGGAAAAAGAAAGAAGAAGGGAAATTACCGTCGAAATACCAAGAATTCCTCTCTGTTAAATGCCCATTCTATTTATTTCAGTAAGTAGTAGCAGGGGAAACAGATAAAAACAAAAAGTCCCTTAAAAAAATCTCTCGACAAAAGCTTGGAATTCCATGGCAGCCTCCCAATTGGCCATTTGGACAAAGATATAGAACTTAGAGTCCACCAATAGTGAAACGACTTCTGAGTTTTTCTTTACTTCGAGGGTGTTTCCGAATTGGAGGCGACGATGGGTTCTTTGTCCAACAGATGGCGCTAGTGGACGCCGTTTGTCTTCCGTAGCCATCCAATCAATGACAACTAACACAGAACAGATAAATTCGTTCGAATACTGCTATTGTGTCGAGTTGGAATTCTTTTTATTTTCTTTTTCGATTTTCTCTTTCTTTTTTTTTCTTTGGATTTCATGAGTAAATAAAAAGAGGGATAATAAAAATGAAGACAATAGGAAAAAAAAAAAGTCTCAAGTGCTGCGTTAGATGTTTTCCAAGCCTTGGTTAGATTTGGAGAAAATTAATGATGTACAGAGAAGATGGCGTTGGTTTTTTTAATTTTGTCTTTTTTTGTCGTCGTAGGAAGTGTCAACTCAACTCTTAGTTGTGCCTTGTTTAATTAAGATAATTACGTGAGATTTAGTATTTATTTTTCAAACTGAAAAGCAAAGGGAATTTGTCATGTTGTTTCGATTTAGAATAATCATCATACTGCGAAGTAGAGGAAATTAACTTCCATCAAATGAAGTAATTTCATCAATATTAGATTGCAGCATACTAGATTTCCACTCTAATCAAGAAAATTTTCATGTTTCGATTTAGAATAATTATCAAACTGCCAAGTAAAGGAAATTAACTTCCATAAAATCAAATAAATTTCATCAATATTAGATTACAACATGCTAGATTTCCACTTTAATCGTGATCAAATAGTTAATTTTTAAACTATTAGAAACAGACATAGTCTTTCGAAGGAAAAGAATCATTGATTACATAATTGTATTCTATATTATAATATTTATATTTTATATTATTTGAGTCAGATTTCATACCGCTAAAAATATTGCTAAATTAAATTTTTATACATATTTAGGTCTTATTAATAGTATTTAGAAAAATTTTCTTACCACAATAACATTTTTAAAAAGTCATTTCCTTTGTTATGCAAAGAAAATTGACTGAATTTTGAAGTTTCAAATATCAAAATTTTAGATGTTTATTTATATGTTATTGTCTATTAGCCACTCTTTCACGACCAGTTAGTTTGCCGGTATAAATGGTTGTGGAGAATTTCGACTATTTCTTCAAGGAAATAATTAAAAAATTCAAATTTTTGATAGACGTATAAAATGAATTATTTCGAAAACCTTATGTTGTTCTGTTCATTGTGCTTTTCATTTCTCTTATATCCAGTTTATATCATCCAATTATATCTCAGGGAAACACAGCAGTATTTTAAATTGGAGCCACTTTAAAAATTTTCCTCTATTGGCTGATTCCGAATTTAAATGTTTAATTTTATTACAAAAAATTATTAAAAATTTACTAAAAGTATGCCTTAGATTAAAACATATTAGCCATGGGGAAATAAACGTCATATCTTCTAATCTTGATCACAATAACGAGGAAAAATATTGTAATCAAAAAGGAAATGAAATACATTGTAAGATACCCTTAGTATATTTTAAAAAGAATAATGAAAAATTGAAATAAAGATTATATAAAAAGTTTGAAATTATTAAAAAGGTAATTTTTTAAATCTAAAAATTTTTTTTAAAATTTCTTTACTGTTATATTTTCTAGAAGCTTTTGAAAAAAAAAGGCAAGATTTGATTTAATTTTTAATTAAATAAAAATGGTTAAAATTTCAAAAAAAAGTTTGTTTTGAGGAACACTTTTTCACCCTCCAAAATATACAGGCGCCAAATTTGGTAGCTGTAGGACAAACAATTTGTCTATAAATCCCCAATATACAACACACACTCTCTCTTCCTCACACGCAACACTTTTATCTTTATTTTTAGTAAAGATTAAAATAATTACTTAGAAATTATTAATTATTTGAAAATTATAATTCCTGATATATTTATTAAATTATTTACTGTGCATTTATTAATTACATATAAAATATAAGAACCTTTAAATGCTAAAAATGTCGTATAGTAAAAAAAAAGCGTTTTAATGTTTCTCTAAAAATGATTTTAATAAATTTCTCAAGTTCAGGCTTGGCTTTTCTTAATTTAAACCTTTAGATAAATCTAATTTTAAATATAGTCCTACGAGATTCGAGTTATTGAAATTTCATTACTTTTTTCTGGTTTAATTACTGAAAATCAAAATGACAGCTAGGAAAAAGCCTAAAAAAATCTACCTCTCTTTGAAATGGAAAAAAGTAGCTGAAAATAAAACAGCATGGATGAGAATTATAAGAAAGTCAATATCCTATCTAGGGTTGTTGAACCAGTGAAGGCATTTTGATTAAACCCTATAGGTCTTACATAAAAAGGAAACTGATCTTTGTTATTTATTTATCTTTGTTATCTTCAGTATTATATTATCTTTATTACTTGTTAAAAATAGCCAATGATGATCAACTAGTAAGTAAATTTCACTTCCTATTGGAAATTACTTGTCCCTCCTTTCCAAGTATTCGGAATTTTGAAGAAAGATATTTAACAAGGCTTCTCAAAATATAGTACACATCACAACGAAATTGCTTTTCAAAGAAACTAGAGTACACATTATAAATTAGTTGATATTTCTATTTAAAAAAAGGAGAAAAAAAACTATTTTATGGTCTTAAATATATCTTAAGCAACACGAACTTTTCTTTTCCTTAAAGTAATAGGTAGGCACAGAATTAATCGTAACCCCCCCCCCCCACCCCCCTCCAAAAAAATAGATTTCTTGTGAAGGCAATATTTTTATTTAACTCCAATTTCTTTTAGTTTCTCATGTACAGAAATGAAATTTAATTTATTATTAATAGCAACGGACTGTTGATTTAAAAGTGATTGTCTAAAAACACATTTCCATAGAAGTTAAAAATCATTTTAAATGTTTTTCCCTAAATGAAATTTGTTGAGACCTAATTTTTAAGGCAAAAATATAATATAATATTTATAAATAGAAATTCTATAAATCTAGTTAGTTTTTGCACTTGTTAAATTTGATTGAAATCGTTAAAATTCAATTAATTTTTCGGTCACGTTTTAGTTAGAGATGTGAAAGTATCTGATAAACCTGTGAGAGTGGTTTTCATCAAGCTTTCTCTCCGAATCCTCTATAAAGATCTTATCACTATGTCTCTTCATAAAATTATGGAAAGTCATAAATGTAAAAAAATGTATAAAATATGTATAAATACATGTATAAAAATGTATGAATAAATGTATAAAATTATGGATTGGGTTGGGTTGTGAATATCTCGTATCGTATTGGTGAAAAATAGTTTCGAATTCCTTCGTCAGGAATCTAGCTTTTTTGCCAAGCAAATCGAGAAATTTTTGGCGATTAATCCCTTCCATACAGTCAATAGATAAATACTCAAAATTTGAATTTGTACTTTTTTCTAACCGACGGAAATGAAAACTTGACATTAAATTATAACTATAATTCCAAGGCGAAACATCAAATTTTGTTTATTTAAGTGATTGTGTTTACATGTATACGAAGCAGCTACCGAAATGTAAATTGTGTTTACATGTATACGAAGCAACTACGTAAATGTAAAAATATCTACATTTTAGATGACTTACTAAATTTCCCTTAATTAGCTTTTTTAAGCTTCATAGATATCATGTTCATTAGGCCTCAGACATGTGGATAGAGCTACTACCTCTGAATAGATTTAGTCCAAAATCTACAAATGTCTTAAGAAAGTCGATGCACAAAATATCATTTGTCTTGTGTTACACAGGTAATATCATCTTCCGATTCCTGCTTTCTTCAATCGTTATCTGAACAAGAATGGGTGAAAGGAGTTGCCAGCAACTTACACAGAAGGCAAAAAAAAAAAAAAAAAAGTCCATAGAATAAATGAATTTATCAGTGAAAATAGGGATCTTTTCTCGCACCCCACCCCCACAGCTTTCAATATCAAAGGCCATACCCACAAAGACTAAGGGGAAAAAAAGTCTTCACCTGCATTTATAAAAATCAATCAGGGTTTCTCTTTGTTACCACTAACATATTTATTTTCCATTTGATTTTTATGATTGCATAATTATCTACAATGTCATGATAAGAAGTGAAAGAATTTAAGCATATTTTCATACACTTGATTTTTATGCATATCATTATTCCAAATAATTTTTCAATGATATTTCAAAGTAAGAAATATTTGTAAACGGTTTCCTTTTACCATCATTTCTGATATATTTGTACATTTTGTATATAGTTTTTTTTTAACTTTTTCCTCTGTAAATATTTTGGTATTTAATAAAAATCCCGGTTCATGCCCATCAAACCCTTTCAGTGTCTAGAATGGTTACAGATAAGGGGGAATGAGACAGAATTCTGCGCTGTAATTCCGTAAGACCAACAAAATCGTAAAATGAATAAATTATAATTTAAATACTTTGTTTTAATACATCATGTTTTTATAGCCGATTAAAACGAATAAAAAATTTTCCTGGACTGTATAAACATAATTTCATACAGATTATTCTGAAAACATGTAATTGTTAAATTTAAAAATACACAATCACAAATTAGGATATATATATGTTTAAAACTTGATATATTCAATTTTTTTTAAATAATTATTTTCTACTTTTTTTTTTAGTTTCGTGTATGTGAAATTTTTTAAGTGATTTTAAAATAACTTCCCGATGGGCTGACGACTCGGAATTTTGGCATCTGTTGGCAAGGAAATTTTTAATCTATTGTAGAATTCGTACCAAACAGATAAACAAACAAACAACACTAAAGCAAACACGAAAGCAAACTAATATTACTTCTGAGCTATTGCAAAAGTTTCCAGACTCTAAGCCATCGAGAAAGTATGAAATTGATTGAAAAATTTGCAACTAGCAGATAAAGCAGAAAATGATTTATTTAAAGCGTGACAAATAGCAGGAAGCATTTGAAAAGCTAATAAAAACATTGTAATCAAATAATTATTTCAATAAATA
The DNA here is from genome assembly GCA_026543055.1 of Argiope trifasciata. NCBI lineage: Eukaryota > Metazoa > Arthropoda > Arachnida > Araneae > Araneidae > Argiope > Argiope trifasciata. Next base: position 1,674,783 of record JAPMOQ010056865.1, on the reverse strand, counting down.
GGAAAATATTTCAGCAACTGATGAAAGCAAATGATAAGAAATTAAAAAATATAAAATAAATAAATTCATTGATTCAGTTTTCAAAGTTTAACACAGAAAATTAATTTTTATCGCTAATATTGAATTATATTTACTTATTAAAATTTTGTACATATGAATTATTTTAAATGAAACACATTACTTCCTATTAATAATATTCATAAATAATTGTAATATTTCTGATTAATATGATACAATAAGGATTTTAATAGAAAAGAACTTTCCTTCAGATACTAGTATTAGATTCTAACGTGTTTCAATTTTAATATTAATGAAACTCATTAATTAGAGCTTGTTGACCGAGAGAAGATTATTATTAAGAATCTTAAGAACAGAATCCATAAAATAATTAAATTAATTAATTAATTTGTTTAAGAGTTAGATTTTATAAAGGTAATTATTGTAAACAAATACTTAAATTTGCATAAGGTTTCCTTTTTACAATAATTATCATCGAATTTCTTACATTTAGTATAGTGAGATCATTTAACAGAATAAAAGTAATGTGACATTGGTAATTTTTTAAAGAATTACTTCTTTTTTTTTTCTGTGTGAATTTTGAGCTAGATATAATTGGCAATAAAAATGGAGAATTGGATGGATTTTGACGTAAATGTAAATACAAGAAGATTACGAAATCCGAAGTAGTTTTTAAATTCAGAGATCCGAAAAATACAAAAATAGTAAAAAAAAAAAAAAAAAAAAAAAAAGCTTGAATGAATAGAAATTAAGTTAGAGTTTTGTTTTGTCTTGTGAGCATAATAAATGGTCAGATACATTATTTAAAATCATTCATCATACATTATTCATTCATCATTCAAAACAAGCTTTGTAATTGAGAGGTAGAACACTATGTAGGAAACAGTTTGCAGAGTTCGTTTATATTAGCGTCTCGTTTTAAAATAACAGTAAGACTATTTTGGGACATACCTCGTAATTTGTAACTGCAGTCAGATGGCGAGAACAGTATCTGAGATGGCATCCCCTCTCAAAATTTCAGCACGACACCAGCGGGTGGGTGTTGGAATTCGAAGGATTTAGTTTGCACCAGGCTTACATACATGTCGGCTTTCCGTGCAATCAGGTCTCGAACTTGAAATCCTTCGTTCTTGAGACTTTACCACCAGGTCATCGCGCCCCTAAATACAGTAAAAAAACAAATGCAAAATTTTTAATTACACGTTTTGTACTGATTGTAAAGAGTAGAAATATAAAACCGTTTTATTATAATTGGCAGCTTATTCTGCAATGTTTAATGTTTTAACTACTATTAACTATTATGAAAATCTTTATGTAATATTTTACTATTTATCAACATCATTAAAGGCTATAGATTTTAAAACTAAAATAAGAATTATGTAAACCAATAGAAAATACTAAGAATATTGATAAAAATATATAAAAGACATTTTACTGGTTTTTTATTTTTTTCATGTTGGTAAAGAATAAATATTATAATTGACTTTCCATAATCATCTTGATATATTTTTTTCAAATGGTATTATGCATCTGACAAAGATAATATCGTTTCACATTTTCAGAACTAAATAAATTAATCAGTAAGACAATTAAAGTGATTTTAATTAATCTTTGAGGACCGCTGTGGCCAGGTGGTAAGCTTTCAGGTTCAAGACCCGAGTCTATTGAAGAACTGTCGTGAAAGCGGATGTAGAGCATGTAAAATCCATCAGAACCCCCGCTAGTGTGGTGTGGAAGTTTGAAGAAGTGAGTGTTAGCTCAGATATTATCCTCCATCAAACCTTGATTAAATATTAAAGGATCTGCACCAAATTAATACTAGTATTGCTTTAAAACAAGGTGTTAATGTAACTAAACTAATTAACTGAATTTTGATCTCATATCAGAGGCTCTTTTAATAATAAATCAATGAAAAGTTTAAACAAGTCATTAGCATATTTATATCTAGACCGAAATGATTTCAGATATGAAAACATAAAACTTTTAAAATTCAGTGGGAATGATTTTTTATATATTTTCCCTTTACTCTGTTATACATGAACAAACGCATTTTCGACACAGAACTGTAATTACATTCACAATATCAAGTATCAAAACTAATTGATTTATGCCATTAATTTTTAAAACTATCGCGTTTTTATGTTTTTGACCTTTGAACTGATTTAGTTCCATACTTGGTACATAACTACACATTAGATGCTGAAGGTGAGTACCAAATTTTATTCATCAAGCTTTCTTCATTTTATAGATACTATGTTAAATAATACTTGGTTAGAGAAATATCTTTTGAACTGATTTTGCTCAAAATTTAATATTTCGCAAATACAGAGTAGAAGTCATTTACTAAATTTGAACTTTCTAGCTCAAACCCGTTTAGAGTTATCACATTCGTATACAAAACATACATGTCATGCTATAAATATTTAAGCTTTTCAAGAAATATCAATGGTATATCGATCGAAAAATTTAACATTCTCATAAAGGATGCTGAAATATATTGCCGGATGAAATGGATTTCCGTATGATTTGATACAATTCCAATTCTATTCTATTCTGATGAACCTAATTAATTGGGTCACCACCATCATCCCACTTTCCCATTAGGAAACGGAATTAAAGCGAATCGATTAGGATAAAATCAGCATTTCATTAACTTCCCTGATTAAAACAATACGCCTTTCTTAAAGCATTTCTCCATTCATTGATTCAAAACTAGATGCTCCTTTGAAAGCCATTCGAAATTTTCATCTTTTATTGGCTGCATAATCAACACCAATTAATCGCCGACGTCCTAGCATAGGGGTAGTGTGTCTTCCCCGTTATCTGGGCGTCCTGGGTTCGAGTTCCAAGTTGGCCTAGTTGTTCTATCTGTGAAGAAGTGCATGAGGTCCCCATGTAAAAGTTGCTGTGCAAGAGAATGCGAAACATGTAGTAGGTAAATCGTACTCTTGACCCTAGTTGGAGTTAATAAAAAAGCATGAGACGCTTATTTCAGCTTAAATCGCTGACAGAAACTGTCAGCAGGCTTATAAAATGCCATAAATAACAACAAAAATTAATCTATGGTTGGTATTACTTTTTTTATTCGGTATATTTCCGAAAGGGGAACTGGCAGCAGAAGTTTGTTTATTATATTCAAATAAAATGCTTTTAAGTATATGTTATGTCATGGGACAGTTTTATTAACCGCTTTTGATTGATCTTGGATATGTGCAGTTCCCTTTTCGATGTGTAAGTCTCAAACATCATCCAAATGACTTTTGCATTGATTAGAATGAAGTATTCAACATGGCGATTGACTTATCTCTGAAAGTTAAATCCTTTTTTGTTTCTCGCATACAAAGTACAGAGAAGGAATACTAATCGTCAAAAAAATTGAGATTTTAACGAATCTCCATGTTTTAGACTTCCTTGAGTTTGAAGAGCACATTTTTGGAAAATGTCTGTCTGTTTGTAACAAAGCTAACTTAAACCCACTTTAAGATAGGCAAATGAAATTCGCTATGCGGTCTTCAGGACAGATTTGCAGATTTCTCTCAAATTTTGAACAAAATCCATTAAGAGAAAGGTAGTCTGTCCAGCTGTTCGAATATAAGTTAACATGATGATTACAAAACGAAATTAGCAAGATAGATAAAAATACGATACATAGATTTAACATTTACATTGTAAACATTTATCAATTTTTTTCCTAATCAAAAGACGAGTTGATTGCCTGTTGATCTTTTCTTACAGAAAATGTAAAGGCAATGATTCAAAAACGTAATGACTTAAATATGTCAAATTTAGTATGAAATTTTCTGACTATAATTCTATTTTTGTGTCAATTTTTTGTTTTAATCATTTGAGAAAAATATCTAAAACACATATTCGATTCGACATACCAGGAATTAACCACCCGATAATTCGTCAACAATGACATGATAGATTCAGTAAAAATGCTAAATTCACACCAAGATATACTATTTTGTAATTATTGTACGCTGGTACCAAGTAAGACTTTCCATAGCATGTAAAACTCTTTAGAGGGCACGCGAGAAATTTTTAAGGAAACCACTTCACCTAGTTTATCAAACTAGTCTAATTTCTAATTTTTAGTCTAATTTTAGTCTCAAATGTTACCAAGGTCATGCTATAATGTGACTGGCGAATGCGTTTCCCATATTAAAGACTCCAAACTATTAATTCTAGACAGAAAGGGTGTATTGGAAACATGGCCTGACTTAATAAATAATTTTTGGCTCAACAGTTGAATGTTTTCTGGACAATTTACTGCCAAATATGGTAATTCTAATAATTTTTATTACAGCCAACGATTTATTATAGTCGTCCAAGATGGTGCACAATTGACACAAATTCGGCGGCTTTGATGGAAATTTTCAAGTCTTTCTAGAAATATTTCCTCTATAATATTTCAATTCTTGTAACACAATCTACAGGAGAATCGGTTCCATTGAGCCTGAAAGTTCATGGTATTTTAATATTGGCAAATATTGCCATTAGATATAAGGGTTTGAATTTTAACAACCCTAATATTGATCAGCCTGGAATAATTTTATTATCATGTGAGATCATGATCCTGTTTTCGTTAACAGATTTTGACTAATTGAAGGAAACAAAGAATTGAAGCTCGAAATCGCGTAGGCAATGAATAAGGCATTAATTGCAACATTTATCAATGTCTTTTAATCGCATATATTTTTTCATCTGCTTTTACCAACATTACATTATTATTATGTATACTTTTTTGACAGCAGATGCATTTTTAAAAGACTGGCGCAAAACTTTATAAAACCATAGTTGTCATTTTGATGGAATGCAATTTTTTTGGAGGAAATTAACTAATTTAATTTTTATGATACGTTCAAAAAAGTTTCACTCGCCTTTAATAACTGTTTTGATAAAAGAATTTTCTCTTTTCCTCAGTGCGGAAATACACTTAAGTGGGAAACATTGAATGATTTGACTCTTGTTCTAAGATTAATCCATTATAAAACTGTTTTCTGATCTCAGAAAAAAGCAGTTTGTGTTTACAAATGATAGCAGAAAATTTGAAATCGTAGATTTCATTTTTACCTTTTTTTATAATTTATTACCCTTTTTTTAATGATTTTTAGCTCTGTCGTGAAGACTGTTAGCATGAAACGGGCTTCGCCCTGAAGGTCTCCGACCGCGGTTTCTTTTCCCTTTTTATGGAAACACATCAATAGTAAAAATGGTAAGACCCTAACTAATTATAGTAAGGTTAATAATAGTTATAGATTAAAGTGCAATATCGCCTATTTATGTGGCACATTTTTCTATAACCTGGCGTAGTATTCTTTTGCAGAAGTTGCAACTCCACAACACAACAAGAACTCGCAAAATAAGAATTAACCAAGTTGGCAACTATCAAAATCTCACCAACTATGGGTTTTTCTGCCTTTTACAAAATTATTTAGTTCAAGATTTAAAGTTCACTCGATGTATCAAATGTAAAGTTTTTGATTTTATATGATCGGAAGTTAATTAGTGATACAAAGTAAGTGGTACAAAAAAAAATTTCTGGTTTCTTCACATTATACATGGTTTCAATTTGGTTCCAACTGCAACAAAAAAGCACATATAAAAAATTTCGCCAAATTATTAACATATAATCAAGTATCAAGTATGAAGTTATATATTCGCAGGTTATATAGTTTGATGATTGAAATTGCCAGATTGGCAAAAGATTTTTCGTGGCACTTTTTGCTCACCCTTACAACCTGCAAGAACCTACAAATGAATATATTAAAGGTTAAAAAGGAAAATAATAACTACATGAATTTGAAAAAAAATCAAAATTGGGGATGTGCTCCAAAAATTTAAAATAATTTTATTTTAACAAAAAAATGACCTCTGAATAGTATTATGCAAATGGAAATATAACCAGAAAAGTGTTAAATCACATTTCAATGCAAATTAAAATTTGTAGCTGAGTGATAAGAGATATTGCTTTCACTTTAATGCCCATAAAAACCTCTCTTACTTTTTTGTATTTTCATTAAAAAATTGTCATGCATCTCATTAGTTAAAAATTCTTATTATTTTGATCATATATTGTTGATGACTGTATTACATAGTAATAATAATATTGTTTCAATTTTTTAATACCATTGAAATATATATTTTTCATTGCTATTAAAAAACTAACTTACTAAAATTATATATTAGTGAGAAACTATTCTTCAGGGAATAAATTATACGAACATATTTTTTAAAAATTATTTTTTATAATATTTTTTATTAATATTATAACTATATTTAAGAGAAGTGTAAGAAAACTATGATAATCCATTTTCTAATTTATTCCAAAATTTATACCTCCAAGAAGTTTTATTACAGCCACGGTAGTAACAGCTGCTGCTTTAACCTTAGCTAGCATAAATTTATCATTAATTTATACATAATTTATACATAACCGTTGCATACATAACCAATCGATTACTTTTGGCGCTAACACCACTATTCGCTTTAGACTAGAAAGTCAATGATTAAAAACAAGATAAATAATAAAATTTAAGTATACATCACATATATGAAGAAAATTTTAATTATAAATTATAAATAAATGCTTTAATTTTAAGGGATTATAAATTAATCATTTTATTTAAAAAATCTTACTTTTTCATTCTTAGAATTCACAAAATTCTTGCTTTTTAAATCAAAATTTAAGATTTTCTTGTTCTTATAAAGAAACAATATGAATATTCACTTTGGTATTTTTATAAACTGTTATATATGGGAAAGAAGCCACTGAAAGTCTTGTCCATTTGGCTTGTGTTAAACAGAACTGCTTTATTATAATCGGTAGCTTGTTTACATGAAGCGTTAATGAGTTCATGTTGTTAAGAAACTATGCAAAATAATATTACTATTGTTTGACAACAGATTTTTTCTTTTAAGGAAGATAAAAATATTTATTTTTCTTATTTTATTTGTAATTTACATGAAAATAAGGAAGTGAAATTGCATTAAAGCGAAAAACAACGGGTAATATAAACCGAGCAGCTATATTTTAATAACACCTTGATGCCCATCAAGAATCTTTACGTACGCATTAAATAGAATATATATAAAACTATTAAAATAGCACCATTTTAACAATCATAATTTGAGATTTTTTATCATTACAGGTGAATCATTTGGTCTCTAAGATTCTATAAATAAATAAAGCTTACAGTAACTGATCTTAAAGTAATCAATAATACAAAATATAATGCTGAATTTATGAACAGAATCATTCCCAAAATCTTAAAAAAGGAAAACATGTATGACTGCCGATCGTCGAGATTAATAATGAATTTATAAAGGTTATTTCTCACAAAAGTAATTGTTAAAAAAATGACAATCACATTTTTTGTAAAAGGATAATTAAATATTTAAGGAAATGCATAGAAGCTGGAAATATTTTAGATAAATCTCCACTTTAAGAATTATATACGATTGGAAATGTTATATTATAAATTTAGAACCATTCATATTTTATAATTTTTTAAAATTATTTGTCAAAACTCGTAGATTAATTCATTCTTTGTATCTTACTTGGGAATCTTACAAAAATTTTCACTTTTTATTAATAGATTTTTTATACCATATTAATGCAGGCTTAGTTATGATAATCTACATTTTAACATTAGAATAAAATGTCAGACGCTGATATAGTTAGCTTAGTATCACGTTTCAATATATTTGCTCCCAAATTGGCACCAAGCCTTTCTATACGTTGGTTACTTTCCTTTGTTTATATTCTTAAAACTATGGCCGCTGGTTGAGAGAAACTGGAATTAAAAAACATTTTTTTTATTGAAAACTACTTTCAATATCAGTATCACTAGCAATATTCTGAAATTCATTACAAATATGACAATCAAAACTACTAGTTAGTTAAATATATTGCTCACATTAAGAATCATTTAGTATTCTAAAACTGAAGATTCGGCATTCTTTTGAAACAGGCTGAATTTTTGGTCAGTGTGTCGTAAAATAGATATCAACCGAAATTTCTTGGCTTTAAATTCCAATTATATTTTTTTTACATCTTTTTGCTACGTTATTATTTGTTGCAAATGGTTCATTTTAATACATAGAAATAAAAATAGGTGTCAGCCTCTGCTGAAGTATACTTCTCGTCCATTTTCCATTAATGGTAATTAGTGCGTGTACTTGAGTTTTCTAGCTGGCAAACAAAATTTTGAAGTTCGACCGATTTTGAGATGAAAAAATACACATCGTTCTTTTCAATATCGACGCATGGGTAATCTGATAGTCTCTGGATTGTTTAAAACTGTTTTATGACTTAATTAATACAATTCGTAAGAATTCAGAGAATGAATAATTTGGAAATCAAGTTGTAATTTTAGAGGGCGATAAATCTCAAAATGTGACAACCTTCCGTATTATTTTCTAATAAACCTAAAAGTGAAAAATGGATGCCACAAGATCGATAAATTGCCAATTTGTTTACTACGCATTTTAAGACTTTAAAAACCTCAAACCAAAGTAACATCATGTTCTCACATGATACAAATTATCTGCACGATATTGGTATGTACCTTGTCTCTTAAAGAGTAACATATTTTCGAGGTTCAACTAATGTAAATAATTATGCTATTTAATGTGTAATGCTTGGTTTTATAAATTAAGGAAAAAAGGAAATTAGTCTATATGAAATTGATTATACCATGTACAATTATGTACTTGGGTTTATTGTTTGAGTAAAAAAGAAGAAATGTGTCTATTGGAAATTGCTTGTGCAATGTACAATGTGTGTGTTTGGAGTATATTATTTAAGTAAAAAAAAGTAGAAATTTCTTTCTTTAGAAATTGATAATGCATGTACAATATATATGCCTGGTTTTATAGTTTAATTAAAAAAGCAACATTAAATATATTAGAAATTGATAATACGATGTAAAATGTGTATTAGGAGTATATTATTTGAGTAAAAAAAAGGAGAAAATTTATTTGGAAATTGATATTGCATGTGCAATGTAATGTCTGCTTTTATTGTTTAATTAAAAAAGCAGAAATGAGTCAATTAATTGGAAATCGATAATGCAATGTACAATGTGCGCGCTTGGAGTTGTTTGTCTTTAAAAAGAAAAATGAATCTATTAGAGATTAATATTGCCATGAGCAAAGCTTTTCTCAAGGTAGACTGTTGCGAGGTTTAATTAAAATAAATAGCTATAATACCTAGTAGGTGTGTGTTTAATTTACTGTTTGTACGAAAAAGCGAATTAATTGATTAACTGATTTTTTTTCTGCCGCAAGAGCCACGAAAGAGGTCTGCATATCATTCTCTAATATACTAGCATTTTGGTTATTGGAATTTGTTTACAATACTTTTAGCCTTATTTTTTAGTGTTGACTTATTTAAGTGAATTATCTCATGAAAAATACATTGTTTCTCACATGGATTTCATCAAATATATGACAAAATCTGCTTCTCTTTGAATCACCAAGAATGCGACACTATAAACAATTCGCCAAGCTATCTCAAAATTGTAAGACAAAAAAAGCTATAAATTCGAGTTCCATTCTGTGATTCAATAACTTCCAGGTAATTTCAAGTGTCATACCTAAAGTCTGTAATCGAGGATGATGTACAACACCAACTTGACCAAACACGTCATAAGGAAAAGAATTCTGCGAACTACAAAAGCTCCTATTCCATCTTTTTCTAAAAACAAGCCCCTCTGATACTTTCACATTTAAAAACGAAAACCCCTCGAGATGGTGTAGGTTATACACTTCCACCAAAGATATCCGTTCTTCGAGCAGAACAAGAAAAAAATAATGATAATAAAAGATATAAAACAAAACCGAAAGAAATGGAGCAGGCTGCAGAAGGTGGAATACCCTCAAAACAACGCATAAGCCTTCCCTGGCAAGGTTTTCTTTTTGACAACTTTCAAAATGGGAGTCCATTACCTTTGTTGCAGATCACGCCGGCCTACAAGATAAATGGCTTCACCAGCGACGGTTACGGACGGCCATTTTGTCTCGTGATTTATTCTCCGGTGTGCTCAGTGGCGCCGTCTACCCACGAAAGACGGAAAGCTTGCTGACTTTGTCGTTTTCCCCTCTCTCCTCGACTTTTCGGTGTCCTGAAAGGGAAATAAAAGGATTTTTAGGGGGGAGGGGCGGTAAGAAGGGGTGATTATGATGTTGCTGATGGAGACCCTGGAGATGATGACAGGGTTGGGCCCTTGGATCGAAGATGCTTAAGGGTGTGTGAGGGGGAAGGGAAGTTTTTAGCTAAAAGGACAGGAGTGGGTGGATGAGAGGGTCCCACACAAATGGGAAGATTGAAATACAGCTTGGAATGGAGTAATTCAGGTCTTAGATGGTGGTGATTGAAAAGGTAATGGATCTTACGTGACAGATGAAAATGATATTTTTGAAGCAAAATTCATGTGTTGTTCGCTGATTAGAAGACATGGCCATCAGTTTGTATCATCATTTGATAATGACTGGCATCAATTTTACTCTATTGTTGGCAAACTGTTGTTCAGCATTTTGCAGTTGCTATGCACAGTTTGGCGTTATACAGTGAGAGTTTTGCTTTAAAATATAATTAAAAAAATAGAGATTAAAACACAACGCCTTACTATGGAATTAAAGAAAACTGTAACATCAAAATATTGATATGATTGATTTGCTTGAAAAAAAAAGAAAATATAATTTTATAAAAAGTATTCAAAAAAGAAACCATGCGTACGTTTCTTTTCGCTTTCCTACACAATAAAGAATTTTAAAAAATTAAATATTTGAGTAAGAAATATTTTGTCAATTATAAATTGGATTTAAAATGTGATTCAGTTTAAAAATTTTAGTTCAGACTAAATGCTAAATTGCACCTCATAACTCGTTATTCTAGAAAGAGTAAAGCTATTATTCCGTACAAAAAATGAGCCCTATAAATCTAGACATAATTCCAAAAATTATATATATATATATATTCAAGTATTTTGAAATTTGTATTAATTTCTAATCAATAACTTTAAATAAATTTTGTAATTTTAAATAATTATTAATTTGAATCGAATAACTTTTCAAAGTAAAAATAATTTTTTTTTAATCTTATGGAGGTGAAATAACTATCTGCTTTGCACGTCACGTTTTTATTTTTTAATTTTAAAAATTTCTGTCGTAACATTTTTTTGAAAAAATTTAATTTTATCTATGAATCTATCTGAAAAAATCTATTTGCAACTTTTAGATATTTTCAAAAATGGTGAAATTGGTGAAAAACTTCTGACAAAAATATTGATAAACCCAAAAAGTTATTAATAGGATAAATGAATAAAATATTTGAAACTTATTTCAGATAGGATTTTAGAAATGGATAAATATTTTAATTACTTTCATTTTTTACTCGTTATTGTCTTCTTTCATTCAATTTCTTCCATTTTAAATTTCACTTAATTACACATATTTTAGCAAAAAAAAAAAAAAAAAAAAAAATGAAATTAAAAAAATTAAAAAAGATGGTTTAGTTAAAGAGTTTGACTGAAAAAGCTTTTGTGTGCTAAATATTTAGAAGAAAACAATACCTTCAGCTAGACTGAGATAAGAAAAAAATAATATTTGATTAATATCAGGATTATTATTATTATTATTGGCATAATTTATATTTATATAAATTGGAAAATAGATGCCTTACTTTAATTTTTAATTTCAGAAACTTTAATTTTTAATTAAAGTTTCTGAATTTTACACTTACAATTGCTTGACTTTGTTTTTTTCAGTATTGTATTGTTTATAATACTATGATTTTGAGATATATATATAAATTGTAATATACTATAAAATTTCATATATATTTTTTAGTTAAAAATGCATTTTTCTCAATTTCCAATATGGAAAAAAGGTTTCTTTATAAATTTTATTCCTAAAATAATTTACTTTTCAGTCTATAAAATATATGCTTTTTTATATAATATTATAAACATTATAGAATTCTATACTCACCCTTTCCTGAATTTCATTATTAAACAGAGCCTCTTGTTTTAAGATAATTGTTTGTAGATTCTTTAATTGTAACTAATTAATTAGTTAATAGGAAAAAGATTGTTATCAGGAACGTTCTAGTGAACAAAATTGCATAACAGATCAAGAGAAAAATAAAGAAATATATTAATAAATTTGGTTTTTAACAAGAATGAAAAAACTCAATCTGAATAAAAGCTATGAAAAATATTTAATAAAAATATTCTTAATATTCTTTATAATCGCACAAATTCTTAGTAGGGTTTTGAATAGTAGATTTATTTCTAATTTAATAGTAATAAATATTGATCAACTCTTTAATAAATTCCCCAGAAGATGGCGCTGTTTGAACAGAAACAAAATTTAATAAAGACAAACTGTTAAATTCGAAAATTTTAAAATAGCGTAATGTTATCGTTTATTCATAAGGATAGAAAAATTTTAATCTTTTCATCGATTTGAAAGTAGCTGAAAACGTTTTTATAAAAATGAATCGCTGCAGTAGCTGTAATTTAATTTAAATATCAAATTAATTATTATAATTTATAAACATGAAACAAGTTGGATTAAATAATACGAAAATTAAAGATCCATAAATGGAAAAGATTGAATCGGTTTTGAAAGAGGAAAAAAAATGAATTTGAATATGAAAAACGTTCGAAAATCTAAATAATAGCGAACTGAACAAAAACGAATTGATGGAAATGAGAAAATGTATGTTAAAATGAGAACCTAATAATAATTAATAAAAAATATAAGCTGGTGGAATTAATTAATTCATAGCAATGTTCAAGATTCAATTATACGCTCGAAATCGGTAAAACTGTATAAGAATTCTAAATAATTGACTTCATTGTGCATTTAAAGAATTTTTTCTTCCGCATTTGTTATGAATAATTCTTTATTTTTTAAAAGCCTTTTTTTGTAGAGTCAAACATCCCTCTGGAACTAATTATATTTTTCTCCGACAAAGTTTAATTGAATGATGACAAAAAATTCTTCCTAGTTAATTAATTCTCAAAGAAATGGCAAAGTTTTGAACAGAATGACTGCGCCACTTTGTATCGAAGTAAACTAAGTGTTGGCAAAAAATAAAAATAAATAAAATGAAGTTCGATACTTCAAATTATGTTTTTAAAATTGAATTTTATTTAGATAATTGAATTTTTTTAATACTCACACATATTTAAAGATATGAATTATATCATACATTCATAAATTTGAAATTAATATTTAATTTTATTTAGAAATTTGAATTTTCTAATGTTTTCACATATTTCAAATATGGATTACAGCATACATTCATGCAATTTAATTAATACAATTTTATTTAGACATTTGGATTTTTAATACCTTTACATGTTTAAAATACGAATTACAGCATATATTCACACATTTGAATTAATATTTAATTTTATTTAGACATTTGAATTTTTAATGCTTTTACATGTTTAAAATACGAATTACAGTATACATCCATGCATTTAAATTAATATTTAATTTTATTTGAACGTTTGAATTTTTTAAACTGAATTACGAATTGAATTTTTTAAACTGAAATTCAGTAGTAGTTTTGCTTTTCCACATTTGTGTTTAAACGAGAATGAAGTAAAATTTTAAAACATTTTTTGAAACGCAAAATTAATTGTTACTACGTTCTGTGAATAATGATTGTTAACTTCTAAAGCATTTAAACTATCATTTTCTGAAGATTTCAAATTTCAAATCAAAATAATAAAGTATCTGAAATATTTCAGATTTTTTTCCTTTAAATTCAGTTGATTTCTTGCAGTTTCTCAGCCATTTTTATAAATGTCTGCCATAAGTTGGTGTACGCTAAATTTGTAGAGAGTCAAGTCACCTTCCAGTTTGAGAGCAATGGTAAAGATTTCATCAATTGATGTTGCAAAAATTATGAGATTCGACCAAAAATGAAAGCATTATCTAATAGAGTTTGCGAAAATATCATTTTTATTTTGTCATATGCGAAATATACAAAGCGAAAGTATTGAAATCGTCAAAAATTATAACTCGAGATTTTGATGAATCTCCATGTTATAGCGCATTTATAGAATTTTGTCTGTTTGTCAATTTATCTATGAACATGTTATAACACAAAAATACTTTAAACTACACAAATAAAATTTAGTATGCGATAGTAACGGCGTACTTTTAGATTTCTATCAAATTTTCTGTTCAGTGTACTTTGAGAAATTCAGTCTGTCCAGGTGACCGAATATCAAGCTAAAAAAGTTATATAGATAAAATTTGATATATACATTTATTGACTAAAGTCTGCATCAAAGTTAATCATCTGCTCTTTTGTCGTTGTTTCTAATGACACTTGTCATTCACAAGCCTGCTGACTAATCCGAAAGTTTTGTGTCTCTTGTTTTTCAGTAGCACTATTTAGGGCCAAGAGTTCGAGTTAGATAATAATCACGCTTCACAACCCCTTTTTACGGGCGGACTTTATTCATACATTTCATTCACAGATTGTAATATAGACCTGGATCAGAGAACGATCGCCTTTGAACTAGTACCCCTCAATGGTATTATTCTCGATATGGTGGACTTTGTAACCACGACATATTTACAAGTGAGCCAGCCACCAACACATACGAAGGTCTCCGGCCTGCGAATCCAACACCCTACCAACCAGGCTACCCCAGTCTTCTTCACTCTTACATTATATAACTTACATACATGAAATTTGGTATGTGATCTAATGATAAAGAATGGAGGTTTTGTATTCAGTCATTTAGAAAAAGAAGCTCAAAATACACATCCAGTTTTCTAGTTCTTGTCTAATGATCGCATCAAAGAGATTAATTTACAAAAATAGCACTCTTATATTCTGTTCATAACTATTTTTCGGGACACTTTTTAGGATGCTAAATAGGACGCTATTTATTGTTCATTTGTTACAGAGAATGCAAGAAAGTTTCAAGAACTCCGTTTCAACTGGGTTATAAAGTAGTATTGATATTCTATGAAAATATGAAGCTTTTGGACGGATTTTATGCCCGCTGTTTTTGCTAGAAGGGTTTTCATTTATACTTACTTTTTGACCAACTAATTGTTCTGCACCAGAAAAACAATGAAATATGCAATTCTTAGTATAGAAAGAAACTGTGAACGTATGAATTTGGTCTCTCTTTCCATTTACTGGTTTCAAAATGTGACATACATTACACCATTGGTCGCTAGATTACATGCTAAATTCCATTTGTTAAAGTCATTTCATTTCTTTTTAATTGAGTTCACACGAGACTCGCTTAAACTGATTATTTAATGGATTTGATAAAAAAATTGATACAGAACACTAATTCGAACGATAAATATCTTTCTATATTTCATACATCTAGATACTTGTCTTTTTGAATAAATACTTAACAGATCGCTTGGACACGTACGAACAAAAAGACGTTGTTTTGGTTTGGTTTTGTGTGGTTTATAAGCGCAAAAGCCACATTTGACCATACTGCGCCAATAAAATGGTAAAAGTATAAAATATATTTAAAACACTTTTGGTAAGCTAGCACAGATGTGTAAAAATAAAACCTTATATATATGATGTAAAATGATTTTAGCTTCCTAACATTTAAAGTTATGATTCATGAAAATTTGAAACATTGATGAAATATACAACACAAAAAGGAATATTCAACACAAATAGAATAATAACCAAACCTATAGGTAAGTAAAAATACCAATAGCTCTTAAGAATTTAAAAGCATTTGGGCGGTATTTTTCACCCACCAAGTTTTGTAAAGTTGAATACGATTTAAAAAAGTGAGCACTATAAGAATTAAAAACAGGGCACTCAATCAAGACATGAATAATAATAAATTGAACTTGGTAGCTATTGCACATAGGCGCATTTTTTCCAAGCCCAAGATGTTTAGGGGTAAAACGCGTATGTCCTGTACGGAGACGAGTCACTTTAACATCCATATCACGTATAGGATGAATAGTCCAAAAAACAATGTCTGTTTTATCAGAACATAATTTCGTAACAAAATTCTGTTTTAACAGAAAGACTGATTTCACAGAAGAATTTTGATCAAATTTTAAAATAAATCTGCATATTTGTAGAAAAGTCAATGCACCAGTTTTCAAAACAGTAGTTTATTGTGTTTCGGTATGACCATGTTCAAAAAACAACAGCGAGACAGGAATAATTCCAGAATTGTATTTTTATATTTTATGTTATGCTATCTTATATTATTCCAGATATTTTTTTAATTACGTCTTTTTAATTTAAATCATCCACATTCTGAAAATATTTTAAAGATCATTTTTTAAATATGATTACAATACACTCCCTTGGTACAATATTTCTTGAATATGAAATATAAAAAGTTTTTAAAAGAAGTACGTGAAATATAAGACATTTTTAAAATGAAGTAAGTGAAATATAAGAAATTTTTTTAAAGAAGTAAGGCGAAGGGGATTTTTTATTTCAAATTTTTATTATAATTAGAATACTGCTATCCTTATTTGGATGAAGAAAGAAATGGAACTTTTTCCTCAAATATTATGGTATTTGAATTGATTAAAATTTTCTATATTGCATATTCATTGAGAAAATTATCAAAATTTTAATTCAGATAAGATAATATTGAGTGTTTAAACTAACTATAAATAAATCGTATTAAAGAAATAAAATTAATTAATTTTTATAAAGATTAATACAAAACTTTTTCGCATCTAAACTTTTTAACGCTTAAGAATAGTCATCAGTAAATAAGATAAATTTACCTAGATTTAAAAAAGACAATTATTACTTCTTTATCTTCCATTTTTAAAAATTATTTTGATGGTTAATTACCCCATCATTGCTGAATTATTGCCAAGTTTTTAATATACAATAATTTTGCTAATCAAAACTTAACAGTTTAATCAACCAATACATTTGTTAAACATTTTACTTAATTTCAAAAGTTGAATATAATATAAGTTTCTAATAGACAATGAATTTTGAAAATCAAAACAGTTTGCAGTTTTATCAAACGATTTTATTCGTTTCAAACGTTGGATAAAATATAAGTTTGTAATAGAAAAAAGTTTTTAAATCAAAACAGTAGGCAGTTTTGATAAATGATTTATTTAATTTTAAAAATTGGATATAATATAAGTTTCTAAGTGATAATAATTGAAGAGTTTGCTGCAAAACGGATGCAGCTCCAATTATTCAAATTTGCAGAAAACTGGTGGTGGCCCCAGGAGCTACCTCTATATTGCAACAAACTAATGAGACAAACAGCTCCATCACTTGAGTTAAAGCGAGAACTAACGATTGGAGCTACTATATCTTACTGGATCAAATTTACAAGTTTTAATTTAACAACATGGTTGTACATGTAACTCCAAATTCTCCTAATTGGAGCTGCATCCTTTTTTGCAGCAAACTTTTCAATTTTTGAAAATCAAAAGAGTCGGCAGTTTTATTAAACGATTTTCTTATTTCCAAAAGATGGATACAATATAATAGTTTAATATTAACAAATTTTCCCTAAACTAACACTCTAAGATCTTTTTCGGTTTATGAATTAGTTTGTATAGACATGAGAAAATATTCTCACAGAAAAAAAAAAAAACAGCGCGTGTTTTATTTCGTAACTTTGGTGTTACATTATAAACAAAATCAAAGATAAATATAAAGTCAAAAAGAGAACACCGTTTTGGAATAATAATACCGAGCGACGCTGCCAGAGCTGGTTGCCACAATTTCATTCTGATTAAGGCTGAAAAGAATTTTCGCCAGCAGCCACGAATTGGAGCGAAAGTGAGAAAGAATTGATTGTGGCAGATAGAGTGTAAGGCCGGGGAAAATCTCGCCTCGAAATAAAAGGAGTTAGCGAAAGAGTAAAACAAATAAGAAGGTTACGAGAAGAGGTGAGAAGTTTTGATTAAAGCGAACTCTTCTTTTATTTTTCTAAAACTTGGAAGCGGAGAACCGATAAGGCGAAGTCTTTTCACCGCCACGCTGCGTGAGTCGAAGTAATTATGACGGATAGCGATAATTGGTATTTATGGCATTGAGGTGGCAACATTTGTTTCGCCAAACGATCTCAGATTTGCAGCTGCGTTGACAGTTGCCGTTTTTTTTGTTTTCAAAGTGCTTTTTCGTATGAGTTGAAATCGGCAATGCGACTTTTCTTTTCAACAATTCCTGCACATTAATTTGCTAACTTTTCATCCTGAAACCAGGATTTTAAACCTATTTTTCAATCGATTAGTCCTTTAGAAAGGGACAAAGACTTTTTCATAAACAAACATCTCGCTTCAAAGCAGCGTCTCCCCTTCCACTTCGTTTTGTTGAAGGCAATCAGCAACTATTTCATCTCCAGGGCTACTATTTTTCATTTCTTATTCGTCAGGAAAGCAGTAAGGCTTTTAGACAGTTGACGTAATTTAATTTTGCCTCGCAACTACTCTCGACGCGTATGGAAAAGCCAAAAAGGATTCTTTCTTTTTCTCTCCAGCATTTTCATTCCCTTCCCTCTGTAGGGTCTTTTTCACTTACTGTCACGAAAGTGTGAGATCCTTCAAGTTTAAATGTGACACGAAATAAAGTTAAAAATGTTTCCATGAATAGGATTTCTCGTGCTCTGCATTTAGAAGTTAGTTGATGTTTGGTATTAAACTTCTGCACAAAATGGCTTGTAAAACAAATTGTTCTGCTTTTTTTATAAAACCATTTCTTAAGTTTTGACTGAAAAGCACTATTTAAATATTATTTGGATAGTAATTAGTATTTTTTTTTAACTATGCAAACTGACATCACTGGATAATTTTTGAAATGATTTCTTCTGTTTGTTATTAAACTTCTGCACAAAATGATTTGTTAAACAAATTGTTCTGTTTTTTATAAAAACATTTGTTAAGTTTTGACTGAAAAGCACTATTTAAATATTATTTGGATTGTAATTAGTATTTTTTTAACTATGCAAACTAACATCACTGGATAATTTTTGAAGAGATTTTTTAAAGAAAAAAACTCTTCAAAATTTTATTTTTTACCTTCATCTTTCTTTATTTTTAACCATTTATTTTATTTGAGTCAGTGAATTGCTATATTTTTTGAAAGGTTTTGTTTTGCTTTCGTGGTCGAATTTCATTATTATTTGAAAGAATTCTGACCAAAACATGAAAACGAGATTTATAATAATTTTGGGTTTACGCTCTGTCAGTTATAAGCAGGGCAGTTGGCAGCGCATCTGCAGAAAGGCTGAAAAATGCTTTTTGGTCCATGTCAAGTAATTGTTCCGCCAGAACAACTACAAGCCGCTGTATTACATTTTTTTCTTACTGCGCATCTGTTTGTAGAATTTGGCTGATTTTTTTGAAGTGAAAAAAACTATCACTTATCTTTGAATAATTCCGACATATTTTGTTCTTTCTGACGCGAGGTTGTGTTCTTTTACTTTGTTGACTCTTTAAAATTTTTTATCATGTTTTTTTTGTGTAAATATCCATCATTTCAATACGATATGCAGAGAAAAAGAAAAATTTAGGACGCTAAAACGGAAATCAATAGCTAAGCATGGAAGGCTTGAATCTATTGTATGAAATTGTGGCAAACATAAATAAGTGGCTTTCTACGCAATCACTTCCTAATTGCCTTCTTATAGCTGACCAAGTGTAAAACCGGCATTAACGCACATGTTTATGAAGGCATATACATAATTACTTGTTACATATTTTTAAATGTGTCTAATGCAAAAGCATAGCTTCACTACTAGTATAAATGAGATTCAATACTGGGAATGCGTATTGAAAAATGGGAAAACATACGCAGATATAAAAAAATAACAATGGAATTTTTTAAAAAAAATATTCATTAGTGTATTAAAAACCAGAAATTTGAATCTGAATTATTCTTCACGTATTTAATTTTTAATATTTAATGCTTATTTGAAAAAATAGGTTGGAATTTCGAAACATTTTACTTCCCAATTTTTCTCTAATTTGTACTGCACTCGTGAGATAGCAAAAGCTGATGCTGAATTTATTCTATGTTTGAATTTATATAAAATTTGAAATAATAATTTATATACATCTAGAACATTTGAACCTATATTTGATATTATATAATAAATATTTGGTATTATAATAACATAATATCAAATATATTATGAATTATTATTTTTAGAACCTAGATCATTCTTAATTAATCTAGGTTCTAAAAATATTTTCCTTTAACTTCTAAATTTCACGGGATATTATTTTCCCATAGTCATCAAATAAGGAGTTCAGAAAATTCTTTTTTTAAAATTATATAAGCTCAAAATGGTTTTTCGTTATTCTTTACATTGCTTCTGCCTTATTAGGTGGTATGCCATGTTGTACTTGTCCAGGATTCATTAAAAAACCTTCATAACAGATAAAAACTGGACTATTTCCTCAAAATCACGAAGAATAATTATTATGTAAGAATTCCACCCCTTCTTTTACAAAGAATATTTCCTATATATATACCTTATACTAACCTTTCTCTCTCTTTAGAAGGGATAACAAAATAATACACTATTGTAATTGTTCCTTAGAAAAACATTATGCCATTATCGAATGGCATCATTTTTGTTTTTGAATATTAGTTGAATTTACCATGAATCCAATTTATATTCTTAAAATTATATTATTCTGCATTTTTTTTCCTACTTTTTTACTTATGAGAATGCTGTGTAAAGGAATGATGTAATAAAGATGGTACACTCTATTTGTATTGCCATAAATATTTACTCGATTATGAATATTCTGATTGTGCAAGATTTTAACTTCATTTTGGCAGTAAATTTTGTTGCACTGATAACACAAATCGTTCCATGAATTCTCTCTATTCAGCTCTAAGTGTCATCTATGGCATTTTTATGCCTTTGAATTATCTCGGCAATTACTCTAAATCAAGATCCATAGATTTTATCATCCCATTACTCCAAATTACCACGAAATCTGGTATCGGTTATAAACCATGGCTCACGCCATCGCTCGAAGATGATTGGTCGCTTTCAAGTGATTTGTAGTGTGACGTAGATGGCCCGAAAGTACCGAATTTGCATCGATAAATTTCTGCTATCGATACTTTAGGACCGAAATATTTTAAGGCGCGAATTGGTAACAATGATGGCAATGTGTCAGTATTAGATAAGAATAACATATAGATCAAAGCCATGAAGAATTGGTGTAATATAGGGACTACTAATAAGAATATATTACAGTTGCTAAGAGCTTTGCGCTATAAATATAAATCTTTAACAATTTGCAGGAATTTGGGAGAAACTAACCTTGTATTGGTTTAAAATATTTATTAGCTAAATGATTGACTTATGACAGTTAAAATAAGGCATTAAACGTGTCGTTTGGTCTTTTTTAATACGTTTTGAAATGAAAAGCCTGACTACATAGAAAATTTAACGAAATATATTACATAAATTATCATTGTAACAAATGCCATAAATTTTCAAACTTTTTTTTTTCAAAAAAATGATTAAAAAAATTGGATTATATTAAATATGTAGGATTGATAGAATTGACACTTTATTTGTAGTAAGATCACGTTCATAGTTTATTAACAAAGCTCAAAAGTAATTTGTATTGTTAAATATAAAATATATTTATTGTTATACCTATTTTTAAAAGTTCTATTATATGTCAAATCATTTGCCAAATTTCTGGAAAATTTTTCTTCTCATAGAAGCCGAACTTTTTAATAATTGTCGTAAAACCGGAACATTTTTCTTATCATAGAGGCCGAACTTTTCAATAACTGTTGTGAAACCATAAAATTACGTTAGTTATATTAACGGTCTTTTCAAAGCATTAGAGCTATTTTGAGATGGATCTCGTAATTTTGAACTGCCGTCAGATGACGAGGATAACACTTGAGTTGGTAACCCTCTTTCCAGACTACCACACCAGCGGGAAGAAGTTTGGCCTCAACAGATTTAATGTGCACCAACATTGTTTACAGGATGGTTCCTTGGTGGAATCGAGTCTAAACCTGAAACCCTCTTGAACCGCAGTCAAGACCTTACCACCAGGTCACCACGGCCTCTGAAACCACAAAAAGCTCTAGCTGTTGTGGCTAGCTGTCGGTTTTGGAAAAGGATTCCCAGTTTTTGAAGAAAATTCATCACTATGTCAAATCTTTATAATAATTGTTTAGATATATTTGTATTTTGACATTTAGTATTTACTTTTATTATATGTGTATTGACCCAGCATATTTTGTTATTATTTTATATTATAATATTGTTGCTGGATATAGGTTTTATTTCTGATGTCTTCAAATTGGTAACTTTGGGAATGGCAACGTTGCTGGAAAAGAAATTCGATTCGCTCTGTGATAACTATATCTTCTATGATATTCATGGCATATCGAGCACTGTGCTGCAGGCATATTTTTCTGTGTTTTTATTTATGTGACGTTCACATCTTGAATGTAAAAATAAACTGGTGTGTGTGCAAGAAGTCCAAAGCGATTAATACTAAACAATTATAAAGTAGAGAGTTAAAATGAGTGACAAAGTCAAAACAAAAAACGTAAAATTCCGAGTGTGGCATTCTAAGAGATTGGAATTATGATATGATCCAATCTTGGGTGCTGGATGATTGATGATAATTGATAATTGTTAATAATGATCATCAAAGATCTACGAGTTAAAAGAGTACAAAAAAGAATTCAACACATTTATAAATTGATTTTAAGAGTAACGCAAAATATATGCGAATGCTTATTAAGAACCCCAGCACTTAAGAAAGAGTTAAGCTATCATTTTATAGTTTATATAAAAACTACTGGCTATAAAGGTAGCAGAGTTTGCCAATTCAATTTTAGAAAAAAGACATAATAAATAAAATAGTTAAATAAAAAAGAAACATATAAAAGCGATAAATATTCATTCTCTTGATTAAATAAGCTAATATTTTCTACTTAAACTGATACCTAGCAGTTTGAAAAGAAAGTAAACATTTCATAAGATATTCGAACATTTAGGCCGAAATATGGTTGCATGATAATGTTTTGAATTTGATTCGTTTGTCTTCAATTTAGTTTCAATTTTTTTTTTATTTCAAAGAATTCTGTTTTTAAATGTATTTTTCTTACGCATAAATTGTACATAAAAAGTATTCAATTAATGCTTGTACCATACACTTGAGTATAAAACAGTTAGCTACTCAACAGTAATAAATAAAATGTACTTAGAAACATGTTAAAAATTCAATAAAAATTAGCAAAAAAAAGCTGCATTGAAATAAAATTAATAATACTAAGAAAATATTTTTTTTTTCATTTGTAAGTAATGCGATAACGCACTGATATTTTTTGTGCAATAAAATGCTTTGAAGTTGTTGAAGAAACTTTAATAGCTCAAATAATTTTAAATTAAATTTAGAAAGAAACTTCTACTCAAGGAAATAACAATCTGCTTTAGTCCAATAACGTCTTCTGTAACGTTTAATATTACCTTTCTATGGTTCATCATATAATTTTTAGACTGTATCCAACCTATAAACATTATCAAATTAAAATCATTTTAACGATTATAATCTTGCTGTTTGGGAAAGAAAATATTTATGTGCCTATATGTGAAAATATTTATGTTAATAACCCACAGCAACAGTTGTCTGATAACAGAAAGAGATCAAAAGAAAATAATTTTTCGAATTTTCTTCACAGGATCTGGGAGGTTAAATCTATAGTTCTTTAGTAAAAGTTCTCATATTATTGTGGCGCTAATAATAACAGTCGGAGCTTAGTTTTGCATTCTTCATCTGGACATGATTTTATGAATAACATTTTATCGCAGTAACAATATGGAGCTGTTTAAATGTCCTTAAATGTGTTTTATTTTTAGTATCTAGACGTATCAGTATAACATATTCTGTTTCAAAATAATAATACATAGCGCTCCAGAAAAAAGTATTTTTATCCTGTACTATATGATTTAGATAAAATTTGAATATTTTATATCAGCTATAACTGTCATTTTCATCTGAATATAACTGATGCATTTCTTGCTTATCGAATATAATCACATTTGTCACAATAGTAAGAGATTTATATATATGATTACCATAAAAGGATAAGGGGATAGGGGGCACGAATTTTTTAAAAAAAAGCAATTTTATTTTTGTTTGACAGGAAAATATGTGCCCTCATTACATATCAGATGAATTTTTCTTCTTCTTTTCTCTATTTTATATAGAAAAAAAAAGTTTCTTTTCTGTATTTTCATAGAAAATTTAAGGGTGCCTACAAAAAGGGGAATAAGAGCTTATTTTTTTAAATACTGCACTTAAGTTCATATTTACAGTTAAAAAGCTTCATTAAATAAGGTAGGCAATTGTACAAATACATTTTCAATTTTGTAGAAGTCAATAATCAGAAGTTAAATATAATTTTTTATACTGTTTCAAAAGTGTAGGTGTGAATTAGTGAAATATTTTCTTACATTTATCTTAAATAAGGTAGG
>JAPMOQ010056865.1:1531829-1650255 GCA_026543055.1 Argiope trifasciata | reverse complement strand
TAGAAGTTAATAATCAAAAGTTAAATATAATTTTTTATACAGTTCCAGAAGCGTAGAAGTGTGAATTAGTGAAATATTTTCTTACATTTATCTGTACACACACTTAGTTTCAACCTTCTGTCTACTCGATTTGCTGAGATATTAAAAGGCACATGACTTTTTTTATACTGACGGATGTTTGATTAAGCTTTTCGATGCATGTTTCAAAGACAATACACATTATTAAAACGAGTGGAACAAGAATTTATTATCTATTTATTAATTCTTATTGAATTTCAAAAAATGATCAAACAATACATTAACGGAACCGGCCACAAAATTTTTAAACATTACTAAAACGAACGGAATTGGAAAATAATTTTGAATTCATTCTTTTTAAATTTCCTAAAATTATCAAATAATAAAATGATTGAAGAGTTCACAAAATTTTAAAATTTATAAAAAAGATGGAATCAAAAAATAATAAAGCATTTCTTATTTCTTATTATATTTCAAAAAATAGTTATATATTAATTAAAGTGTTCCAAAAACTTGTTCAAAATTGATAACCTTATTACAGATGCATTCTACCAGCAATTTTTACATAGAATAAAATTCAAATTATAGTAATAATATTTACAATCTCACACACAGCAAAAAAATCAAAATTCAAGATTTTTCTCATTATGACACACATTAATTTTTTTTAAAAAACTTATTATCATTCATATAAACCCAAGAAACAATTTTTTAATTGCATTTTTTTCTGAGACCTTATATATTTAGTTTATCTTGTATTCTTTATTGATTCGAATTTCCAACTGACGATCAATCATAGAGAGCAATATCATGCCTTATTAGTAAACTAGCCGCCTTCGGCGACCAATTGGTTCGCCATGAGTAATGGGTTCTAAAATTTTCCATTAAATCACATATTTATTAGCCTTGAAGTTACTCCGGGCATTGATTGGCCTGGAATTAATATTTTCTTTAAGATGATGGACTGAAAGTTCTAAAAGAACGCGTTTTCCTAATAATATTTTTTAATTTTATAAATCAGTCAGTTTTAATGATTGATTTAGAAGACTGATTGATGTATCAACTTTTATTTAAAATTTTAATAAAAATATTTTGTAAAATATGGCTCACAGAGCAAAGTATGAAGAAATCTAAAACTCATTATTCATAAATGCATTGTTTGACTCAAGCTACATAAAATGTAATTATTTACTTCATTTAAATCAAATTAATAGTATTAAACAATATATATGCCTATTAATAATATTTTACAAATTGGCCATTGGAAAGGAATTTGAATGCATATCCTGTATAAATAAAGATAATTTATTGAATTAATGATTTAAATATTGCAAACGATCATAGAATCCTTTGCCTTGAAATTTTTAAAGAAAACATCACATTTTAAATTAATTTTATTTTATCCAGTCACATGCTAAAAGTTGCATTTCTTTAGATTTAATTTGAGATGATATTTTATTTATCTTTTTTTTAAAATTTGAGCTTCAGTCAAAATGATGGCAACACGGTGATAAAACCTAATTTTTCCCCTTTGACGTGCTCTTGCAGATTTTATAGAAACCTTAGCTTTGCATTTATTTTTTTAGAAACTATCACATTTTATAATGAAAAAAAAAAATGAATTAATGATACAGATATTGTAAACGATTATAGAAATATGCCATTAAGTCGGGATTCCAATGCATATCCTGTCTAAATTCGATCAGGTTAACCGTAAAGAAGATTTATTGAATTAATTATTTAGATATTGCAAACGATCATAGAATCCTTTGCTTTGCATTTATTTTTTTAGAAAATATCACATTTTATATTTCTTTTATTTTATCCAGTCACGTGCTAAAAGTTGCATTTCTTTTATTTATTTTGCGTTGATAGTTTTTTTTTATTCGAACTTCCGGCATTCTTTTATTTTATCTAGTCACGTGATAAAAAAATGGTTAAAATATTTCTTTAAAAATTCGTTAAAAATAGAAGCTTGCGTTATAAATAAAAAAACTGATACCGTTAGAAAGCTAATTTTTTAATCTTTAAATTGATATAAAAATCATGTTTGTGCAATAATATTTTCGGAAGTTATAGCGGAAAAATGTCAAAATTTCGCTTAAATTTTAATTAATTCGAATTCAAATTAAAAATTCGAAAAAAGGGCTCCGAGGTGCACATTCCCGCCCTCCAAGGTATACATGTACCAAATTTGGTAGCTGTAGGTCCAACGGTCTGGCCTGTAGAGCGCCAACACACACACACACACACACACACACACACACACACACATTGAGCTTTATTATTAGTATAGATAAATTATCATTCATTATAATTAAATGATGTGATACTAGGCACATATTTACTTAATCATAATTTTTATGTCTTGAATACACTTGCATTTTAAAAATAAATATTTCCTCCAAACATTTTGATCAGCTCATTTAGTTTAATTAGAAAAATAAATATATATCTGCTAATTTTTCAGACAGTAATGTAAAACTGTGTGCACATACATGAATGTAAAATAAACTTTTTATTAAATAACACTTTTACACTATGGAGATTATATAAAAAAGTCTTTTTTTTTAAATTTCTTATTATCAACTTCTACGGAAGCCAAAGTATTTTCATATATTTTACCATCTTGTTTAAAGAAACTTTCAAATAGGATGCATATGTCTAGGTGCGCCATTTACGGAAATAAAATTTTAGTCTACGTTTTTCGGTCAGCTTGTGTAAACAAAGATTATTGTAGCATCAAGAGATTGAATCCTTATGCTTCAAACGTATCTAAATATGATAATAGAATCATTCGGAAAAAAATATTTTTGAGGATAGATCATCTCAAAAATGGAATGATATAGAAGAATGAAGAAGTAGTCTTGGACCGAAATTGGGTAAAATCTGGAGAAATTTTAACTAGGTAATTAATTTGTCTACTACTAAATATACATATAAACAGGAAAAAGTCAAATCAAGAAAAAACTAAAATAAAATCTTGCATAAGAATTTATAATCATAAATGAAAATATGTGCCAAGCTTTGGATCGAATGCAACAAGACGTTTGACTTTTTATTTAGATGTCTATACTTATGCAAGCAAAAGCAGTTAATTAAAAACACAATATGTTAGAAGATGAAATCTTGGTATATGTGCTTTAAATAACATTCAAAGATCTTGAATAATTCTGTATTAAAAATATTAGAGAGTAGACGATCTATCTCAGCATTCTTTGTCCTATAATTTTTGAAGAAAAGAATAACAGAAAATACGAACGGCTACGATATTTAAATATAATTTTGTATTTTGTCTTGATACCACCGCTGTTTTATTGATTGCTGAAGGTAAAATAAATTCAAAAGAAATTCTCGAGCTTTTTTTTTAAAAAAAAAGAAACTTTATTTTATCATAAAAAAAGCCTCCAAATTGAGAGAGCCCAATGATGTCACCAACATATGCGTCATTTATATTTATAGTCTTTTACTAGATGTCTAGACACCAAATTGCAAATCATTACAAATTTCGAGCCAAATCGATTTCGAAGCGAAGATATTTTCTTGGCTATAATAAGAAGCTAATTTAAAAAGGCGTTATAAGCGGAAGTTTATATCAGAAATTCACAACTTTACCAAAAATAAAAGTAGCATAATTTTTTTTGAATTTTCTTATCCAACCGCATTGCTTAGTATAGAATCTTAATTTAATATTTAAATAGTGGAAATATCCCTCAAAATTATCTCTATTACTCACTATTAAAGGTGCTATTGCCGGCGTCCTGGCACAGGGGTAGCGTGTTTTCCCCGTGATCTGGCCGTCCCGGGTTCGATTCCCGGTCCGGGTATGGTTGTTACTCTGTGTTCTGTCTGTGAAGCATGTGAATGTGCCCCCCTGTAAAAGGGGTTGTGAGTGTCAAGCGAATGTAAGTGTCATCTTCATTTGAGCTACAAGTCATACTTCTGCCCTCTGGGTGCTCAGGGGTCTTTACCCTTAGAAACTACTGCAGCACCTTTCCGTGGAAACACGGACACGACAAAAAACAAGGAAAAGGTACTATTCCTTATCTTTCTACATAAAAATTGTGGAAAACGAGCAAGGATGTAATTGTCACAAGATTCATATACTCACAATATATGTTAGGCAGCGGTGGTCTAGCTGCTTCGGATAAGGTGGGTTTGATTTCAATACCTGATTCCACCAAAGAAATGTCATATAAGCGGATATGGGGTACTCTAAATCCATTGAGGCCAAACATCCTTTCGCTACTTCCGAGTGGATGTCAGATCAAGTGTCCTCTTCATCATCTGACCACTGTTAAATATTACGATCCCGTTGTTGCTTAAAAACTGAACATTACTATAACTAAACTAAATCATCACAAGATGAACAGATTTTTGAACTCCAGCAAATGAGCTTTTTATCCTTCGAAATTTCGAGGAAAATCGAATACGCATTTTAGACCCTTTTTTTAAAAAATCGAATTGTTCTCATAATTACAATTTTATAACGTGATATCATATGAAATCTCATTTATCAAGTACGTTGTATTTATGTGAATGAACTTGCAAAATACAAAGAGCTCCAAATTTGATTCGAAATTTAATTCAATTATAAATTTTATACATAAAAGTCGTTAAACAAATTTCCTTCGGCTTTCTTTTTACGTTTTATAGTTATCATGTTCTCTCAGGTACAAAAACAAAATAATTTTACTTGAAAAGAATTCATATCAAATTGATGCAAAGGCCCTATTCTAAATTTAACTGAAAGCGTTTTTTTTTGTTGTTGTATTCACAGACAGAGAGATTTCTAAAAATGTGAATGTATTTATGTTTTAAACCCGTTGATTTCTGAAACATGGAGGCTTCATTAAAATCACGAGCTCGGAGTTTTAGAAATTACAATAAATTGCAATATTTTCTCTTATTATTATACTTTGCAAAAGAGAAAATAAAAGTACCATACTTGAATTTTTCAGTAAAACGTTTCGAAAATTGCTTTTGAAATTTGTTTCCCAAAGTGTAATAACTTCCAATTAAATCTTCATTTCCTGATTCATGAATCTTCCTAATTCACCACGAAGAGTTCTTTCATCTAAAAGGGGTGTCACTTGCCTTTTTTAATCGAAAAGGGTCCGTGAATGCAAAATGTTTAAGAATCCTTATCACTAAGTCATCCATTTCCAGCTGACATTATCCCTTTTTTTTATTCTTTTACTTTATACAAGCATAATCTAATGAAAATTAAAAGCTTCAAGTAATCCACTTACGGAAACTACCCTAAAAAACGTTATCATTATCAAATATCCGAACCAACGCCTAAATCATTATACCCATATTAGTTGACATAACTCTCTTAATTTCCTTCCCTAATTTCAACATTCCATTTAATTATTTTTGCAAATTATTCGTTGGATTTAAGGCGCTTCGAATCATTTTTGGCATGCTAAAATATGCATGAAGTGTAATTAGGGATATAACACCCGCCTGTTGGAATTTTTTTTATGCCTTAGGGTTGGAATAATGATTCGTGTGTTGTTGCTGGTTGTTCCTCAGGTGTGGTTGTCAGTGATGAAATGTTATTGCGACCGCCCGTATCTCACAGGTGTCGAGGCTGTGGAATTCTGGGGAGGTGAAATAAATAGTTAGGAAAAGAAATAGTAGACAAAGATGGATTTATTTCGTATATTTATTTCTTCTTTTTTTGTTACGATTGACACAAAATGGCTCGTTGGAATCTGTAAGAATCTCTAAAAATAGGCTTTAGACAAGACTAAAATAAGGGATAGTGTAGTGTTATGTAGAAAAATAACAGAATTCTGAATTAGAATGTTTTTTAAAAGAAGAAAAATGTTTAATGAATGAAAAATGAATGAAATTTAGAATGTTTTTTAAAAGAAAAACCAGCTTAAATATATATTTTTTTATAAAAATAAAAAAATAAAATGGAAATCTGTTAACGCTATCTAATTTTTTTTATCACGTTATTATTAATGCACATGCGTCAACTTTTAAAAAATACGATGCTTTTTTTTTTCTTTCAGGATTGACGAGAGCCCCAAAACTTTTTCATCAGCCAAGAAAAAATTGAAAAGTTAAAATCCGATTTAAGCCGGTTTGAAATTTATGACGTAATGCGCATGACTCAAATAATAATAATAAAAAAAATGGATAGTTTTCGCCTCTCCGTTTTTTTCAAGGAATGACGAGAGCTCCAAAACATTTTTACCAGCCAAGAAAAATTTGAAAATGAAAATTGCTATTTATGCTTCATTCATTGTCTTCGCTATTTCGAGTTTCAAACCCCTCTAAGCAAAACAACATCATGTTCTCACATGATAAAAAGATTTACGAATTTTTTGAACGTCCATAGTTTTATTAAAGCAAATATTTTAATTTTTAAAAAACAAGATTCATAATTTTTAAATGTTTTGACTATCTTCTCTTTTTATTAAAAATTGTGATTTATATTAAAGATTAATTAGCAAAAATGATAATTAATTATTACAAATATTATAGATGCTGCTCTTCAAAAACATTTTCTTATAATCTCACAATACATAAATTGATAAATAATTATACATAAATAATTAAATAAATATAAATAATATAATACAATAATATAAATAAATAATTATACATAAAATTTTGGCATAGAGATAGGGTGTCTTCTCCCTGATCTGAGTGTTTCGGGTATAGCCCTGGGCATGGTTGTTCTTCTCCTGTACTCTATCTGTGAAGTTTGTGAAAGAGCCCATCCCCGGTAAAAAGGAGATGTGAAAGCGAAGTTGTGACGCATGATTAACTAAGACGTACTCTTGGCCCTAGATAGCTTTAATGAAAAACAATAGACGCTAAAGCTCGGCTTAAAATCGTTTACTTCGTCAGCGGGCTTGTCTAGTGACAACTGGCAAGAAAAGACAACAAGAAAAATCAACAGTTATTTTTCTGTTTTAATTAAATATCGTGAATTATGTTAAAGATTAATTAGCAAAATTCATAATTAATTATTGTGAATATTATTTAATAGTGATATAATTGTGGCAACCTTTTCTTATGGTCTCATTCATATGCAAAATTTTATTCAAATTAAGTGATCGACTAATTCAGTACAAAAAATTTTAAAATATCTTTTTTTTCGAAATTTTCAATTGCTTAGAATTTTAATGATAAACTATTAAACTTAAAAATTCGAATGCAAAGGGATAAAAAAATTCAACTGTTACAAACGTGAAACAAATTAGGTTAAATAAAAACAAGTGACAAATTAGAAAGATAAATTTTTGATTAAGAATGTATAGCTAAAGAAGTTTTAGCGTTATTCGTAAATCAAATTATTATCCGATTAGAAATTTATTACCCTACAGTACTCTTTAAATAACATAGATTCAGAAAAAAATTATCATAAAATATCCTTCATAAGTTTTATTATTATTAGATAAGTGATTTTTTTTATCGATTTCAATATAGTATTTTATAAAAAGCGTTAATTTTCTAAAAGTATATTAGATTGTTCCAATCATCTTTAAAATACACATGGAATTATTCAAGTTTGAAAAATACAACTTAGTTCGATAAATTTAAGAATATGTTATGGTATTACGAGCTAAATGTATTTGAAAAATTTCTTTTGCTAATATTTCTTTGTTGTAGTACTTCTGGAGGGAAAACGATTTTAAGAATATCTGTAAAACAACTTTTTCCTTTTATACACATTATATGCGGAGAAAAGTTTTCCACTTGAAATATGTGTCCTGATAAGATAGATGAAATATGTGTAGATAATTTACTTAAGATAACCCACTACATTAAAAATAAATTTTTTGAAAAAATTGATTCTTTAAAATTTTGGTTTTTAGAATACTGTCAATTATAATACAAAATACTATAAATACAAAAACATTATTTGAAAATATAAAAAATGGAAAATTGGGAAATTGAAAAATTGGAAAATTGAGAAAAAAATTGAGAAATTGGAAAATTGGTAGTAAATTCTAAGGAAATTTAACGAAAACGGTTAGCATTCTACACAAAATTATAATGCTGCAATTCCATTTTTCTTTATGTACAAGTTATAAAATATAATAATGAATGAAATGAACCCAAATCCAAGAAATATTTTGATATACCTCTATTCGTTTTTGAGATATGTTAACGGTGAAGAATATTGATGGAAATTAAAGTTTGGGAAAAATTGTAATGAAAGACGAAAATCAACTGAAAAAATCTGTGACCCTAGACGATAGGTCTGGTCTTTCTTTTCCCAAAAAAGATGGACTGTTTTGGAAAGAGGAAAGTCTGAACTACAGGAAATAACAATTTAAAAAAATCGCCAACGTGGTGGAGAGCCTGTGTTTTTAACGTAGTCGGATACCTTAAAACTTTATTAGCCTTTTGTTTTCAATTTATTTTTCTATTTCAACCAGGAAATAATTCCTTTAATTAACCGGGGGGAGGGAACGACGAATCAATAATATGGCTTAGGTACATGGTTGAATGAAAAGGATCACTAAAACCTCGAATATCTGAGATGAACAGGGCCCTAGTGGCATCGAATATTTGATAATAAAGACTAATTTGTAATCATGGTATATTTTTCTTTTAAAATTATTTATTTTGAATTATAAAAACATGTACTTCAGTACTACTAAATATTAATTGACGTATCGCTCGAATCATTTTTCTTGAAATTATAAGAAGAAAAGAACACACATATTACATTATTAATCTTCTTTATTTAATTTGCATTTTCTTAAGGATTCTTTAAAGAATAGAACTACTCTTTGCTGTGCGATGAGACTTATTTAATAATATTTTTTTTCATGATAATATTGTCACGAAGAATCAAATAAACTCACCGTCAGCTTTTAACTAACAAACAAGTTAATTGAAGGAAAGGAGTGAATTGCAACTTTACAAGGTCGAGAAGTTGCCCACGACTAGTGGCTATCAGCTTTTATACAAGAACAGAATATTCTAGAAACAACTAATTTGAATAATTGAGAAAGGTCTAGAATGTTAGAGAACATAAGGAAACAATAATTAAGGAAAAACAAGAAAAAATTAAAAATCCATACTTTGAATATAACAGTCATGGCGAACTTTCTTTATGCGGCAATATGTTGAATTTTGCTTTCATCACTAGTGTCATTTTTAAGGATTGAACTGTATTGCTACACTCCGCATCTAAATACTCTTATCTGACTATGATACCGAGATAAGGAAAGGCCGCATGCGCAGTTACATTTCTTATATCCCTCTTGCATCATTTTATTTGATCAAAAAATACATTTTTCTACTTATTTTTAATAAAGCTCTTAAACTGGATTGTAATGACAGTCAATGTATGTGAGATTATACGCAATAATTCCTACATGATTTTGACAATGCATGAACTGACTTCATTTTGTAGGAACCTTTATCAAAATAATTGCTTTGCTCGTAAAACACAAAGTACAATTTTCTTTTCAAATTCCGATCGACGACAAAGAAAAATCAACCATAGAAAATAAATTAAATTTAGTATAAAGAGTTAAGTATTAGGTTGGTGCGTATGAAATGTCGGATTCTCTTTACATGCGGACGTTTGTCTCCCTGTTTTCGTTATACTTTTGTCTTTGGCATAACCTCATTCATAGTCGTATTGTCCATTGCCAGAGACTCATTTCAGAAAAATAGGTTTTCTCGAAGGTCTTCCCTTTTGTTATTTCTTTTGAGTTTATTGCCGATATGAATTCTGCCGACATTCGCGTCATTTTCTTATATGAGTACAAACTTGGTAATAGTGCTGCAAAAGCTGCACGCAACATAAACCAAGCGTTTGGGGAGAATACGGTTAACGATCGGAAAGTGCAGCGTTGGTTCGAAAAATTTCGGACTGGCGATTTTTCACTGCAAAATGAGCCGCGCGGAAGACCCAAAACGTCTGTGAAGAATGATGACCTGAAGGCTCTAGTGGAAGCGGATCCAGCCGTATCCACGAGGGAACTTACTATCAGGATGAAAGTTGACCATACAACGATATTGAGACACCTTTCTGAGATTGGCAAGGTTAAGAAGATGGACAAGTGGGTACCGCACGCACTGAAAGAGCGAAATAAGCTGGAACGAACTGGAATATGAAGTTTTGCAGCATCCACCATATTCACTGGATCTCTCGCCGACCGATTTTCATTTTTTCAAGCATTTAGAGCTGTTTTTAAGGGGCAAACACTATGAAAATGAAGACAGTCTAAAAAACTCGATATCAGAGATTATTAATTCTAAAGGCCAAAATTTTTTTAAGACAGGCATCTACGCTTTAAAATCTCGTTGGGAGAAGTGTATTGAAGCGAATGGAGCATACTTTGATTGAATAAACAGCTTTTGAAGAAAGATATGCAGTTTTATACAATCACTTAAGAATCCGACATTTCATACGCACCAACCTAATATAAATATGCTACTTTTTAACACAATCCGGGATCATGCTAAAAAGTAACAGCATTTATAAAGTGCAATATTGTAAGTAAACTGTAGGTTCGAGGTTTTTCATATCCTTAAACCAAGTTTCCGATAAGGGTTTTTTTTTTGGGGGGGGGTGAATGTTGTTATTAGGATATGAGTGAGAATTTATCATTCTTTTAAATCTCCACGTCTGTTTAGAAGGTCTTTGAATTTTTTAAAAAGAAAAATATATAGAACAGAATGTGAATATATTCAACACCGAAGCCGTAATTTTAGTATGCTGGATGGTCAACTCGTTATCCTGGATTCCATCATCCTAAGTTGTTTTCTATCGACTTGGTCAACTAGTTAAAAATATCTTCTGTTGCTACAATTTTGTATCCTTGTAAATCTACATGGAGCAGATGGTTTAAATTCGAATGATTTTCATTCCTTCCTTAATTTGAAGAAATGGTTGGAGTGCTAAAAACATTCCATGCAAATAAGCAACCATCTAACATTACTAATGACAACGTTTTTCGAAGAAAGAATTAGGAATTGATCCATTGATGCTATAAATCAGTGTTTGCCGAAGTGTGGTACGCGTATCCACAGGGGTACAATAAGAATTTTATAGGAGTGCAACCGACTATTTTCCTGATATAAGTAAAAATATTGAATTGATAATGGATCTGTTTATTATTAACACACCATCCATATCACAAGATTTGACGCATGCAGAAGAAGAGCAATTGTTGGAATTGGCTTCAGACGAATTTTTAAAAATTAAACATAGGGAGAGTACCTTAGCATCATTCTGGTTACAAATGCAACGTGTGTATCCGGTCTTAACAGAAAAAGTTCTGAAATAATCTTGTCTTATCCAACTTCATATTTATGTGAAGTTGCTTTTTCTGCATTTGTACAGATTAAAGCGGAAAAAAGGAACAAACTATTAGACTTGAAATCACATCTGTGCTTAAAATTAACCAAATTGTAACGATCTGTCATCTCATCACAAACAATTTCATCCTCCACATTGATCCAAATAAATATTATTTACAATATAAATTTTGTTTATATTTTATTATTAATAATTTCATTTTCCTTTTCTGATTATTTTGTATATGTCACAAAATAAATAAATAAATATATTTTTGATTGTTATTAAAATACATCCATTTTTATTTTTGACGAGGGGTACTCAGCGTTCCGGAAATTATAGATGGGGTACACATTTGTCAAAAGTTTGGGAAACACTGTTATAAATATATAAAGATTCACAGTGTTTGTGTTTAAAATTAACTACGATTGCTCAAAACCTTTGGTAATAAGTTAATTTTATTCTATATTTTTGTCTTTCTTTTAAGATGCATAGAAGCTGCAAAAAGAAAAACAGAATCCGACATCGTATTCTCCATTCTCTTCCAGAAAAGCAATTCAAAAGGACATAATAGAAATTTCATTTGAATGAATCAATACAAGTCAAGAGAAAACTTGGACAGAAGAAAAGCGAATATTTGCGTGGGACAGCTTATCCTGATTGGAATCTGGTTAATTGTAACTCCAAAAACTCCCTCGCCCGATATATCGAGCGGCCATTTCTTGTTCCATTTGATCACATTTGTGGTAAAACCGGTGGAAAAAGTTCATCCGTGACAGATATTGCCTTAGATTACGTAATCAATGTCTGTTCTCTTGTGGTCGAGGGAAATTGATTTCCGATAGATGGCGGTGGGATAGCTCGAGTCCCAGAACACACTTTTCCTGGACAGGACAGGAAAACTTCCCTGGATCGAGAAATTCTTTGGCAACATATCTGAATTCCAGAAATATCCAGAGTGATGCATAGATTTTATCAGAGGGAGGGAGAGATTGGGATACGTCTATCATTTTATGTTGCATATTGGCATTGTATTAGAAACAGGGGTCCTTGCATTTCGAAGAATTTATTTTATTTTTCTTCCATGTGTATAAAAATAATTAAATATTAAGGAACCTAGTCTTCAACGAATTTAATTTCAAAGGTTTGATTAAATTAATAAAAAATAAAATTCTTTTAACTAAAAATTAGAAAATAACAGTTTGTCAAAAGTGTGGAAATTAAGGCCTTAATATAATTAATCGGCATAAATTTGAATTATGATTATATTTGAATTTTTAATAGACATT
Organism: Argiope trifasciata; assembly: GCA_026543055.1. Classification (NCBI taxonomy): domain Eukaryota; kingdom Metazoa; phylum Arthropoda; class Arachnida; order Araneae; family Araneidae; genus Argiope; species Argiope trifasciata. The sequence continues at coordinate 1,637,658 of JAPMOQ010056865.1, read as the reverse complement.
TAATAATTTCTTATTTATGTTTTCATTATGTTAAATTCCTTATGTAATGATTTTAGCTCCTTAAACTTTCATAATTTTCGAATCTCTCTCCAGATTCTGTTTTTATAAAAACTACTTTTTTACTTTTCAAAACACAAGTAAAGGCATGTTATAAAAATAGCTTTACTTATATAATTTTATTCTTTTGAATATAAATTGTATTAATTAATTAATAAATTTTAATTCCTTACAATATAAATATTTTTTTGAATTTTAAAATCAACTTTTCTTTTAAATTTCCCTATGAAATTTCTTATATATATCAAATTAATATTTAGAAAAATTAATCGATTAACTCATTAAGTTTAAAAAATATTCAAAATTATCTTGAGGTTTATAATTATCAGATAATCAATTGGTTTATATTAAAATCTGATTAATGTTTAATTTATTCTCATGCTATTTTGTTTCGTTTAAACATCAATATATATATGAAAAAAATTGATTATTGATAATGGGAATCTTGCAAATTAATTGAAAGCCTATATTGGCTATAATAAATTTATTTAAAAGGAAACATAGAAAATTTTGAAATAAGTAAATTGTGTGAATAATTAAAAAAATATATGGGTTAACATCGCTAATATTAGGTTTTAAATACAGACAACAAATGCAATAAAAAGGAAATATACGATCGCAAATTTAAAGTTATCATGTGAGATCATTATCATTTTAAAGTCATTATTTGTCTTAATTTTATATATATATATATAATTAAGACAATTCGTAAGAATTCAGAGAATGAGAATTAATTGGGAATAAAGTTGTAACTTTAGAAAATGATAAATCCCAAATGTGTCAACCTTCTGTATTGTTTTCTAATGAACCTAAGAACGAAAAACGGATACCACAAAAGCTATAAATCGCCTATTTTTTTCCTACGTATTTTGAAGCTTCAAAAACCAAAAACCCAAACAACGTCATGGGCTCACATAATAATAATTTCATTTAACAAAGAAATGTAATGAAAAGTATTAAAAAACCAAATTATTATGAAAGTTAAAATACAGAGAGTTAATATTGCATAAATATTAAAAGGCATCATAATAATAATAAATAGCAATAACATTTTTAAATATAAACAGATTAAACTGATTTGGATTATAAATTCGTAGCAATAATAATTTTTAGTATTCATTTATAAATAAATGGTTACAAAAAAATCTCATGAAATATAAATTACGATAAAAACATTTTAATTAGAAAAGTGCTTAAAATTTTTCCAAAATGTGAAGATACACTAACAATTCAACCGTTATCCGATGTTTTAAAAATTGAACAATGAATTGCTTTAAGTATCTTAGCGTGGATCGATATTTTATTAAAATGGTGCCAAAGAATCTTTTTAGAACAGAAATTCATTGTCTAGATACTTTTAAAGAAGAAACTTTTTATTTAGATTTTTCACGATAAAACAGTCTTTATAAAACTTAAAAATCTATTCATACAAAAATGCTAAGCGGCAAAAAATCAGCATTTCAAAACAAGCCAGCCTCTTCTAATCCTTTTTTGACGTAATTGATCCCGAAATAAAAAAAATTTAAAAAAAGATAGTTTCCGACACTTTTATTTCAGACTTTTCTCTGCGTTTCTATTCGAAAAATTTTTATCGTTTGGCATCTCTTGACTTTCATAATCCTACCAAACGATATTTTTATTTATCTGAATTTTTATTTATTTCTGACTTTTTTTGAAAGAAAATTTAACACTTTAAGCTCGCTAATTCAAAAACTCAGAAAAAAACGCTGACTCTTGAAAAAGAAATGACTTCAAGGCATTGGCGTGTTCGTGAGACGGTTCTGCTGGCCCAGATATCGTTCTTCCCGGCATGCCCTGCGCGCGAGGGGGTGTGTTCCGAGCTAATTAATCTCACCCCTTGAATCGGTTGCTGCCACTCGCAGGAACTAAATTCCCGAAAACTTAGCTACGGTCGGCCATTTGCATATTAAGATGCCTCTCCTGTAGATATATCATACTGCCCCATGGTGCCTGCCTCTATGCAGCGTTACAACCCACTGGGGAGGGAGTGCAGAGAATACTCAGATGTGCATGGGGGAGGGGGAGCAGTCTAGATTTGGACGCACAGTAGATTGATGTACCATTTTTGGTCACCCCGGTAAAGACGTAAAGTATAATTTTGGAATGACGTTTTGAGAATGAATCTTTCTTTCAAATTAATTTAGGGAGTTCTTCTGATACTTTTGAAATTCTATTATGGTATTTTCTAGGGATTGATACCAATCATTGATACTATCTAACTTTTTCTTTATTTAATCTATACATCTCTGGAATATAGACCGCTGCTTTTGAGATGAGACTATAGAAGCCACAGGACAGTATAACAAACATTTATTTCATGTTTAGATACATTTTCATTTAATGAAAGTTTTCCAATTGTTGAATGTGGCTATTTTTGTGCAGTATCAGTTTTTACTAGAAGGAGAAATCCATATAAGTGAGATCGGGTTGGCTGTTGTTGTTTTATTGGCACAAGAGCCAAAGTAGGCCTTACTGCGCCAGACGTATGGTTAATTTAAAAAAATTCTAATATAACGTAAAATAATTTTTGCAAAAACAAAAGATGCATTGAAAGTGTACGTTCAAACTAAAGTGAGAAGGTAGGAAATCGAACAAATTCAAAAATTTTTTAGAGTTTAGTTTGAATGTTAAAACCAATTGTCATGATAGATTTAAAAATATTTTTGTGAGGATTTTTTCTCAACAGCGTTGGCATGTCCAATGATAAAGAATTAAAAAAAATTTAAACGATGATAATTAAAATCAGGATATTCAATAAAAATATGACGAATCGTTAAATCACTAGGCATCTGGAACAGAGAGGAGCTAGATCATCAAACAAAAGATATGTGTGAGTTAAACGAGAATGACCAATGCGGAGTCAAGTCAATTTCCCATCGAGTTCACGCATTGGATGAGAAGGCCTGGATGTAATTGTTGGTTTTGTGCTAGGCAATTTATTATTTATCTGTTGATCCCATGATTGTTGTCATAACGAATAAATAGGATTTGAATAAATGTTCTTCAGGTCGGAGTAGGGTACTTCATGCAGCATAAACAAAATTAAAATTAAAAAAAAGTGATAAGTGAGATCCGGTGATTATGAATAGGGTTCAATACTTTCTCATATTCTAATTATTGTTCGTTTCATCAATATAAATTTTAAACTTGTGATACAAAAATACTCTTTCTATAAATTAATTTTCAAGAAAAAAAGATTCAATCAATAAATAAGCAGACAGACCCCATTGGGATTCTGATTTCAAATTTTAAAAAAGAACATTTTACGACGATACAAAATTTATAAGCATATTCAGGGAACTATAACGATTAATAGCTTAATTTGCTTGGCGTTCCACAATAAAAAAAAGATAATTATCACTGCCAAATATTCTGAAGCAGGACAATTGATTGAGACACCGACAATGAAAAAGATTATTTTAATATTAAAAAATTGTAACTGCAAGAAATATACAACTTAGCATTATTTAATAATACTAAGTTGTATGTACTATATGTCAATTTAAGTTGTATGTAAGTATATGTCAATGTTATGTTAATACAACATAATATTGATAACTGGAATTAGAAAAAAATGTTATGTTTGTTATTAAAGTTATAGAATTTTTTTTATCTTTGTTATTAAATGTTATAGAAATATTTTTATGTTTGTTATTAAACGTTATTGAAACAGATGTTAAAATTGTGCATACCCCTATCTCATGTGGAGGCACATCCAGCATCTCTATATCTATTTCTGACAAAGAGCAATGCATGTATGTATGGATACACCCAACAAGACAGACGACTTGTCTCTAGAGATAGCACAATTGGTATGACATTATTTTAGTGGTATTGCAGTAAAATGGCATCATAACCAAAAAGAAAAACTTTTATACTACATGGGTCATTTGTAGAGGTTTTGGAAACAATTTCTATGATATTTATGAACTTAAAAACTTATGATAATAAACTTACATTTGGAATTATATATTTCAAGAGGACGAATAATTACATAGTTTTTTTTCATTTGCAATAGATATCTCTTAAAATTATATTAAAAAATATATTTTTAAATTTAAACATTTCATGTAGGTAAAGAACATTATGTTTTTTTATAATTACATGTGCTTATGCCAGGAAATTTAACGAAATTACAATAATATATTGTACATTGTTTTAATTACATTTCGCTTTTCTATTAAATAAGCAGATTTATAAAAATATAATAAAATCGGCAATTAATTAACTTCGAATACTTATTTAAAGTATATTACAAATAAGAAAAAGTTTTAAGGATGAAATCAATAGAATGTGTTTATTATATCAATTATCATATCAATCGAATGTATTTTAAAACGCTTTGCTCTTTTACTTCTTGGAATTTTAAATTCCTCGTATAGAAAGTATAATCATCAAAAATTTCGAATCCGAGATTTAGATTACTCTCCAGGTTTCGAATTAAAAGCTGGAGATTCGTAACACACATCTGAAATTACATCTATCTGTTTGTATCAATCTGTATCTATCCTGTCTTCATCTTTCTAAGATTCTTTTACTGTCCTGCTGTAACATGCTGAACAGAAGCCGTACGATAATCCCTTAGGGAATTTTCGAAAGGAAGCTTGTTAGCTGTGCATGCGCAAAGCTCTGGAGTTAGAATTATGTTAAACCCTGTTTTAAGTGTTTAATGTTGCTCGTTTCACGTATTCAATATTAAATGTATGTTAAAATTGTGTAAATAAATTATTTGATTTCCGCGATTGCTTATTCACTGCCCCCAGTATATGTGAAAATTTTACCGAATGCGATAACTCTAAAATCACTTTGAGCTATGAAAATGAAATTTGGTATGGGTTCATTACACCAAAATTGTAGATTTGCATCAAAATTTTAACGAATACCATTCAGAAGTTTGTTAGAGTACAAATGAAGTTAATAAACACAAAAAGTAAATAGATAGATAGTTGACATTTGGTACATTATTCAGCATCTAGAGTTATTTCTTACAAAGATTTGAACAAAATCTCTAAGAGTTCTTCGCCTACTGGTATATCGTATTCGTATGCAAGTGAATTTGAGAAATCAACAGAAGTATAAATTTATGATGAAATTTGGTACTGATTTTACATCAACTGTAGTTTAATATATTTTGGCTTCAATCGGTACGAAAAGAGATATATATTTATTCAACTGCATACCAGGGAATAATTGATATAAAAAATCCTCAATGATCATTCGATAGATTCAGTGAAATGCTATATTCATTCCAATGGTTTATATTTCGTTTATATTATTCCCCAATTTCAAACAAAGCATTCGCAACCTTATCCAAGGTGAATTATTTTTTTTGAATGGGGGAAGTAATATCATTATTATAGGTATACGAGTAAGTTTCGGAGATACCATCTCCAACGATTACTTATATATTTGGTATCCTATAATAAAAAACTAAAATTCCTTAAAGTACAAAAGCGAGTACTAATATTTTCTTCAACGTGTCTGTTGATATTAAGTAAAAAGGTATTTTTAATTTCAAAATATGAAATTGAGATTTTTGTTTCGTCGAGATTGCAAAACTCTGGTTTGCCAATTTTACTGCTGTTTAAAATTATGAGTTAAATACTTTATGTAACGCCATTTTCAATTAAATGCTTTATGTAACTTCATTTTCAATTAAATGCTTTATGTCGCTTGTAATTGTAAATTAAATACTTTATGCAACGTCTTTTAATAGCTACTTCATTAAAAGTATTTTAAAGATTCAAACTTTAATTCATATAATTCACTCTTATAGTTATAAAAGCTATAAGCTCATAATGTACTATATGTCTCTCTAATTATCAGTCAGTTGTCAGAAAATTTCCAACTTTTATTTAAAGTTTAAATGATTAAACTGCAAATTGATATAGTTTTTTAAAACCGAAACCAAGCATTTTTTAAAATATAAATAAACGGGAATCATTATGTGTACTAATCAAACTTTAAAAATGGGTACTAATTTTGGTGTTTTCTACAACAAATACTTTTAATTTCCATTTATTTATTTATTAATCAATTGGAATTACTACATTAATTTAAAGAAGTAAAATTCTATTTTAAAATTAAATCCATCTATTAAATTCGCTTCAAAGAGGTCTGAAAACATTCACAATTCAATTTTCACATAATTAAAACAAGCAATTAAATAAATCCATATAAAATTGCAAGGAATCATCTAAAATATTTCCGTCTGAGCTGATTTAAAATAAAAGTAGTTAAGTTTTAATTACTTGCTCATATAGTGTATCGGATTTTTTTTAAATGAACGTGCGCAGCTGCTATAAATTATTTCACGATTTTCATCTGTTACAATCTTTAAAAGAATAATTCGCATTTTTTAAATCCCGAATTTGTTTTTGATTTTATCATAAATAAATTGTCTCCTATACTTAAGTGCAAAAGCATTTTATTTATATCTTTTTATTTTTTGCTAAACATTTTTATATATTCGAGAATATTATTATAAAATTAATTGAATGTGCATTTTTTAAAGTAAAAAAAGATGAAGTTCACGGGTATAAGTTAGTTTATTTAATCATTCTTAATGCAATTAGAAATTAATTAAAAATTCATCGGTTTCGTTATGTTTACTCTTTTTTTAATTATCCTGTTCTTATTATATCTGATGTAATTTATTTCAACTCCTAATTAATTTATTCTTTTTTTTATTAAAATATTTTTTTTTGTTCTTTAAAAAAAGAAAATAATAAAAATTAAGTATTCGTGATATAAATTATCAAGAAACTAGAAAATATTTCTCCTATTAATGAACATTTTCTTAATCTAAAGAATAAAAAGATCGTAAAATTATTCATTTAGAATAGAATGCGAATTTATTCTTCATTTTTTATTCCTTCTCGTGTTTTACACATTTTTAACAGCATGTATATGAATAAAATTGAAACGCCATTTTGCCTATTTTATAAAATTCTAAATTAATGAATAATTTCTCTTCAAAGCTTGCTTCTAAATATTTCGCAGTTTAAGAGAGAGATTTATTGAGTGCTTCGTAACAACTTATTAAATTGCTCATTTTTATTAATTGAAATCTATATTTTCACTATCAAATGAGTATATCGATAGCATACATCATTGTGGTATATAAAATTGGTTTATCAACTTGAATTTAAAATAAATAAAGCTTTAGTATGATATAAATTTAAATTACAATTCTTTATATTATTAGCTTCGAAATAAATGCTTCTTTAACTAGAAAATTGCTTTGAAACTCACAGTTAAAAAACTACTTCAAAACTTTAGTATCATTTGAGAACATGATGTTGTTTTGATTAAAGGCTTTTGAAGCTTCAGAATACATAGCGATTTATCGCTTTTGAAGCATCCGTTTTTCGCTGTTAGGGTTATCAGAAAATAATGTATAAGGGTGTTACATTTGGCGATTTATTGTCAACTAAAGATACAACTTGATTTCAAATGATTCATTCTGTATATTCTCGTTGAATTTTCTTCATTGATTTGTTATTAAACTTTTAAATTTATTTGAAACATTTATGAGTCAGATTACGAATGCTTCAAAATTTAGAAAAACTAAAATTTGCGATCGTAAATTAAATTTTTAAATTTTTCTTATTTTAACTTTTTACTGATCTCCTTTGGCGACCATCTTGTTCGTCAAAGGCTGCAAAATGCTCGCTAAATGTTCAATTAATATATTATGTAATCTGATCTGATAACAGAGTTTCAGAAAAATATATTTTACATTCAAATTTTGATAGTCATATCATTCACTTATATTATTACGTAAACCTTAAACAATTCTGTTTTTATAAGAAATAAATCAATAGAAATTTCATGGATTCAAAGAAAAATTTAATTTTTAGTTTTATTCTTAATAGTATATAAGGGGTGCCAATAATAATATTGTGTTTTTTTCGGTTTATAAAAATTAAAAATTATGTTAAAAGTTTAAAAATTATGACATTTCCACATTCTTTGGTCCTAAGTAATCTTATTCTGCAAAATTCTTGACACTTCAACTTTTAAATAAATTTTTATCTATGTATTTATATATCTAATATATAAATATTTACGTATTGTATAAAAAACTTTTTAATAAATTATATCTTTTATATTCAAATAAGACTGATTTGTTAAGTTTTGATTATTAGAGCAATCGACATTTTTATAATCTAATTAAATCGCTTTTGAGAAACTATGGCAGATGTTTGACTCCTTTTAAACAGTCGATGAAATGATCTAAAATCACTCGTTTTTATAGAATAGTGATATTGAAATTTTCATAAATAGGGGAATTTTAATGATAGAAATTTTTTTAATCTAAAATATTATCGTCTTAAGAGTAATATTTTATTAAATATGACACAGCTGCAGGATATATGTAGAAATTTAAAATTCGTAATTCATCAGCATTTATTGACTTAAATTCTATAAAATATAATTATTTATTTCGTTTGAATCATTTCCTAACAAATGTATGTCTGTTACTGACTGTTTACAAATTAGCTGTTCGGTTCCAATAAGAGTAAATATCTTGTACATATTAAACCATACTTGCCTTAAATAAAACTTTTTAGGCGGATTAGTTATAGATATTGTGAAAGATAATAGAAAAACATCTGGCATTTATTTTTCAAAAGTATCATATTTCCTATTTATTTAATTTCATTCATACAAGTGCTGAAAATTACATTTTTATGTATTAATTTGAAATCATAGTTAACTTTCTTTTTACATTTGAGTTTTTATAAATATAACTTCAACACATTGATAAAAGTTAATTTTTCCCCATTAACTTGTTATGTGCTTGTGCAGCTTAAATTTTATTTTTACATGAATTGAAATAAATTGTTAAAAAATTTAATTATTTTTTGAAAAAAATTTATTAAAAATAAAAATTTAATTTGGTGGTTAAAATCTTAGGATCGTTGAAACAATTACTTTTAGAATTTCAATATGACATAAAAATCAATTCTGTTCTTTAATATTTTCGCCAGTTTTGGCGAAAAAACACTCATTGATTCTGTTTTGAGCTCTCATATTAAAAAAAAAGATGCTTCGTTTCAGTAAAAAAATGTTCTTATATTAATTGCAGATTAATCATTTTCGCTTTACTTTAAAGTATAAATTCTAAGGGATTTAAAAGAAAATTAGAGTAATACATATTACGTTATCACCGAAAGCCTTTATAGTATTTGAGTGAATTATATGAGCATCAAAATTTGAAGCTGTAAAATATTTTGATAAAGTAGCTATTAAATTAGGATTTACATAAAACATTTAATTATTAAAATTTTATCGAGCATTAAGATTGGTTAGCCGTCTGGTTGCCAAAGGCGGCTAGTTATAAATATAGGTATAAAAAATATAGATATTATAAAAGATCATAGAAAATTTTACATCCTTTAATTTTTGGAAACATCACATTTCAAATTCTTCACTTCATACAGACACGTGCTGAAAATTACACATTTAATATTTAATTTGCAGTAGTAGTTGATTTATTTCTTAATTTTTGCCAATGTGATGGCAACACATTAATAAAAGCTAATTTTTCCCATTGACATGCTCATGCCGATTAAATTTCATTTCAATTTTATCCAAAATATATTGTTGAAAACTATAATTAAAATATTTCTTTAAAAATTAGTTGAACATCTAAATTTAATTTAATGGTTAAAGTATTGATATCATTAAAAAGATAGTTTTTTGTACTTTAATTTGTTGTTAAAATCAAATTTGTGCGAAAATATTTTCGGAAAGTGCAACGTATAAACGATGAAACTTCGATTAATTTTTAATCAATTAAAATTCTAATGAAAAATTCCAAAAATTCGCACCGAGGTGCACATTTCCGGCTTCCTAAGTATATACATGTCGAATTTGGTAGCTGTAGGCAGAATGGCCTGGCTTGTATAGCACGAACACAACCCACATCTTGCTTCATAATAAATATAGATTTATTTGCTTTTAATAGAAATTTAAATACAATGTTTCAAAGTTCTTGCCTTTATAAACAAGAACCAAACGATTTTTTTCTTTTATTTGCGATTGGAAACTTTTTATATAATATTATAATTTTATTCAACGAAAATATAATTCAAAGAATGGTCTTTTACGAGCTACCAGCATGTTGATATAATTATACAATTAATTTGTACATATTACTACCCAAAAATTTTATAAAAATAAGAATTTCTATGTTTATGTTAAAGAATAAAAAAATTCTTTAATTTTATCAGCAGTTGCATTAATTAAAAATGCATTGTATTCATCATGTTCTAATTTCATTTTTTAATAAATCCAAGTTATTCCAAGAAATAAGCTTTTTTATCATTTTATATTCATTTGTTGAATACTAAGATTTCCCTCTTATCATTATTTTGTCATATCCTATCAAAAGTGCTCGATTTACAGAAATCATTCCACGAACTTAATCTAATTAGAGAATTTTTTTGTTCAGTAAAGAAATATTTTATTTGTTTAAATTCCAGGAAATACAAAAATGTTCCAACAAATTCGTCGTAAGTAAAAGAAGAAAGCTTTTGCGATTCTCATCTATTTCCAGAAAGCTAATTGCGATTTCGAGTAAGATTCTTAAAAAAAAAAAAACGTCCGCCATGTTTTGCTACCAATTGTTTTGTTTTGTTTATTTGGAAAGATCAGCTTCGTTAGGGAATTTCTGATTTAAAAACGGAACTTTAAGGATGTTATTTATTGGAAGGAAACTAATTAAGATTGGTTTGAATTTTCTCAGTGGACTTTTCTATCTCTAGAAAAGGATTTTGAAATTTATACTCAATTTTCCTAATTATAAAACATGTTCCTATCAGTTGATCTTCATTTTAAAATAACTTCATTGATTTATCATCATTTGTTAGTATTACTTATTTTAAAAAAAAGGAAAAAAATCTCTCTTCCTTAAGTGTAATTAGTAAGTAATTTTGAAAATTAAATTGTTTTTAATTTAATGTAATTAAACTTTTTTAATTAAAAATTACTTATAATTGCTCAATTAAACGTTAATATTAAATAATGGAGTAAATTTTAAAACTTATTTAACGTGAAACTTATTACTCTTTTTATATAGTTCTTTTGTGCAATTTTTTAAAAATGTATTCAGTGTCCAATAAATAATTAAATTAAAAAAAAATTAAGAATGACATCTTTTAACTACTGATTAAATATAAATTCAGCGCAATAAAAAATAAACTTTAATTTATTTAACAACTAATTAAATATGAATTCAGTGTTTATTAAGCAGTAATTAAATTATAAATTTTTTAAACATGAATTTGCTTAAGAACGTCTAGAAACAAATTAACATAGACTTATAAAATACGTTTTAAGATTTATAACTAAATTTAGAGCTCACATCATAATTTATAAATAAATATTTGAATTTATAAATTAATTTTTTCAAAATTCTCTTAATACGGATTTGTTTAATAATTAAAAAATAATTTAACAGAATTAGGGAAATAAATCATTATTAAATGCCACGTAACATGTATTAAGAGAATGTTAACAGCATATAACACAGATCTCTGATTTAAGTTTATATGTTGATAAATTTAATCTTGCATTATTTGTTAAATTTTGAAATTCAATTAACATGAATTTATAAGTAAAATTTCAAAGATTCGATGAATAATTACAGTCATTTGCTTAAAAGAATTCCTTAAATAAATAAAAATATGCTATTAATTATTATCCAAACTGCATTCATGAAGCAAATTTTAATTATTACTTAACATTTATCTATTAAATTTCTGAAATCGATTACTATAGTTTATCAAATGAATCTAAGGATTTATTCAATATATGTTTTGTGATTAATTTAAAAATTATCTTAAAGGGGATAATAATTTAACTTCTAAATTGGCTCAACGAGTTTTCATTAAATTCAATTAATAAGTGCATTAATGTTTTTATTTTTTGAGTGAGCAAAAATATTAAAGAATTAATAAGTTATAATTTTGTTTTCCTTTAACTTTATTGCTATCTTCCAAATAGATTACATCAAAATTGTATCATTATATATGGATAAGTCTTTATATGTATTCTAAAGTGTAACAAAGACACTTCAAAATCGATAGCATTCGAACTTCTAAATGCAATCCTAAAAGTATTCAGAATCCAAGAAAATTTTTCCAAATATTCATTAAAAAGTTAAAACAGTTATAAATGTGATTTAAAATTAAATTTGATTTGAATATTTATATGTCTGTTAAACTCCTATATCATTTTGGTCTTGTTTTTCATATTTTCCATTTAAAAAAATTGACGATTTGGAATATTTAAAATAGTTCGTTTCTAAAACCTTTTTATTTTTAGTATAGATTTGTCTGTTTAGCTTAAAGCATACGTATTTATACATTTCAAAATATCCATACGTATCAAAGCTTCTATTGTATAAAAGAAAAATTGATCTTGAATGAAACGTAGACCAACCAAGGATTAAAAATAATATAATCTTCAATCCAAATAATTTGTGTTTACTGAATACACATATGAAATGTTGTCATATTATTTGTGGTAAGTTTTGAAATTAAAAATTGCCCGCACCTCATAAACTGTTGGTTAAAGTATCAACTATAACAATGGCTTTCGAGTAATCATATTTATAGAAAATTTTCCATTTTAAAAAAAAGAAAAATCAAAGCTAAAAAAATAAAACCTATCCAAGGACTAACATTAATTTAACTTTCAATTCAAGTAATTTACTTTTGCTTTACAAAGATAAGAAACGTTTTCATTTCATTTGGTTTAGTTTTGGAATTTCATAAGTGAACGCACCTCATAAACTATTGGTGAAGAGAATTTTTAAAGAGAACTTAAACCTCACAAAATGAAGTCTAACCAAGGACTCACATTAAGGTATCCGACTACGTTAAAAACCGCATTATCAACCACGTTGGTGATTTTTAAAAAAAACTCTTATTATTTCTTGCAGTTCAGACTTTTCTCTTCCCAAAACAGTTCATCTTTTCTAGGAAAAGGTAGGCATGACCTATCATCCAGGATCACCTGTTTTTCAGCTAAAATTTGTCTTCAATTTTTTAAAACTTTAATTTTCATTCAAATTCTCCAACGTTAACAATATATCCCCAAAACTAATAGAGATATTTACATAAAAATTTCAGCGTGTGTTTTAAATAATATGGGCAATGAAATGAACCAAAAGTTATATTGTTGGTGAAATACTTTTTCATCAGTTATTTTTAGAAAAATTCAGTAGTAAATTCATGGTAAAAATGCATATATACGTATTTTTTTATCCATAACTTCTTTGCATCTCAAAGTTTTTCTTGGATTTTCGTTCATTTGGTTCATCATTGTATTCTATAACTTGTATGCAAAGAAAAATAGAATTTCTGTATTACAATTTTTTGTAGAGTGTAAACCGTTTTGGTTCAATTTCATTAAAATTTACTTCAAGTTTTCCCATTTCTCAACATTAAGTATGATTCCAAATTATTCAAAGTGTTTATTTTTGACAATACATTGAAAAACCATAAATAGTTTCTAAAAAATCTAATTTTTCAAAAATTTTTCCTTCGAACGTAATCGAATGATATTATCTCCAACCCAAGTAATTTGCTTTTGCTGTATAACCATATGAAATATTTTCATTTCATTTGTGGTAAGTTTTGGAATTTTATAAATGCCTGCACCTCATAAACTGTTGGTTAAAGTATCAACTATAACAAATGGCCCTCTGGCTGAATAAATAACATTCTTCGCGTAAATACTTAACATTCAGATGCGTTATAAATAATGATGGTTTAAGCTAATCGCAAAATGAATGAATTTAATGATTCTCAAAGTAATTTGGGACAGCGCAGAAGTTTAACTGACGCAGTTCGGGGCGAAAATATCGGGCAAACAGCTTTTACAACCCGCATACCAACGTCTGTTAAATGAAATGAATGTTTATCTAGGTTTTGGTAATTTGAAACTTGAAGTGAAATTACTTTTCCTCATTAGCATACTTATGTCCCTATTATTCTCCTGATTATTTAATCACTACAGAGGAACTAATTTGCTACAGAAAATATTAGGGGAGTTCGCGGCATACATTAATACATTGGAGCGAAAAGTGCGTTTTCGAATAATTTCTTGGAACAAAACGAAGTAATGCCAGAAAAAATATCATTAAATTAACTTATTTAGTTGCATTTTGACATTAAATGCTGCATCAATCAGGTAAAGATGTGAAATAACATTGATATTTATTTTTTAAGGAGATGCAAATTTGAAAGCAGTTTTAAATCTCATAAAATATATTTAATTCTTCTTATTGGAATGAGAATCTTTAATAAAAGGCTTTTAAATCAATCCAATGCCGAGCAACTAATTTTTTAATAAAAGTATTTAATAATTGTAGTTTCTCACATAATGTTCCAATCTGATGATGAGATATTGAATTAAATTAATTCTAGTATTAGATAAAGATATACAATGAAAACGATTTTTTTTCAAAATTCATTCAACAATTATTGTTTACTGTCATATTTTTATTCGTTTCCCTTTAAAAATTTCACCGATTGTAATTTGTAATTTATATATCGTTTGCTCTTTTCATGCAAGCTAGAAATTTTCTCATCTTCCTCAGAAATACAATTACGTAATTTGTAAATTCAAGTGAAATAAATTTTTCTATTAATATAAATATGGACTTATTATTATAAACCTAAAGAATTATTTAATTATTACAAAGGAATTAATTTATGACAAAATATTATGACACAAGAGACGTACGAATGTGTATTATGAATAAGTTCTCTGTGAATAATAAATATGTTATATAAAAAAATAAATTCCCAAATTTGTGCTAAGCATAAAATAACAGAAAAATTCAGAAAATATATAACTAAATCAATACGATGAATAAATTATCCGAGGTATAGTTGAGTATTTATTTAATCGAATTTTTTCATTATACTGATTTAGGATATCACTAATTCATTTTAAAATAATTCACCTACCAAAGATAACTAACTATTTAAAAATATTTGATGAAAAATATCTTAATATGAAACTCAAATAGTAACTAATTAACTTCTGTAAATGATTTGTACCGTAATTATCGTCTGTTGTTTGCATATTTTAGCTTAATTTTTACTAGAATTTTTGTTTTTTGCATTTTTTTTCTAAAATTTAAACTAATCGAAAACATCGATATTTATCTTCTATTTCTTCTATACAAATAGAGATGCACCAATAAAGCTTAAATATAATTATATCTTTTAAAAATTAAAATTAAAATAATTTATTTTGCAGTATGACAATTTTTTATCATATCACTAACAATTTAATTTCGAATTTTTTGAAAACTGCACGTTTTACAATTACTTATGAAGTTAATACTAATTAGATTGTTTTTAATTGTTGGTTATTCTTTAGATACTTGAGGAAAAATATAAAGTAATAAATATGAAAACACTTTAAAAGAAAAATATAAAATAATAAATATAAATACTTTATTTTATCAGTGTAAAAAAACTTAATTCAACAATGTACTATCAAAAACTAAAAATTATTTTTTTCAGCTGGAATCTGGAGATTAAATTCAAAACATCATAAATGTTAAGAAGATCTAGACATTTTTTAACTAAATTTGAAACTAGATCGCATTCAGTATTTTAATTTTTATATGATACATTTTTTAAAGTTTTAGAGTTTTCTTATGATATTCAATGTGATTTTATAGCTTTTTCCTATTCTTTTCTATGCCTCATACAACATTATTTTCTGTGCATGAGATGAAAAGACCCTCTTATTAATATTCGATATTTCTAAGAATATATATTCCGTTTTATTAATATTCAAGATTCCTAAGAATAAATATTCTAGATTTTTAAGAATTAATATTCTATATCTTTAAGAATTAATATTCTAGATTTTTAAGAATTAATATTCTATGTCTTTAAGAATTAATATTCTAGATTTTTAAGAATTAATATTCTATGTCATTAAGAATTAATATTCTATGTCATTAAGAATTCATATTCTAGATTTTTAAGAATTAATATTCTCTTTTATTAATATTATATATTTCTAAGAAAATTAATTCTATTTCATTAATATTCTAGATTTCTAAGAAAAGTATTCTATTTCATTAATATTCTAGATTTCTAAAAATAAATATTCTATTTTTTTTAATATGCTAGGTTTCTAAGAATAATTGTTCTTTTTTATTAATATTCTAGATTTCTAAGAATGTATATTCTAGTTCGTGCAAAATATATATTTTAAATATTTCGTTAGAACATAAAATATTTCGGTTCGCATTAATAATAATCTTATTCCTATATTCTAAAAATACTTAATTTGAATGTAAACTTAATTTTTAAAAATATTTCTACAATTAATAATTATTTTTAAGTATTGTGAAAATTTATGTGAAATTCAGGCGTTAAAACCAACTTTTAAATTCTTGAAATTCTGATCAAAATATTCGAAGTAATCTGGAATTTTAATCATATTTAAAACTTATTTTAACTTTTATGAAAGTTAAATTTTTTTTTATACTTCAAAAATTATTTATTATAAAAATTCAATCCATAAATACGAAGCTTAATAAGGCATTTACAACTAAAGAATTTAGTATAATTTTTCAGAAGTGTCATGAATTATAGAATTGCTCCAATGTTTTGAGAACAGTATACATTCTGAGTAGAAGTTTTTTTTTTTTTCTTTTTCTTTTTTTCTATGAAAATTGAAGCCAATAGAATAGATATTGCGAATAATTTTTATTCTTCTTGTTTTAAATAAATTTTTTTCAAATTTTCAGAAGATTTATAACATTTAAATTCCAAACCACAAACAAACCTTAAGTTTATCAATAATTAAAAATATTTAAAATTGCAAAAATAAAATTAATGTTTTAAATAGTTTTCATTCATTGCATTCAAAATTAATCAATTATTATACGTCCTTTTTTCTCAACGAAATTTCTTCGTTTAGTTTTAGATTCTTCAATGAATTTTTTTGACAACACTGCATACATGATAAATAGCTGAACACGTCCTCTAAAATTTCACTAAGTATTAATTTAATCTGATTTATGGCGTCACATTCTTTTATATTCAAATACAGAATTATTTATTAGATAGATCTATTACCCATATCTTGGGCTTGAATCGATTTCATAAAAAGGGAACTACCAATTTTTGATAATATGCGCCTATTCAGGATGAATGGTTAAAAAATACTGTAAAACATTCATAAGTTGTATCTCTGCATAAGAACATTGAAAAATCCTTATTGATCATTTAAATGCCAAAAAGTGTTTAAGGAAATGCAGAAAATTAAGTCTTTTCTTAAAAAAAGATGTAAAGCATCTTCTAGTTTAAAAATTTATGAAATGAATTTTCAAATTAAAGAAACTTTAAAATGCATTACCTAATTACTAAGCTAAAAATAAGCTACATATCCAGTATTGGGACTTGACTGTTTAATAACATAACATTTTCATTGATAACATTCATTTCCGCATTGTAATACATTAAAAATTGTAGAATATTTTTAAATGGCAGATTGCTTCTTTTTTTAAATCAGGAATTGCAGAAAATTTAAAGAAATTATTATGCCAATGAACAAATATATGCAACGAATTTTAATTTGCTATATTTTCCGCATTTAAATGAGGCAAAATAACATTAAATCGTGTATTAAATAAATATAAACATTAATGTAATTAATTACTCGCGAAATAAATATACAAAAAAAAATCAAACGGTTTTATGAAGTATAGTGTTCTGAAATTTAGAATAATAAATTTTAAAAAATGTCTATATTTTCTCAAAGGAATTTTCTTTTAAACTTAACCATCCATTTTTAATGTGGTCAAAAATGGCTGTCTGACATAATTCAGTATTTCATCTGTTCGAGCTCAGGGAATATCTTTTAAACAACAGAATGCAATTGATTTCCCCAATGACTGCATCTGATATACAAATATGTACACACAATAGGACAGTCACCTCTCCCGTACACAGACGATTTTAATTAGAATAGAGCCCGAGACCATTATCTGAAGAAAAGAGCTCGTTAATTTATTTATTAGTGGAAAGAGTCCGGGGAGACTTCAGTTTCTTTTGATGCAGTGGATCCACTCGTTTTGTTAGTCGGTGTAGTGCTAGATGTATTGAAATGGAAAAGTTCTGTTTTTAATGCTTCGTGAGCAGAGTAGAATGATTTGTTTATTTTTAGAATATTTAATTTTCTGGATAACCCGTGCATTTGAATTGGATTTTAGTGTTTAAATTCAAATTTTTTTAACATCTCAAAATCTGATATCTGAGAATTCTAATTAGAACGGAAATTAGAGTAAAACCAGTATTTTTTATTTAAATTTATGGTACAAAGGATAGTATTAAGACGTCGACTCATTATTGAACCTAAAAGTGAGTTTACATTTGGACAGTTACAAAATGGCTAGTACTCAGCGCATGCGTAGAAAGGCTTTAAAATGCTCTCCGGTCCATTGCAAGTACTTGCCTCGCCGGCCAATAATATGCCATTCTATTCTATATATATTTTTTCTTATTGCGTATACGTTTATTGAATTTGACTTTTTTTATTCTTATTTATTTGGCAGCCAAAAATCTTTCACTTATCATAGATAAATTCCGATATTTTTTGCTCTTTCTTCTTTCTGATGCAAGGCTGTTGCTATTGTTTTTTCATTTTATATCCCGTTTTTTTTTCTCAATAGTTTTACAGATTTAGGTATGTTGACCTTTTTTTCATTTTATCATATTTCTTTGTGCAAATATTTATCATTTTAAGAAACTAATATAGATAATTTCTTTGAAAAGAAATTAAAAAGGGTAATTTGTAGCCAGGCATGGAATGCCTTTTTCATTTTATATCCCGTTTTGTTTTCCCCAATAGTTTTCCAAATTTAGATATATTGACTTTTTTTCATTTTATCACGTTTCTTTGTGCAAATATTTATCATTTTAAGAATCTAATATAGATAATTTCTGTGAAAAGAAATTAAAAATGGCAATTTGTAGCCAAGCATGGAATGCTGAATCTATCTTAGGAGGTTCTGATAAACACAAATCAGACCCTTTCTGCGCATGCCTTGTCTTATTGGCCGTCTTATACCTGCCTGAGTGCAAACCCACCTTTAGTTCCAGATAGATAAGCTACGGTTTTTAAACCGAATTGTAAAATGATATTTGCTTAGTTTCTAATTTTTTTTTTAAATTACTAATTGCGTTTGGCAACCAGTGTGTTCACTGGCAATATTGATTAGATTTAATTTCAATCAAATGTTTTAGACATAAATTCTTATCCATAAATATTCAACTTTTAAGAGATTAAAGCAGCGCCATTTTAATTATCAAGTATATGTTCTAATAAAACTTTATGTAGTACTATTAAAAATAAATGTCAGTGCTGTTAAAATAAATGCCGGCTATTACTGTATCTTCGAATTTTTTAATATTGCCATTTTACTCCCCTTTTATATTTATTTTGTAAACTACGGACTTTTGTGGCAAACGAAATATGTCCTCTTTAGTTTTTAAAAGGAAGAAATAAGATAATTAAATATTTGATGAAAGAATGAAAATGGTTTTTATCTCAGAGTAAAAATGGAATCTAATATTAAAAATTAGCAATTTTTAAAAAAAAAATTAAATTTCAGAAAAAAATTACATTAATATTAAATAAGTTATCTTTAAAAAGACAATTTTTTAAGTTCTGAAGTTTATAAAATTTAATTTGTTACAATAACATTTTTAGAAATTCTAATGGAAGAACATTAAATTTTTTTAAAATTTTCAATTAGTTGAATTTATAATTAGAATTTCAACTGCATCGTCCTAATGAACATATTTCTAATCCATTTAAGTATATATATGTACAAGTATATCTTTATGTGAATTGACCTGGTCTCCTGGCCTGTAAAGCCCTCTCCCCTCCCAACCCAGAGCAGACGTTCTCTATGAAGGGGTCCATGTGCAAGAAGCCATTTGGATCCCTAAATATTTAGCAGAATAAAAAGAAAATTTGCAAATTTATTTAATGCATGATTCTGATTTTGTTATTAGTTACTCCAGGGAAACAAAAATTTTTCCTATTTCTTTTTCGATAGTATAGCAATAATGTTTTAGCATTATATCCATATGCTTGACAGAAGATAACCCTTTATTTAATTTTAATTTGCTGAAAGAGGGTTCAGCATTTATTATATTTAGTAACTGGAAATATAAAATAAGTTTTTACACTGTTAATATATTTACAAATAAATCATTATAATAATTAATTAGTATATATTTCAATATGTGTTGAACGTTATTTACAACTTCCTCATTCCAAATCAAATCCTATTGTAAAGTAATTCTTTGGATTAGGTTTTCATATACATCGTTATTATAAAAAGTTACAAAGTTTTTGGAACAATTTTCTAATTAATTTTTTTCTAAAGTTTTTGACTTAGTGACTAATTTGAAATACTTTTAAATCTGCATAATTCCAGTATCCGTTACAGAATTAAAAAATAACATCTAAATTCCTCAACCAAGTTTTCTACAATTTCATCTACATTTAAAGCTGTTTCGAAGTATAAATTTTTTTCTTTTTCGAATTCGTTTTTCAAGAAAATGTTCTGAAAGCTTCAAATTACGTGATATCGCTTTTGCTACGTCTAAATATAAGTTAAATTTTGCTCTTAAATTTTTGATTTCAGCTTTAATTTTATTAACTGAATTAAAAACCCATTCGGAAACTATTATTTTTATGTGAAATAGTTATTAATAGCTAATTTTGGTGAATATTGCAAACTATTCCATTAAACATAAAATAACTGAATCATTGCTTTACTGAATCCAATAGGCTTTTAGTTTTGGAACCGCTGTAATATTGTATAAATATTATTAATAAGATTATACTAAATAATTATTATTAAATATATAGTATAAATTTACTGCATCAATAAATTCTTCTAAGGAATTGCAAGTTTACTCAAACTGTCTATACACTGCTTTAACCGTATCTATTTTGGCTTCAAAACGAGTATCGCATAATGGTTTGAGAGTAATGTTTAAATGCTTTTGTAGATTTTCCCATCTATTTGCAGATGCAGAAAAGAAGCAATGCATACATAGCAATGACAAAAAATGTTATAAATTGTTAGAAGGGCTATCACAAATCAATAAATTAAAAGTGTATGATAAGCCAGGCACACACATAGATTGTATGAGAGCATTGGAGAAATTTTTCTAGATTTTATACTGTTATATTTCCTTTTGTATTTCTACTGATGTCTTATCTTATTTACTACCATAATATCTAAGTAAAGGTCACTTAATATTTACGAATAGATCTTTTGGTACTCCTTCTCCGATCATACCAGTTACTTTTATAAAATGACATTTATACTTAATCTTTTCTCTTCAAAATTTTTATACTGAATCTACTTTTTTATGGCAAATACCAGAAATAGAATCCGTTTAGATATTGTAATATGTAGCTGCATTTACATTATTTTTACTTTTGTTAAGAACTTCATTTCCTAAGAAGGAATAATTTGATCTTGTAATGTATGAACTATATCATTGACAATTTAGTTTGTGGAATTTTTTTATTCTGTTGATATGATCCATAAGCACAGAGTCGTATTTACTTATTAATTCGATTGCACTTTAAAAATTTTCATTATTAGGCGTTCCTATTATTTCGTGGGTTCCACAAAGTGGAAGATTCTAAAAATAGAATCACATCTACAATTCTTTGAAACAGTAATTTAAATCGTTTTTTCCCTAATTTATATGAATTTGGATTTATTTTATCAACAGTCGAACATAAATTTAATCATCATAATAATTCTTTCTAACGTCTGCATTGCTAGGAGTCGATTGCTTGTATCACGTTTTACTTTTTTTTGAACATCTTAATATAAACAAACATACGCAGATGCACACATAAAAATATTATATTAGATACAGACAAAAGTAGATAACTGATGATTTACAAATCGATTTGAACCCAGCCTCAGTCTCGACTTCGGGACGCCAGGCATGTGTCTTAACATGTAAGAAAAAGATTTCCTAATTTATAAATGTTTTCCCGCCTTTTTATAGATATCACTGCGATTTTTTCTTAATAAAGGCGTCAGCCGTTGCTCAGCCAGACACATGGAAACAAGCTTGTTGATTTTTAGAATATGTAACATTATTTCTGAACATTATTACATTATTCAGAATACTGTTTCAATTCTTAATTACGGTGGGTCCCGAGTGCATAGTCGGCATAGCACCCCAGATGGCCGGCACTACTCCCCATCTCACTCATTTTTATTATTAATATAGATTATGCAAGAAATTCATTACAATCCATGCACCCAAAATTAAAAGATTAATTTTCGAGTAAGATAGGCAAAATTGAAGAAGATGGCGTCAAATAGCAGTGTATTATCAGTAACAGCATATTGGTATCTCTCGTAGTGCTTACTACATTTTCATTGCTCTAGATAGTGCTACTTTAAGTGGTCGCTGCAACATGTAATGCAACAAAAGTGATTACGTTCTACGTTTCTGGGGACACTCCGTAGCGATTTGAAGTAGATGTAGATTGATTTATTGAATTACTGGCATTATATCGTCGCTCCAGTTAATGCTAAAACTGTGGTTCTGCTGTATTTCCACAAG
This sequence comes from Argiope trifasciata, assembly GCA_026543055.1. Taxonomy (NCBI): domain Eukaryota; kingdom Metazoa; phylum Arthropoda; class Arachnida; order Araneae; family Araneidae; genus Argiope; species Argiope trifasciata. The sequence continues at coordinate 1,614,910 of JAPMOQ010056865.1, read as the reverse complement.
GATATCATATTAAAATTTTTTTTTTTCCTTTCTTTTTAAAGCGATCGGATAATTGGACTGAAATTTGAATAAGTTTAATTCCAGTACGTATTGTTAAGCCTTAAGCAAAGGTGCCTTAGAATACCTTCATTGCATATCAATGAACTATTACTATTTTCGTTGATGCAACTATTTACTTTGTACATTTTTAACAAATTTTCAACAAATATTGCGATTTTTGCATTTAAAGAGCTTACTGATAAATTATTTATTTCAAGATATATATTTTAAACCATCAACAACTTGAAAATCACCGCTTAAAAAATAAGCTTAAGCGAATTCTTTAGATAAAATAAGTAACCTTCTCAGAGGCTATAATAAGCATACTTCGGCAGTTAAGTTAAAATAATTAAATGAAGTATTCCATTTTTCGCGCCAATAGCTGCGAACAAAATTAGCCAAGAGACTTTCGCAACCTTATGAAAAACTAAAAAAAGCAAAACAAACCACTGCGTTATTCAAAACACGCTTTCATGGAACTTAAAACTTTCGTTTGCAATTTATTTATTTGATTAGTCTCTGCATTTGGAATTTTGCTCCGCCATTAAGGTTCGAAATTAATTTTCCGCGGCTGACATTGGCAAAGCCATCGAACGGAAAATGTATTCAAATTTAATTATTATCCAAACAACAACAACAAGCGAAATGTTTTAATGCTTTCAAGCCTTTTTTTCTCCTTCTTCTTATTTCAAATTCGGAGATTCTGTTCTTTCTGTCAGAACGAATTGTAGAAAATAAAAGTTATAATTCTTTTGAGAGAAAAAAAAAGATTCTGCCATGTTCGTTTTAATTGAATCCCTTTGATTCAATTAGCCTGTATCGGACGATAAATCGCATTAAAATTCTCTGGTGGTGTTTATTCGGCTTTGGGCTGCGAATGGAATAATCAATTATGCGGTGAAATCAAATTACAAGCATCAAATAATCAACGACTATAATCGCTTCGTATGAATATTTTGCTGAAGACAATAGCAATGGACTCTTTTGTGTTTTTAATTGCTACGACAACAACAAGCGACAAGTTCGGAAAGATTATTTGAGGTGTAGGAAAATGCAATTATCAAATGAAATCCGTCTCAGTAAATTTGCATTTTTAACACTGACTTTATATTTTTATCCGCTCTTTCTATACTTATATTTTCTTTATCATAGTAAACTGATATTTTTTAAATGCTTGTGACAAGGATTGTAAAATTCTTAAGTGCATGGATGATTTGAAGGCATAAACAAAAGTGTGAATATATACAAGAATTAAAAAATGATTAGCTATTTGTCGAAAATATTAATTTCGTTAATTTATTAATATTACTTAATTCAACAATCTAATCTTATATTAAATGCAAATATTATTTCAAATTATGCTTAAACCATAAATATAGATCATTCTGATATGCTATCAATGCACCCAAAATAACAAAATTATTTGCCGGGTAAAATTATAGTTTGTCCACTCTTTGTTTTTAAGTTTTACAGCTCACAGTTTTAATAATAGATTTTTCCTTAGCACCTTTTTAAACTTCGTCTAAATAGCCTTGCCATTCTATAGAATGTCTGGTATTATTTGTAATGAATAGAAAATGCTATAAAAATGTAAATATTTTATACTTTGTCTTAAAAAACTTCAAAACTTAGCATTATATAAGTTCTATCCATTTATCTATCTATGCATACTCACACACACCCATAAAAAAAGTGTGAAAATACCTCACATAAAAATTAGAAAAATAAGTAAAGCGGGAGAAAGTTAAAAAGTTCTGTATCACAGTCACAGTTAATCTGATGCTTAAATAGAAATATTAATAATGCAGTTAGTGAAAAATTAATAAAAACAATTATAAGTGAAAAAATAGCAAATGAATTAAAAAGAGCTTATCATTTTTTTTATTGCCAATCCATTACTGTGCCTTTCAATAAAATGTGAATGTTTCATACATTTTTTAAAGCTATAACATATGAATTGAACTGTATTTTCTCATTGCTATTAATTATCCTGATAGTATTCTTCAGAAAAAGAAAAGCTATTGATTGTTATTTTGAAAAATTATGCAATTAAATTCCTAAAAATTAAATACCAATTTTATTTTTTGGTTTACACTTCAAAACACGAAAGGTTAAATTATTTACAATAAGAAGTTGTTATATATATGAAATGCTTCAATACATCAAACATTAAAATAAGAAAACTTTGAAATATTTTGTGCAAAATATTTATATCATTATTATTATAAAAGCTCCTGATAGTGTTCTTCGGAAAAAATGCAATTGATTATTATTTTAATAAATTATGTAATTATATTAACAATTAAATAGAAATTGCATTTCTTAATTTAAATTTTGCAGCCCGAATCGTTATAATATTTACAATAACGAGGTATTATATATATTTAGCGCTTCAATACATGAAGCATTAAAACAAGAAACATTTGAAATATTTCGTATAAAATAAAAGCTCTCAGATGAAAAAAATTCTCTGATACCCATCAAATTTACGAAAGAAATAAACTAAAGAGGAAAAGCTAATATATTTTTATCCAATCCACGTACATAAAATATTGACGTATACTTGCTCGTTATAGTTTGAATTTAGGGCTAAAAATCTTGTGCCCCTCAAGTTATGACTCGTATACTCTTTTTTTATTATTTTTTTAGATAAAAGTCCCAAAGGAAACGTACATCAGTATCAGGACAAGAGAAATTGTTAGCGTATTTCTTCTTTTTGCTAGGGTTGTTTATTTGGAGCCGCTTAAGGCTAGCAAGATAGCGCACGTTTATTGCTAAGTCATCAGAGCGGAAGTTATCGATATTTTGTTTCTTTTATATCGTATCGTATCCCCGAGGCTGTGAATCGATAATTAAAGAAATTTGAGAGATTTATTAGAATTTTTGCGAGTTAGTAGTTTTTGGAGGAGGACAAGGAATCTGGATGAAAAGGGAAAAGGACAATTTGTCCTGCATTCGCAAAAATAAACGATGACAGGAAAGGTAGGGTAAAAAGGAATGATAATGATGATGTAAAAAACAACTTGGAACTGCGTTTTTTTTTTCTCTTCTTATTTGATATATTTGAAATGGAAAAATAAATAAGGATTTCGAAAACCGAGTTTGATCAAGATAAAAGACCATTGTTGATCTTGAGTATACTTGAGATATGGTTTTAAAAAATTGTGTTGAATCGCAAAAAATGAATACAAACGAATAACACATAAATCATTCTGCGTCATTCAGATTTATAGCTCTTTCATGTATTTTTTTTGCTACTTGGTATGAATAGATTATTTTCTAAACAAAAGTAATCTATTACTGAAAAATATTTTAACGATACAATAGATGAAGTCCAGCTAAAAGAATAATATACCCAAAATATATTCCTTTAAACATTTTTTTCCTGTTATAGGAAATTTTACCATGAAGGGAGAAAACAAATTATTTACATTAATGGACGCAAAAATCTAAAAATTGCAAAAGTGACATAATTTTGCATTTCGTAAGTGGAGAAAAGCATTTATGAAAGCCGTTATATAAGGAACTTGCAGGCTTTGGAGACCAGCCGCTTCACCAATCTTAATACTGGTTAAAATTTTCAATTAAATATTTCGTGTAACTGTCTTTAAATAGCTTCACCAGAGCAGATGATCGAGGTAAAATCTAAACATTTAAAATTTAATACATAATTCATTTACTCAAATTATATAAATTATAATTATTATCATTCAGACCATTTTAAAGACTTTTTCTATTATTAAAGTTTTGAAAATTAGCTTTTGAATTGAATATATATATATTGATTTAATTATATAGAGTATTAATTGATTTAATTATATAGATTGATTTAATTATGCCCAAGTCATATAACACTTTTCTTTGCATTTTCTTTTTAGAAAAATAATATTTCATATTTATTTCTTTTCATGCAGACACGTGCTGAAATTACATTGTTATATATTTAATTTGCAATAATAGTTTATTTATTTTATAATTTAACTTTTTGTCAATATGCCAGCAATATATAAAAACAAATTTTTTTTCATGTAGATGTAATGTGCTCGAGCAGCTTAAATTTTATTTTTATTTTGTGCGAAATAAATTGTTGAAAAATATAACGAAATTATTTATATTTTTTTCCTTAAAAATATAAATTTAATTTGCTGGTTAAAATATTAGTATCATTAAAAAGATAATTTTTTGATCCTCAACATGATATAAAACTCAATTTTGTGCTGTAATATTTTTGGAAATTATTGCAAAATAACGCCAAATTTAAATTAATTTTTTATTAATAAAAATAATTATTACAAATTTTAAAGAAATCGCTCTGACGTGCACATTCTTGATCTGCAAGGTACACATGTGTCACATTTGGTAGCTGTAGGTTGCACTATCTGACCTGTTGAGCACACACACACACGTTTTTTGAGCTTTATTATAAGTATATAGTAGATTATATTTGCTTGCAACATAGTAATGTGCGTTAATTATTTTAAAAAATTCAAATACTCATTTAACAGAAATTAATTTTATCAAAAATGTGCAAATAAAAAAAGCAGTGAAAATGGGATATGTTGACAAAAATATTCACATGTATTTTATATAATCACATATATATTTTGGTTTTAATTAATCAAACATTAGTAATTAGGGTTATTTAGGACAAATTAGGTAAATTAGGGTTGACAAAAATATTCCCAGATATATTATATAATCACATATTCTTGACCCTAGAGGGATCTAGTGAAATAATTAACGCTAAAATTTTTGGCTTAAAGTCTTTGACTTTATTATGAGGAGCCAAAAGAAACAACAGCACAATAAAATACTTCTTCGATTCACAAACGTATGCAAACGAATATGTATACCTTTAGAATCCATACTACTGTCTCTTGCTTCCTTGTTATCAGAGTTACTCTTAATTTCATTATGACAAAATAAGAATCCTTTAAATTTTTTGGTATAAATTATCTGCCTTATGGGTAACTTCAATCTGTGTAAAAATAATAATTTTATGAGTATAAAATTTAAATATTATTGTTTTAGAAGTTCAGAGTTACATCTGCAAAATCGAAACTTTGCGACACTATAACGTTCTTTTTCAAGCGGAGAAAGGAATAGAAATGATTTGGGAATTTTTAAAAATTAGTTTTCATTATCTTTTAACTCTTGATATAACTATGGAATTTTGAAAGACAGTTATGAAATATTTCAATTAATATTTTACCATATTTCTGGTTGTGTTTATCAACTAATTGTTTCACTGAGAACGTTGGTAATGTTTAGTTCTTATCAAATCTTCTCAGTATGATATTTCAAGATTCCCTCAACCATTTTAAGCATCAAGCCATGATAAAGACAGTGGCGGGTGCTGAATGAGAGGGAAAATATTTTCATGTCAGATTCTGATAGAGATTTCCTACACTTGCAGGATTTATGAAAAGAAATTATAAAGATCTTTTCAAAGAATTTGTTTAAATGAACAATTTCTATCCCTTCACTCGTAGAGTGGTGGCTACCACTAACTAAGATCTTTACGTAAAAGATCTTTTGCTGCTTTAATTAAATTGAAAAAGTGAAATAGAATCAGGAAATAAGAGATTTTTGTTTTGTTTTGTTTTTTGCATGATAGGTAAAATATTTTTGTAGGTTTTAGAACATATTAGATAGCTTTTGAAGATCCTATAAATATGATTTAGATCCAATGCGAAAATAATGTTTATTTTGACTTGGTAGCCATTCTTTCAAATATACTTTATACATAGCGTTCATACTGGAATAGGTTCGTATATCTAATCATGCTAAAAATTACTAAACCGAAGTTTTGGCAATAATATTGGCAGTTGGTTATTATGGACTGGAACAGGACATTTTTAAATGATTGGCACGATGCTCTCTATATTCTCAAATTATATTATGCAACATAATCCTCGAATACCAAAAATAGGGATATCTGGAAAATTAAATTGAGAAAGGCTTAAGAAACCAAATGGATTAAATTAAATTGGATTAAGGTTCACATCAGAATATGCAGTAAAGAGATACTAGATGTAGTTCATATGGGCGGAATTAAGATAAACTTTGAAAATTAATTAGGATTAAATTTAGATTTTAAACGTATCATTATACAAACACATAAAAGAAAAAAAAATCGCGTGGACCAAATTCGAAGATTTTTCATTATTTTGAAACTATGCACAAAACACCCAAGTGTCACAGATATGTAAATCCCCAAAATAAAACTGTAATAAATTTAAAATACTGTACATCAATTAAAGCTATAAAATATAACACCCGAATTCCTGAACCTTATAAAAACGCTTTATTGTTCCATTATAGCCGATAAATGAGCGTCATTTCTAGCGGCCTTAAAATGTTCGCTGCCCAACGCTGTATTTCATGTATTGCCGGGGTCTTATCTCTCTCGATATTGTCCCTTGTTCTCATTAATTCCCGCAAAACAGAGCTACACCCTCGTCTTGAACACGAGATACGTCCTTCAGGATTACTGACACCCTGATTAGCCAATACCACGCACCACATCACTCTGCCATAAATATATTATTAACCTTATCCACCACGAGATCCACACGTCACTCCTACAGGAACCAGAGCTGATAGCAGAGTTCAGAGGCAAACTTGATTATGCGATATTCAGGCAACTATCCTAGTATAAATGCCGATTTATAAAGACTTAATAGCTTCTAGAATTCAAGGCGCTTATAATCTGAAACTAAAGAAAGAGCATTTTTGCACTTAGAAACGATGTTGTGCGTGTCTGTGATGTCCAGACAAATCTATCAAGCATCAAACCATGAATTTTGGCACATAGGTAATCATAAAAATGACTTATTATACTTAAAATCCTAAATTTTAAAATGTAATCTAGAAAATTTTTATTTAACTTTTTTTTGCGTTGCTGTTGGATGATTTTCCGTACATTTTTGCCAAACGGTTTATTTTAAAAATTGCATGAGGCACAAACTAAATGAGCCATGAAAAGAACAAGCAATTGCCGTTCTATAGAAATGCATTTTGTTCACATGATTTAATTACGAAACTTTGAGAAATTCTCAAAATAGTACTCCAATTTAAAAAAGTACAGCCAAAATACGTTTTTAATTAATCTTTTTTTTCTGCAGATTTCACAGATTTTTTCATTTGTCATGAAGTTCCATTTAGTTATAGTAATTTATCAACGTTTCGTTTTAAAGCAACAATAGGACTATTTTGGGACAGACCTTGTGATTTTGAAAAGTGGTCAACGGAAGAGGACGACACTTGAGCTGCAACCCCCCTGTCCAATCTACCATACCACATCAGCGATAGGATGTTTGGCTCTGACGGATTTAGCGTGCGCAGGTCCCGCTTACACGACGGTTCTTAGGTGGACTCTGGTCTCGAGACTGAAACCCTCCGTTTTCATGTCCTTACCACCGCACTGGTTATGCTTATAAAGGTGTTTCAAGAAATTGCGCTTTTATGTATTTTAATTTATTTTACATATTACCTATTTTAATAAAATAGAGATATAGAACAAATAAAGAATGTCCGTGATTCATGTGGAATTTCAATAAATGGTGTATTTATACATAAAGAAGGACAGAAAATATTTTTTTAAATAATTGAATAGGTGTCAAAATTTCAACAAACCTGATTCAAATCATGTGATCATAGATTGCATCTATATAATAATCTTATTTTGAAGAATGTTCGTTTTAATAAGAAATACAAACACATTTATAAAATCATTAGGCGTTAAATACAAATGCTACGAAATCTCTCAGTTTAATTTTTTAAAGCTGCGATTTGTCCTAATGGAATCGTTATGGAATATTTTTAATCTTCGCACGAAAAACTAAACAGAACGAATGTCATAACTATAGAAAATTAGGGAAAAAAAACAAATTTGTTTTTAAATGGATCTGAAAATCAAATAAAATGAAAGCTCTTGATTATAAACTGTTTTGATATTCGTCAATACATATTCCCCGCATTTGCTTTCATGTTAAAGTTTTCTCACTAAATTTAAATATCGTCTGTGTATCTTAATTTGTGCAAACGACATTCATTACCGAGACAGAACAAATTTAAACTTGTCAGGAATATCTCAAAGTTCAATTGTTCTTTTCTTCTTCTTCTTTTTTTGCCGAAATTTTGGAAGAAAAGAGCCAGATTATTATTTTGAAATTACTAAATACTGAAGTCTGAAGGATATGACAGAAACACATGGCGAAATATGTTAGCCTTCGATGAAGATTAAGAATTCTTATCTCTTATGTAAGCTTTCTGGAGATTAAATATTACGTCATATGCTTGAACTTAGAACTACTATTGCAACATCTTTTCTAACTAACCCACATTTCTGCTGCCGGACTGCTTGTATTTATTTGTTTAAGCTATAAGAAATTCTATTTTTTTCCAAAGCATTCGACTAAAAATTGATTTGTTATGTATTTTAAAATTTTTAAAATTCTCTGAGTCCATAGAGAAATCTTGAAGTAAATTTTCATCATGCGGATAATTTTATTGAAGAATTTTGAATATGCAGACTAAAACAAAATAAGTTTAAAATTAGAAAAAAACTTTTTATGCAAATTAAACAATCACGTTTTTTTAAATTTAGAACTGATTTTTTTATGTTCTATGTAAGATGTTTTCATGATTGGAAAGAGGCATGAAGTTTATGCGGTTATGTTTTGTAGATTATAGAAGAGGTTTTTTTTGCATGATAGGTAAAATATTTTTGTAGTTTTAGAACATATTAGATAGCTTTTGAAGTATATAAATGTGATTTAGATCCTATGCGAAAATAACGTTTATTTTGACTTGGTAGCCCTTCTTTCAAATATACTTTATAAATATCATTCATACTGGAATAGGTTCGTATTTCTAATCATGCTAAAAATTACTAAACCGAAGTTTTAGCAATAATATTGGCAGTTGATTATTATGGACTGGAACAGGATATTTTTAGATGATTGGTACGATGTTCTATATTCTCAAATTATATACCAGGTCTTTAAGCAACACAATCCACAAACACCAAAAATAGAGATATCAGGAAAATTAAATTGAGAAACGCTTAAGAAACCAAATGGATCAAATTAAATTGGATTAAGTTTCACATCAGAATATGCAGTAAAGAGACACTAGATGAATACGCAAGAAAGGCTACATGAAAAGACCAAATACATATTCTAGTCACAAAATTATTCCAAATATTAGAGAAGGAAATTAGAAAAGAGATGATTATGTAGTAGTAGAATATATATAAATATCAAGCAAACTGCGCAGAACATATAAATTCCTACTGAAACCAAAAATTATGAAAAGAATATTTTATCCGACGCTAATGCAAATTACACCAGAATATAGAACATTTTCTAAATATTTCTACAGATTTGGAAGGTACAACAGATGCATATATAGGGAGATAGGCTCGATTTAAAACTGCATATCAGAACGTGCCGAATTCAGAGAATTTAGAGAAGAACTAATTATGTATGGAGATAATTTTAACACGTTGAAATACACTGAAAATTTTAATACATTAAAAATGTTGAAAAAGATTTTCTAGCCTTTTACCAGCAGTTTGAAGATTCTTTGAATTGTTGTCATGTTATGCGAAAGCTGGATAATTAATACGCATAAAGTCCACTTATAATAATTCACGTTTGTATAATTTAGTTCTGTGGTAGTTAAATGACTGTCTGTAATAATTTTTTTAATGTATGGTAACTTGAAAATTTTTCCAACAAAAGAATTTAGTTTTGAAGAAACCACAAAAAGTTCTAGCTTCCAAATTATCTTAGGAAACAATACGTACATCGATCAGCTAATGTTCAAATTCCTTAGGGTATTATGCCACTGATATTATTATTTTCACATTGCACATCTTTATGAAATACAGAAATCACCATTAGAATTTTCATGCTATAGATATGCTAAGTGGTCACAAAATATTAATCTTATTACAAAGCATTATTGCTAGATAACCATTGGATAAAATACATTAAAATTTTTATTATAAAATAATCATACTTTATTAACCAATAGAGTGCATAACAAATGCAGAAATAGTGATTGTGCTACAGAATTAATTTCGAAGATGGCATCGTGAAAATAGTATGAGTAACGTCCACGCTCAAGCAATATTTTTATACTATATTTTTTTTTTCTTATGAGATTCCATACAGGAAGGCGCTTTTGCAACGTCATTTGAAGATATCGATACATTAAAAATTAAAATTACAGAAATTATGTCAAGAGTGATAATTGAAATGAATATGTGGCATTTTTTGACATGTGTAAAAATATCGTCGTGACAATCCCGGAAATATAAGGAGTTTCACTCCCGAATTTGAATCTAATATGTCAGCTGAAATATGTGACAGATTCTGACGAGTATGGGAAAATAATTATTATATTCTTGAAGCTACCAAGGGTCATTTTACTAAAAACTTTATAACCGTCTTTATAATGTATTTAAACAACCATGTGCGAAATTAGAAGAATTTTTAATGTATTTTCCCCTTCTCTTTTTTTAGCATTTGGGGACAACTTTGTGACTATGCCGTTTTGTGTAATGTAAAGATTATATATGACTTAGATATTTATATTTAAGTGAGGAGGAAAATGCAAATAAATCAAAATTAATGAATGTATATGCAAGTTGATGAATGTATATTAAATGAAGTGCCAAATATAATTGATATTTTCAACTAATTAAAAACAATTATCGTAAAATAAATTTATAAATTAAAATAAATTGGAGAAAATATTAATATTACAAACATAGCCAGATATTTATTAAAATCAGTAATAATCTCGTCATGAAGATTATTGAATAAAATGCATCTACAATTTTAGAATCTTAAATGCTATTTTTAATTAAAATGAGACACAACTGCTACAACTTGTTTCTACTACTTGCTAAATACTAGACAAACATCAGTAATGAATTAAATATTAAACATTTCAAATACACACAGCAGACATGTACACAGCTAATACAATTAATACCAACGCATTTCCTTTGGATGTGGCATTTAATATATCATCACAAATTAGCCAAAATTCAAGTCATTTGAGGATAATTGATTAGAAAACTGACACGCCAGGAACACAAAATTAATTACCGCCGACATCCAAGCACATAGTATCTTCTAACTATTACACAACATACGGATCCAATTTCGGCAGCAACTTAAACCACTTTGCTGTCATCCAGAATCCCGGGAACAGGATATAACACACCGATCACAAAGGAAGGCCATCTTTGCGTGCACGAATCGCTTAGTCCCGGACGCATCCGGGCACGAGAACGATAACGCCGGACTGACGTCACACGTCGGTACTTTTGAAGAGCGAGATACCGTGCCTTCCGAGTCGTTTGGCCGTCCCGTGATGCATAGGGGAAAGGTTCGTGATTGAATTTAATGTCCTGTGAGCTCTGGAGACACGTGAAAATGTCTCCAAGAAGACAAGGATTTCTGTTTTATTTTTCTGGCCAGGCAGGGATTTGTTCTTTTTCTTTTTCAAGGTAATCAGACGTGAGATAGGGGAATTGGGAATGTTTGGCGAAAACCTTGTTCATCAGTAGTTTCAATTAGGGTGCTCACCTCGGGGATTTATCGGGAATTGGTAAATTGCTTGTTGCTGGAAGAAATCAATGTAGTAATAAAGTTGAATAGGAAATGGAGAAATTTGTAGAATTTAGACATTTGAAGTTCAGTGATGGTGAAATGTTGGAAAAAAGTTGGAACTTAAATTCCAACGAGAAAGAATGGAAAATACATCATATAAAAATCATTCTAATTTTTAATTCGTTTGCCATTTGAGATAGGAATTTCAATGAAAATGTTTGAGGAAATTTTGAAATAATTCTATATTTATTACTCCGTGAGTTTTCCTTATCGCTTTATTGTTGGATTATATTAAAATTTTTTATTGTTTCTGGTGGGGGGATATACAAAGTGATTTGAAAGAAATTCGTCAATGTTTAAGGATATGTTGGGATGGGAAAAGAAGTGAAGTCCACTTAAAAACAAATCGGTAGCAAATGTGACGGGTGGTTACTACGATGCTTTAATTGGTCTAAAGTAAACAGGATAATTTTAGCATTATTCCATGAAGTTAAGTTCAAAGTTATTTAAATTTCAGTTTCGGGTGTTAAAGTGTTAGCGAAAGTAAGATGCAGCAGTGACCAGATGGAGGACGCACATTTAATAATGAAGCCTTTAAATTAGAAAAGAAAAAGTTTTTTTTCTTAAGTTGGACATCTTTCAAGTCTCAAAAATATCATCTTTCATCCATCTCCATACATTTCTTCTGACGTTAAATTCGCATATGCTATCAAAACATTTTTATAGTACAGTGAAATAGTAATGCTTGCAAATGCCAGGACTTCTATTGGAAACCCTTTAAAAGACAATTTTTTGCTAATCATTAATTAAAGTATTTTTACATTTTAGAGTGGATTAAGAGAAACAATTCATTTAGCTTATGAAAAATTAATTGAACTGATTAATAAATTTAAAAAATTAATATTTCAGTAACAAATCAACACATACCATTTTGTGTCAGATAAAGCAATTGAAGCATTTATTCTCTGTATAAGGTAATTGAAGCATTTATTTTCTGTATAAGGTAAATGAAGCATTTACTTATGCCAATCCATGTAATTTCATAAAGATATTATAAATTTTGTGTTAAACATACGTCCCATGACTTTAGAAAAGCTTAAAGTGTGCCACATTCAAAATATTAGGGTAATTAGGACAATTTTAACGTGAAATATGAAAAAGAGAACCAAAAATAGCCTTGTAATCATTTTAAATAAGGGCAAACAGGCTGATGAAAGTAAGAAAAGATTTATATTGCTCCAACAGCTACTTAGATGAGCTGTGCCTATGCAATTTATATTATTCTATTATTTTTGTTTCTCTAAATGTTGAACATGGATGTAAATGTAAGCGTGTAATCTTTAATTAAATTGCGTCTTTTAACTTATGCACATGATGTTTCCCAAAATTAAATATTCCTATGCAATACTGCTTTATTTTTGCGTTTCTATTCTAACTATAAAATTTACTGTTCCTCTTTATATCCTATACATAGCAGCTTTTGACTTAAATTAAATCGAGGGTTGTGTTTAACAAATATAAAGGTAAATAATAACACACTATGATGATGATACGCATGCTTTACAACGAAAAGGAGTTGCAGTAGCCCCTAAGCGCAAGGACCCGGAGCACATAGACTAACTTCTGGCACATACAAAGATGACACTTACACGTTCACTTTTACAACCCCTTTCCACGGAAGGAGGGGGGGGGGGCTCTTTCACGCACCTTACAAATATAACATAAGGCAATGAGCAACTACGCCCGAAACAGGACTCGATCCCAGGGAAGACGTGCTACCCTTAGACTTAGACACCGGCCAGAATAATGTCTAAATAAAATAATAAAATATGGATATTTTAAAAAAAAATAAAGTCATATATTTCGTTTCATTCTTTATACTCATTGGAGAGTTAGTTAAATCGTTATACTTAAAGCACTGATATTTCAGAAGTAAGATGACGAATGTTTACCACAAATTGAAGTCATCACAACAATTTTGTATGGGAAATAAAAAAATAAAGCTTCAGATCGGATAAATTTAGTTTTGTCCATTCACTAGAAATTGTATTGTAGACTTAGAAATTGTCTCTAAAGTCAGGGAATGTCAAGCTATAGAATGTATACATTTAGTTTGGTCATTCCACTTGCAATGGAATTGGCTATTTAGAAAATGGTTTTCGGTTCGTATTACGGAAAAATTGTTTTTATTCTTTGGAAATAATTCCTGCTCTAAGAGGATGCCGGATCTTCTTGGAGCCTCGCTGATATGGCGAGGTTTTAAGGATTTTCCAAAGGTTTTATTAAAAAAAACCATATGAACTGACGGATTATAGAATAAAACGTTGGAATTTTAAAATATTAAATCCAATCGTTAATATCAGAATCACGAATTTATTATTTCCAAGACAACTAATTGTTGAATAAAATAGGCAAATAACAAGAAAAAAGACAGAAAAAAATGTTCATGTTTAAAAAATTCCAAATTAGGAATAGAACTCTGATAGTTATAAGATAACCAGATTGTAGTAATTTATAAGTCTCAAAGTTCTTTTCAATGTGGAATCGCAAATTTCTAGCAGTCATAGAACCATATGACAATAACACTTTACCGTGTAGGAAAAAAAAATTAAAAAAAAAATTAAAACAAAGGACTTTCTATTATTATATTCAACTTGTTTTTGGTTTTTAAAGCTGAAATTTCGGTTCCGATTTTTCAATCCCGTATTTAGATATCGGGAGATTCAAAGTTTCATTTATGCTAACAATGTACTGCTTGATATTTGTTGTTATGACTTATGACATTTCACAAGCCTGCTGACAGATTTGTCAATGATTTAAGCCGTGTGAGCGCCTCTTGTTTTTTCAATAGCGCCAACAAGGGCCAAGCGTAGGACTTAGCTACTTGTGCGTCACATTCGTTTACACAAAGACACCTTTCTACATGGTGGGGGTTCTATCACATACCTCACAGATGGAAAACCGAAAAAGAATAACCTTGCCCGAACCGGGACTCGAACACAGGAAGCCCAGATCACGAGGAAGACGCTTTACCCATATGCAGGACGCAGGATGGTTTTATTATTTGCACAATTTTGTGATGAGCTAATAGCTTTGGTTTAGAAGAAAATCTCTTAAAAGATTTGATTTTGAAGAAGAATCTTACAAAAACAATTACAAAAATGTCTAAAAAGTTACACATGAGAAAACACAACTTTATATGAACAATTCTCGTATATTTGTAAAAATAATATTTTTTCTTGACTTAATTTCTTAATCCTTTTTTTATTACTAGCTTAGTCTTTTATGGTGAAGTTTTAATTTCATATACAAAAAGTTATTTCCTTTTTTTATTTTACAAATAAAAAAATTATAAATACTTTTCTCCCTTAAGATTCCAGAATGTTTAATATTTTTGTTATTATAAATATTATAGAATCTTATAATTTACTCTGTCGTCGAATTATTTATCTGATGGCTTCACTTATCTGGAACCGAAATATAATTAAAATTGCTAGATTAACTGATATTTAAAATTTGAAAACATTATATTATCTTACTGACGCCAGAAATTCATAGCTATAAAATTTGTAAGAAATATAATACAGCATGTGAACAAAGTATCTTTATAATTATCATAAAATAGCAAATAAATAGCCTGAATATTGAAGAGATACTGAAATATCGTTCGACATTTATTTTTATTTTTGAACTTCAAAAAGTGAGTGGAAAACTGATTAAATAACTAGCGAATATAATACAAAAAAGGTTAAATAAAATCATATAAAAAAGCATAACATTGTAGAAAAATAAAAGAAAAAAATACTAATTAAAAACCTGCGATGTAATTATTTTAAATATGAAAACTAATTGAAATTTGATAAATTTCTATAGGAATGCTGAAATTATGAACTTTAAAGCTTCAACACTGCAATTTTATATTTCTAGAAAGTTGATTTTTTTAAAAATTGAAAACTGTAATTGAAAAATTTTGTTACCAAGTGAGAACAATTTTTTGATCACGTGATTATACTAATGCGCATGCGTCAACTTAAAAATATACGATGCTTTTTTTTTTCTTTCGAGATTGACAAGAGATCATAATTTTTTTCTCAGACAGCAAAAAATTGAAAATGAAAATCTCCATTTATGGTTTATTCATTGCTTACGCGATTTTGAGCTTCTAATCCCACTAACCAAAATAACATCATGTTCTCACATGATAAAATATTGTGATTTTGACTTACGAAAACCAGTGCTTAAAAACTTACGATGTCGTCAGATAGGAAGTTTAATCCAACCTTTCAAAAATGAATACATCTAAACTTAACATCATTTTGACGAAGGCATTATCATTTTACTCCCAAAAATTCTTTTTCTGTTTCACCAGTCTTTAAAAAATGAATTGAGTTTCTTTTATTTTATTCATTACAGCGTAATCCATGTAGTGACTATAATATTTTTTTTAATCTTTCCAAAACCAATATCAGTTCCACATGAGAAAATCTAGCTCTATACGAACACTTTTCAAATTGAAAAACTCAATCTGGGGACAGTCACTGTTAATGGTCGAGTAAACAGTCACTGGGCTCTAATTTAACTACTTCGGAATCGCTGATTCGGCTGATTCTTGGAAGGAAAAAGTCATTATTCTTTCTTCAGAAAGAAAGTGCAAAATCAAACATTCAAAAAGAAAGAAAAAAAGAATAAGTAAGAAAGAAAGGTAATAAAAGATTAGAAAGAGGTTAATTTTTCCCAGTCATCACCTCGATTTTTTTCCCGCCTCTTTTCTTCAAAGCAGTTCTTCTTTGTTCAAGGCAAAATTAAAGCCTGCACCTCGTAAAAAGACAAATGATCACGAACTAAAACTAAAACGGAAAGAAATAATAAAAAAAAAGGAATAAAGTTCTTTCCATTTTCTGAACTAAAGTCTAAACGATAGCTTCTTTGCAGCGTCTCCTCATAGATCGTTAGAAACGTTTCCTAATGTATTTAATAAAAAAGAAAAAGAAACAGAAAAAAAGAAGAAAAATTCTTTATATATATATATATACTCTCAAACCCGGACTTCTCTTTTCATCACACTTTTTCCTTTATGCTTTATGTCTTAACATTTCTCTTCAATTTTTGCACCTAGGGTTTTGACGACACACGAGTTAGGACTTCCGTGTTAGAAGGAATAAAGAAATAGGGAGAAAAAATAATAAATCCATAATAAAGAATGAAGGAAGAAAGATATAAAAAAAATCTTAAAATATCGAGAGATATTTTACTCTTCGTTCCCATCTTTTGCCTTTTCACTTTTACGGAAACTGGTATGGCAATGACATTTTGTAGGAGAGGAAAATGTTAAAAACAAAAATCCAAACGACTCTGGAGTGTATAGAAGAGATGGGGTAGAGGGGAGGCGGGTGGGTAAAGGGGTATAGGAGGTAATATTGGAGAGGGGGGCAGAAAGGGAGGGGCGTTAACGTGTATTAAGAGAGTTTTATCGAATTCGTAAGATCTTGGAAAAGCTTCTCCCTAAGATCTGATTTGATGACTAGGCTGTTATAAATCACAGGACCGGCTTTGAAAGGGGGCTTTCTACAAATTGATATTTTTTTAATCAGCTGTTTTGGAAAATAATTAAGAATCGGATGTGAACTTGAAATTTTTAGTACGGAAGTAATGAGTTATTAATATGCTTGTAGTTGTTGTTTTCCTATCTATATTCTTAATTCTTTAACAATTAATATATTTCATCCTTTGTAAGTTATAAAAATTTGATCTCATGGTCTGGTATTATATTTTTGATATCATAATAAAAGTCTAGAAAGTCCAGGGTGTGATCTCACACATAATAAAAAAAGAATCTATGCGTGAATATGTGCTTGCGTGAATGTATGGTGGAGTTCTAAGGCTAAATCATTTGATCTAGAATTTCCAAACTCAACATATATCTGCGTTTTGAACAGCGGCAATTTGCACTTTGGAGCGATGTTTTGAGATTTTTATTAGAATTTTGATAAAAATTTAAAAAGAAGTTTTGGAATTTATTTGCGATAATTTTCGAAAACATTTTAGAGCAAAAAATGATTTTTATATCAGCTTTAAAATCAATCAAGTATCTTTACAATCATGTTAAGTTTTTGCGGACAACTTTTTATATTTAATAAATTTTTTACGTGTTTTCTTATACGATTACAAAGAAACACAAGAATTCTGTACAAATATTAAACATATTACAATCGCTAATATAACCGTAAAATAATTTTGGAAAAACTAAATTACTGATATAAATCATTTTTTAAATTGTAGTTGATTTTTCAAACTATGTGACTACTATATTCAAATAAAAAATAGTAAAATATAATAGTAAATGAAATAATAAAAAAGTGAAATTTCTATCTTTAACACACATAATTTTTTAATTAATAAAATAATTAATAAATTAAAAATAATTTTCAGGAAAGAGACTGATATTATAAACCTTAATATTAAAAAATAATTCTGTAAAAGATTTAAATATATATTTTTAATATTCTATAAATGTAAAGAAAAATATAAAATTTTGCAATATTTTAGATTATAATTTAGGGCACAATATTAAAAGAATTGATTCATTTTAAGATTCCTTTTTTACAAATTTTATGTATGTTAACATTATAATTTAGAGAACAATATAAGCCTCAGAAATAGAAGGAATTCTATATTTATCAAAATCTGAAACCTAAAAATATTTTACTATTCAGCGCAAGATACAGCAAATAATTAATTGAAGCGTTTGGCGTCTATTAATTCTGATGAACCTGCTAGACACCAAAGGCCGCTATACTTAAATAAGAGAGGAACCCTTAAGAAAGAAATCCAAAGGAAACCAGGATTGTAAATATTAGAATAAAAAAATCCTCAATATTTAAATATCTGCTGAAAATAATTATAAATTGAAAATATTAATAAATTTTTTTTCAGTTGCACGTGTAGTATTTTTATATTAAAGTATTTATATCGCTTATTCGTAGTTTTGAGGTTTTTATTTGCACTTGATTATTTAAATAAAAAAAAATACCAAAAAATTATTCTTTTAAACAATTTATAATTTTTTTTCCTTTCAGAAAATAATTTGGTACCAAAGGAATTTTAAAAATTTTAAAGTTTTGCAAAAATGATTCAAAAGCGATGTGTTCCAAATTAGTTGAAGAAAAAAATAATCTCGACTCTTAATTAAGTTACATAAATGAAATTTTGAAAAATCTTTTCAGTGAGTATCTAATCCCGCAGAAGTAAACAAGTGAATTTTTTTACACGCATAAAGCATTGTTTTCTTACAGGCATTTCGGGGGATGCATCAAGCAATTTTTAAATTTTGTCCTTCCATTCCTTGACATTATTATCAAAAAAGGGTAATTTAGAGAATTTGAAAATCCACTAAATATTACTTTATCGAAACGAAACATTAAGTTATATACTTTACATCCTATCAAATTATGCCTTAGCGAAAATTAATGGGAGTGGTCTCCTCAAAACTTTCTCGTTTAATATCTAATAAACATATTATACCAGAGCAGGCCTTAAATAACATTGGTACAATAATTATGAAATATTTTTAAATTGAAATTTGCATTTTATTGATTCTGCCCTGCACTCCTTGGCATTTTATTTGGCGAATTTATCTCGGAAATGAATTAATAGCATTTAAAAATTTCAAATTGAGCATTAAATTTGAGATTTAGCATGTTTTTCTCAAATGACTGAAGCAGTATTTTACACAAAACTGCACTTGTTAAAAACTCCCACAGTGAATTTGATATATTTGGGTCATTGCATTTTTAATTATTGAATTCACATGTCTCTAAAAATACAGATAGGTAGATAACCAACACTAATTGGACTTGGCTCAAAGTTTGACAGATGTCTACGCTATAGATTTTAAATCTGTTTATGGATTTTTACATAACCAGCTTTCTTCCTTTTGTAATTATGGTATACAACTTATATTCGAACAACCTGACCGACAGACTGAATGAATTTTACACAAAATTTGACAGAGATCTGTAAAGTCTATATATCAAATTTTAACCGACCGTCTAGCTTAAAGAGTTTCTATGCTATCTTTGTCACAGACTGACTAAAAATGTTTTTTTTTGTATCTAAGGTCGGTCTAAAACGTGGAGATTTACTAATATATCAAGCCCGAATTCTTTACTACATTTTCTCTGTACAACTTATAAGAGAAAGTGAAAAATGATGGCAGGTCATTAGAGCTCCGGAAATACAGAAATTACCATTAGTATTTCATTATTCTTTTGTAAGACGTTTTTTATAGCATTAGCCCATTTTCTCAATTTATCTTATGTAATTTGAGATAAAAATAATTTATTAATCACATCTTATAACCGAAATTGATTAATGATAAACCACTATACTTCAACAAATTTTCAAAGTGATCTCGAATTGTTTCTCGCTACAGCTCGAAAAAGTGCAAACTTAGCTCGAAGTTGATTAGTGGACATGTATCAATGAAGTAGAAATAAAGAAGAAGGAATTTTTTATGTTCCTTTAGAAACTGCGCATCCAACAATCAATGCTTAATCAGAGGAGAACACAGAAACTTTGTTCTAATTTCTTTCTGCGTCTTTTTTTCCTTCCCTCTTTTATTAAATTGCTTCATTTGTTACTTTTTAGTCGTAATTTCCGTTTTAATTTCATTTCAATAATGCGAAAAGTATTTCTTGAATTATTATATACTAGCAGTACCAGAAAGATGTTTCCCGTGGCATGTCATCCAAGGGAGAAAAATTAGCATTAAACTTAATCGATCAAAGTTATTTATTTTGTAACGAAAAAACAACAACATATATTTAGAGATACATTTTTACTTTCTCTTATAAAGAAATCTCAATAGTCGTCAAACAATTCATACTCGAAGCTTTGACGAATCTCTAGGCTTTAACCTACTTGCGTTCGAAAACACAATTTTTGAAAATTCCTGTCGGTCTTTGAACTAGACGGATGAAATTCGATACCTGTTATTTGCTCCAGATTTGTATATTTCTATCAAATTTTGCACAAAATCCATTCAAAGTAAATTGTTCGAATATTAGTACAATAACTATGAAACGAACAGAGCTAAATAGATTTAATATATTTATCGCTGGTGCCTATCGGATTTTGAATAAAATTCCAACACCTCATTGATTGTCTATCGGTCTATATTTACAGAAATATATAAACGTGGTTTCTGAAAAATGGTTTCTGAAAAACACTGGGATTTACTTTATGCCAAATTTGGTACAGGATTTTTAAGTGTAGCTTTATTTAAATTTTTTTGTTTTGATTGTTTCGGGAGAAAGCGTCTTAAACCTGAATTTGATTTTGACTGCATGCGCTAGATTAAAAAAGGACTTACAAGATTTTGCAAATTTTAAATCAACAAATTAAAAAGAAACATACCAAGTCAGATTCAATGAAAGAACCGTATTAATTTAGCAGAATAATAATTATTTATTTAATAGTCAGACGGATTAAATGTCTGAAATTTTACCATATAATCATTTTCATTATATCCACATAAAAGCGAGAAGTCAGATATTTGTATAACTACTATCCCTATTTCTTTTAATGAAAAAAGCGTTAAAATATGAAAATTCTGCAAAATTTCATGAAAGCATTATTAATAATTCTGTTTTAACTATTCT
Source organism: Argiope trifasciata (assembly GCA_026543055.1). Lineage (NCBI taxonomy): Eukaryota > Metazoa > Arthropoda > Arachnida > Araneae > Araneidae > Argiope > Argiope trifasciata. Next base: position 1,593,579 of record JAPMOQ010056865.1, on the reverse strand, counting down.
TTAAATTGAAAAGAAGTGACGTTCCTATTATTTTAAAATAAAAATTTTCTAGTAATATCCAGATTATTTTGGAGCTAACAAAAATGATATTTCTCAATTTACACCACTAATACGTTGTCCATAATTTTAAAATGACATTTTCGATAAAATTGAGTTATAATCAGAAATTTTCCTTTAATTCCCAAATGTAAAAAAAGACATTTGGAAAAATGAATAAAGCATAAAGTTGAAAAGCTGAAAGTAATCAAAATCTGTGATGTATAAGTATTTTAACACACTACTTTTAATGCTCCATTTATGGTTACAAAATAATTTATAATGGTTCATAAACTTAAAAGAAACAAATTAAAAAAAACATACTAAGTAAGATTAAATGAAAGGTCAGAATCAATTTAACAGTATTATAATTATTTATTTAATAGTTTTGAGATTTCTTGAGATTTGAAATGCTTATCCGATTTTAATTCACTTCATATTATTATAGGCAAAATCCTAAAGAAATCAACATTTTTCAATTAATAAATTCGTAAAATCTTCCAATGTAAACTTTTAAATATCTGAATTGTAAAAGATTGCTATAATTTTGTATTTATATATAAAATATATAATGATAATACACATTCGATATTTAAAAAATCTAATTATCTTAATGTTAATTAATAATCGAAAATTACAGATGATTTGGCTGAAAAACAATTTATGCTTTCTTTTAAGATAAAAACAACTGTCAAGAACTAATCCTTGATTTGGTAGCTATTTTGAATAAAAAAATCATAGAAAATAAAAGAAGCAGCACGCCATCACAATCAAGAAAGTCACTACATGTAACGAATGTTTCGGCATTATTTTGAAGGATTCTTTATCTTCATTAACTTAGATTAACTTCAAAGGCCAAAACCATTAAAAATATACAACAGAACATAGAATCTTGTCTTTTCTAGCATCCACTTCTAGATTATTGTCTATATTTTTAAAAATAGAAGAGAGCATGTTCTAACAAAAAAGTGCCGTCCCTAATTAGGAATTTCTAATTTAATTAAGTTTTAGCCTGACTGCAAAATTCCGGTCAGATGTAAAAATTCTAAGGCGGAACTCAGTGTTCTAATTTAGTAAACTTTTAATGAGTGCCTAATTAAAAAGTAACACACAAAAATGCATTGCGACGCTTTGAGGGAGGGGAAAAAAAAAAAAAAAAAAACTGAAGCAATCAAAGTTGATGAAATGAAACTCTTTTTAGTTCTTTTTAAAGTGGAAACATTTGCCCGAAGTTTAATGTCGTTATTATTTATTTAATTAAAATTAGTTTGCCCACAGGTAAAATATTAATTTGTTTGGCACATAAAAACTTATAATTTTTGTTAATTGTGAGAGACAAAGGCAGAGGCATTTTCAAAATGTATGATGTGATCTTGTAGGCTTAAATTTTGAATGGTCTAAATACATTTTAAGACATCAAATGCATATAACACTAAATTTATTTCAAAAACTAGCATATATATATACCTGGCATTGGTCAAGACTAAAATAATAAGGATCAGGTTTAATATTTTTAAAGCAAAAGTATTTTTATGTAAAATAATATTACAATATACATCTTGTTTACCGTTTGAAGAGTTCCTAAATTAAGATAAGGATTTTAATTGAACGGGATACTAAATATATGAAATTATGGAAATCAAATTTTCTCCATATCAATTATTATTTCTGATTAAAATTATTATTCGCTTATCTTTATTTTCGGAGTTTTTTATTTCAAATTTTTCTGCATTCTGTTGCAACAATAGTTTATTTATATATAAACTTAATTCTGTTTTTCAATATTGTTACAAATATTACATTGATTTTTTTTTTAAAACTATAACAAAATTCTAAAAAATATTTTTTCAAATGAAGCAAATAAATATATAAATAAAATGGACTTACTTTAAAGTCATTGAACCATTGCAAGTCAATGCACTTACAATGGTATAGTTGTGAATATCCTAATTGTGAACTCATCAACTCTTTTGAAGGCATTTACTAAATTTTGAAATAAATAATAAAAACTGATTACAGAATTTCGTAGAAAATGAAATTGCTAAAAATTTTTGCATCTCAAGATAATATCAAGCAAATCTTGTGAGATAACTTAGTCTTGTGTCATCATGGAGAATCGGCCTAATATCGGTTAATTTGTAATTAATTTATTAACTTTTGTTTAGTTTGTAATATTTCATTAATTATTTTTATTTTGGAAAGGTAACAGCATTAATTCTGTTATCTTTAATAATAGATCCATAAAATTTGTCTGAAAACTATATCTTAATTAACTTTAAATCATTGATAAGCATAATTTTATTTCATTTAATTACCATACCATTTTTGGCACAAAAAAGAAATTTTTACTTTTATAAATAATTCGATTAAAACTTCTCCACTAACATAAGGATGCCGTATTAAGCATTATTAAGCTAACTGGTCTTGAATCTGTGATCTATTGAATATCTGGACATTAAACTACTGTATGAAAAATTGTAATTAAATGATAAGTCAAATTTTTATTGGTTCTATAACAACTGTAGAAAAAATTTGAATTCCCTTTTCCGTTAGATATTTTTCCAAGTTTGATATTAAAGTTGTTTAACGTTATTTGTTAAACAGTTTGTCTAAATTCTTAAAAATTTGCATTTTAAGGTATTGCCAGATTAAAAGTATTCGTTTAACTGCAGTTTCATGTGCTTGAGTTTGTAAATCTTTGAAAAACCAGTGAACGGACACATAATTAAACTGAAGTAGATGTCACATTGGAATGAAAAACGTGCTTCTTTTCAAAACCACAGTTGACAAAGAAAAAGAGTACACAACAGATTGTACAAAATGTTCATTTTTTTGTTCTTGTGCTCAACTCGATTTAGTAAAAATCATGAATCAGACTCGTTAGTTCTCAATGTTTGGTGCAACAAAATTCCTGAAATTGAACACAAATTTCTAGAATAAAACATTAAACCAATAATTTTTTTGTATTTTAACAGAACTTTAATTGAGTCTCTTTCTTTTCGCACCTAAAAACGTTTCCCTTATCTCGACAAAAAGTGGAAAGTATTTCAAATTGCAATCAAAATCTTGTAATATAGTGTCATTTATTTCCACTTTCTAGAGGTTTTAAATATAGAACAATTGCATTGGCATCTGAAACGCTTTCAATCATTGTTTTAAATGGGTAGTCATTTATAAAAATAAATAAGCAAATAAAAATATCTAGTTCCACAAAGTTGCAAAATATTTCAACCTTATCTTCTATACTTATAAAGGGAAATGATTATGTTTGCAGTGTCTAGTAAAGTATTTTGCATTTATAATAGTGATATTAAACAGACAGGTAGTCTAATAGAGACTCAAAGCAGTTCGAAGACAAAATTTTAAAGTTTAAACAGAAAAAAATGAGAGATTAATTTATGTTGTTTTCGACGATTCTTTTTTTGTCTATTTGCTCACTTTTTCTCCTTTGATGATAATAGAAAAAAAAATTAATGTACCATCGAAAAAAATAACTTACTCCTCTGAATAATTGAATTTTTTCTATACGTTACGCAGTTATTTGATTTAATTTTTATCGAAAAAAAAACTATTTCAGCTGAGTTCTGTGAATTGATTCTAATTTATCTATTGACATAAAAACAATTAATTAAAGCATGCCATCTATAGTATCAGTCTAGTACTAGTCCTAAGGATATATTTATTTACGCATGAAAACAATTCCAGAAATGCAGTATTGATAGTTCACTTATAACCTGCCTATAGGTTTGCCTATTGACATGCTAGCAACGACTAGCGATTCAACTTTACGCATAGCGAAAGCTCAAGTTCATCCAGTTTCATCCATGTTTTTGTTTTCACTTTTTGTTTTCTCTTATAATCATTTTTATTTGATTAAATAATTAAAAAAAAGAAAAACAAAATCACTGCTTGAGATTTAATTATGGGGCTAATACCGTCAATTTTTGCTCTTTATGGAAATCGGTGAGCTCTATACAAGTTACAAAGCATATCCCACCATCCTTCACTTCTCAGTTTTGAAACAAATTTAAAAACACTAATTCGAACCACAGTCTTTGTGTAAAAAAACTATGGTAAATTTTTCCAAGAAAATCGCCGCTATCACTTGATCAGTTTCAAAAATACGCATTTTTTAGAAAGTGCATGATTTCTACATACGTCATCAAGTGATCGACTGCTATTTACCAACTTTTATTTTAGAAAGAATTCCCCAAAACATTATTTCACTCAACAATCTTTGTAGGAAAAAAAACCTTGTCAAAGTCATTTAGCTACAACTGTACTAATATCAGAAACTTTATTTAGTATGAAGGCTTCTGAGTCCTAGATATGTCTTCCATTATTATCTGTTCTCTGGTTTTGAGATATGTCTCTAAATAAAAATCTGACAGCAAAACTTTTGTAAATCGATAGATTTCACCATCTCAAGGTGTAGCAAAGAATTTGGAACAAGAGTTTATTTCTTTAATTATTGCAACTAGGCATATACTTTTAATTTCTAAGTTTCTTCAAATAAGGTATCGAAACTTATCAAAATGCTTAGGCTTCTGACGAGTCCAATAGTAAAAAAAAATTAAATTTTTATAAGCTCCCTATAAAGAAAGAATGCCAGTGAGTAAAATGTTTTTATTACTCTTATTTATAAGAATACAATGTTTAATACTTCTTTTTATAAAATTTGTTGAGATACTGAAAAATAGATTTATTGATTTAGATATTTTCTTCACAGTTGGGACCAATATTTGAACAAAACTTTCATTTTAATTTTTAAGGAAAATATATATATCATGAAATATTATTAAAAGGAATTATTATTATAATATTATGATGCTGCTATTTATTAGTTCATTGAAATTTAAAAAATCGCGAAATGATACATTAATTGAAGTACTGAAAAAAATGAACACCTTCGGCACCTATACAACATCACACTTTTTTAACAATGCTTTCGCATATGCTTTTGTCTTGAAAACACGTTTTTTGAATTCATCGTCAAAGATCTACTGAGTATGTAATGCTAAAGAAATGCTTTCTTCATAATGCCAATCGAAACTAATTAAATATATCAGTACCCATTCAGCATATTGTTGTAGAATATGGAACAAAGCACACAGACTCTAAAATTGCCTCACCATATATTTATGAAAGTTGCCACTGATAATCAAACTACTGTATAAATGATGGAATTTTTTGCATTTCCTATACATTTAAAAAAAAAAAAAATTAAATCTTTTTTACAGAAAAAAAATACATTTAAAATAGCAAAATACATGATATTCACTTTTTGCATAACTCATATTTTTCATTAATCTGAATTAATTTGTAGAGAATAAGACATTTGAATTTAAAAAATTATGTGCTGTAGGATTTAAAATGTAAATTATGTATTTATTTTTTCTTTCCCTTTCTTACCCTTCCATATTTTCTCGATTTTAAGTTAAATAACTGTCATTATTACTCAAGTATTTTAGGCATGGCCCCTGGCTCTAAAAAACAGATGACTACATCCCTCGTCAAATGATGGCTTTCTAAAGAAAAAAATGGCGCAGAACTGAGCTCTCACTTCGAACTGAGAAATACAGATTGACTCCCTCCCCAAATTCCATTGATATCTCCAAATATCTGAAAAATAAAATAAAAATAAACACATCTCATGATGAAAAAACCTAAACCGGAATGTGAATCCTGAAGACGATATTTTTATATCATCTGCAGTCTGAATTCACCAAAGACAGATATTTTTTTTCGATTTTTTTGACCGATGACAGATTCGAATTCTTTTTTATTATTCGTATTTTTTATTTTGAGATATATTTATGCTTCTATAAAAAATTTACGACCAGAGTCGATCAATTCTTCAATGAGGACTGAATTCATCAAGAATGTTAGACCCAAGATATTTTTTTATTCATTTTTACTTCCGAGAGCTTATGATCTACCCATAAAATACTCTCTGACGGGGTGGCTTGCATTTGATCGCATGATTTTGTCGAATAGATTCATGCATTTATTAAGGCAATAGGCGCTTTTTCTCTTTGCCGTCTTTTGACTTCCACGAAATTGTTTCGGAGTTTATAGCAGACTATATTTTTAAGACTGTCGAATGATCTCTGGAATATTTATGATGAGTTTAGGAGAAATTATTTGAGGTGAAATAAATAATAAACTCCTGATTCATGAGTAAAAATATATATTCGTAGGTATAGGACTAGAATGATACTATAAATTGCATGCTTTAATTAATTGTTTTTATGTCGATATATAAATTAGAATCAACTGACAGAAACTCAGCTGGAATAGTTTTTCTTCGATTTGCTTTATTATATGTAAACAAAAAAATTATCATTAATTTTGTTGTATAGAGGTCAGTGCCAAATATGCATTTTAGACAAGTTTTTTGATCCATAATATTTTAAGTGTGATAAAGTTGTACAATTTTAATATCAAGATCACGCTTTTTTGATTTTGCTTGTTGTGTTTTTGAGTTAATATTCTTTGCACAGTGATAAGCACACAGACAAATAGTCTACTTCTACTGGAATTTAGTTCAAAATTATAACCAGAACAATGCAGTTGATACAAAAAAATTATTTGCAGAAATTTATTTATCTAGTGTGTTAGATTTTTGATTTCAAGTTTTCAATGTCATACAGATTGTCAATTAATTTAACCCATGGATAGATTTTATTTTAAATCTTATACATATCTGCTTTTTTAATAACATTTGCTAAATCTTAATTATTATAGCTTGCTTTATTTAGAGTTAAAATATTCAATAGCAGATTAAAGACAAAAAGACAAGCACTCTGTTAACATTTTTCTACGTAAAATTGATAAGGATTTATAATTTTGGTGTAAAGACCACACACAAATTTTTGTTCTACTAACTTCCAAAGAGTTTGAGTTGTCGTGCAGAAATAAAGATATAATACTGTTTTTCTGTAAAATGTGGACGTTATATCATTTGATCAATACAATAATGTGTCTATTGCGTATTATCGAAAATAATAAATGAATCATCATATGCTACTCAATAAAAATAGACTAAATAGTAAACGATTTTCCTGAAACAATGTTGTGTTATTCGATTGCTTAGGAATAACAATTATTTGCTATCCCTTAAGCATAAATGGCTCCAATTTTTTTACCGCAAGATCAAAGAATCAATTAGATTATATTATTAGGAATAGCCAGACATGTTTTTCTACTGGGAATTCAGGGGAAATAAAGAAAGAAACGTGGGCTTGGGGAAATCATGGCTAGGCTTATATTCATGATTTTTTGACCTAAAATTATTATATTGAATGAAATGAAAATTTCTTTTATGTAAATTCTAAATAATTTAGTTGCATAAGATTTTTATAATAGACTCGACTAAAATAGGCTTTTACTCGAAGACTATGGAGAATATATTTCGAAAAAATAAATAAGTTGTTAGCTTCTGGGTAAACATTAAGGCATGTATATTCTTATAGAAAATGGCATTCCAAAACCAAGTGGAAATAAGAGAATTGTACTTAAAGAATGACACCAAGTTTACTGACTAAAGTTTGAAGTCACAGCTTCGAAAGAATCCTGTTAATCAATTTCAATGTATGTGAAATCGTAGTGTACCTATAACCAATTACACTAAGCCTCTAAATCCAAGTATACAAAAGGTTACGTATTGTGTCATGTTAATATATAGTATGAAGTTTAATGTATTTGCAATTGATCAGTCAATTCAGAAACAACCCTTGCAAGTTGTAAGCGATACTGGATTCGCGACCCTAGCTCGATAAGAAAAAGAGCTTGTGATTTCTCAGGCCATGCTCACATGTCAATACTCTGTAGAGCTCCTGGATAAAAGCAGGGATTATCTTGTTAAACCATAACAAGCATTGTCTTGTTATAAACACTCCTGTAATCTATACTTATAATAAAACTCAATGTGTGTGTGTGTGTGCGTGTGTGTGTGTGTGTGTTGGCGCTCTACAGGCCAGACCGTTGGACCTACAGCTACCAAATTTGGTACATGTATACCTTGGAGGTCGGGAATGTGCACCTCGGAGCCCTTTTTTCGAATTTTTAATTAGAATTTGAATTAATTAAAATTTAAGCTAAATTTCGACGTTTTTCCGCTATAACTTCCGAAAATATTATCGGATAAACATGATTTTACCATCAATTTAAAGATAAAAAAATTAGCTTTCTAATAGTATCAGTATTTTAACATTTAACTTAAGCTTCTATTTGTAATGAATTTTTAAAGAAGCATTTCAACTATATTTTTCAACAATATATTTCGGACAAAACAATAAAATTTAATCTGCAGGAGCACGTTACGAGTGGAAGGGGAAAAATTATCTTTTATCAATAGGTTGCCATCAGATAGATAAAAACTCAAATTAAAAAAATAAATAATTGTTGCAAATTAAACATTTAAAAATGCAATTTTCAGCACGTGTCTGCATGAAATGAAATAAATATGAAATATGTTTCTTCTTTTAAAAAAAAAGAAAATGCAAAGAATTTTTTGTGACTTTTACAATATTATTAATTAAATAAATCAGCTTTGTTTAATAATAGAAATACATCTATAAAAAAGTCTAAATGAAGTAAATAGCTGCATAGTATGTAGCACAAGTCTATAAATGCTTTAAAAAATGAAGAATATTTAGCTTTTAATTAAAAAGAGATGAACTTGTGATATCAGTGTTTTAATGTATAACTCAAGCTTCTATTTTTAACAAATTTTTAAAGAAATATTTTAACCATGTTTTTTTGAGCACGTGACTGGATAAAATAAAATAAAACAATGCCGGAAGTTCAAATAAAAAAAAACTATCATCGCAAATCAAATCTAAAGAAATACAACTTTCAGCATGTGACTGGATAAAATAACATAAATATAAAATGAGATATCTCCTAAAAAAATAAATGCAAGGCAATGGATTCTATGATCGTTTGCAATAGATATATAATTAATTCCAGAAATTGTCTTTATTTACAGTAAACCTGGTTGAATTTAGACGGGATATACATTGAAATCCCGACTTAATAGCATATTCCTATAATCGTTTGTAATATCTGTATCATTAATTCAATAATTTTTCCCCTTTTTCGCTTTCTTTAAAAAACATATTTAACATTTTGGCAACATCACCGAAAAAAACATTTTTAATACTTTGGAAGCATAATCGATAAATTGTTAGAGCATTAAACTCAAAAAGTGTTTTCGAATAAAGTTACCGACTCTTTAACTACTAATAACTGAATCTTTTAACTTTAACTATTTCTTAAATTTTGGCTAATGAATATGTGATTTAATTGAAAATTTTAGAACGCATTACTCATGGCGAACCAGCTGGTCGGCAAAGGCGGCTAGTAGTAATAATAAATGGAAGTACTACTATAGGGATGCTGGTTCAATTATCAGCCCGACATACAAAATCTGTTGTCGTGATACATGGGATAAGGAAGAGGGATAAGGAAGAGAATACTCCTGTAGATTATGAAATTATTCTACAAATCATTGCTCCTGTAGAACTTCCAGTGTGTCTAAATTCAAACAATTTGTTCCCATACTCTCACCGTGTTCTCTTTTACCAAAAAAACCTTAATCTCTGGCTGAAAGACAGACTTATATCTGTGACACAATAAATTACCACTACTGTCGATATTACAGATATCTCTGATGTCTGTGTTTAGGAATTAATAGCACGAACGCTACACATTGTGGTTTGCATAAAAATTTTTTCACTGCAAATTCAATACGATGTGTTGCAGCCATGTAGTGAATTATATGCAATAACAGACAATTTTCAGTCGGATCTCAGGTTTCTTCAGAGTATTTCCATTACAACTGCAGCCACCGGTTATGGAAATGGATGCAGTCATGTTAATAGTTTTTGAAATATCTCGAAAATAAAGTCTATTGTCACATTACTCTAATGCTCGGTCATGTTAAAAATTACTAAAATATTGATACTGCCGTCTTCGTATCCTTATTTCTTGGGATTAAGAATCAAATCTAATTCATAACACCTAATCCGGAATATAAATAATACCTTCGTGTATTTAAAAAACCGTGACTTACGTGTTCATATTGATATTACTACTGTTACTTTTACTGGTCGAAAGTGGAATTGGAATAGATGTCAGTTTTCCGATGTGCAAACATGCTTCTTTAGTTTCATTTATGTATCAGAATATGTTCTTCTAGCATTTGCATTTTATTTATACTGGTGCATGCATGTATTCTACTATTTGGAAATAATTTTTTTTCACGCGTCTATTGTATATCAATGTTATGTTTGGAAAATTGTAATAAGAATATTGCTGGAGGTATAAAAGTTTTGAAATAGAGCAATAGAAATAGTGCAAACTGTCAATGCGGTCGTTTATCTACGACATGCTGAAAGAAATGTCAGATTCAGTAGGTTTTGCATTTTGAAACCTGAGAATTTATTATTAAAGCTAGTTTTTTTTGCTCTTTTTTTTACATTTAAATAAATTGAAAACGTATAATACATACTTGAAAACAAGAATGCCACTGAAACTTTTAAAATCCAACTAGTGATGAATACTATACCAACCCCCTATAAAGAGATAAAAAGTTATATAATACTTTGTGATGTTGTAGTTATCCAGTTTTATTACACTTTGACAAGGAAATCTCTAATAAAAATACATGTTTTGGTGCTCTATAGGCTAGACAGCTCGACTTGAATTTGGTACATATATTCTTTGGGTTTTGAGATTGTGCCCTTCGAAGTGACTCGAAGTGGATTATTAATTGAAATTTTAATTACATTTTTGTGTTTTTTCAATAAATTTTAAAGGCATTTCAACACAAAAATTTCAAAATAATAAGCAGTTATTATTTTTACATCTTATGAAAACTTTAAAAAAACATTTTAATTTATACAATTTTTTTATTATATATTTTACAATTTTTAAAATTCATTTGTTAAAAATATTTCATTGCTGAAATGGTCTTCAAATCACTTTAATTGTTGCAACTAATATTTTAAATAAGCTTTTGTTTTCATTGTTGAATGTTAAAATATGAAAATTCTACCTATTTTTTTCATATTGAGAATATCTCAATATCGTATATGCTTATAAATTTTTTGATATTGCGGAAATTGCAGCTAAATTAACTTCAGAATTAAGTAATGAAGTATATTCTTTTAAAACATGGTTATTCTGACGATTTTTTAATGAATTTTCTTCTCAATAATGGAGTAACTTGAAAAATTTTTTTAAATGAATTTTCTTCTCATTTTATTGAAAATAAAATTCATAATTAGAAATAAATTCCAAACAAATAAAAAACTGTCACAAATGTGTTGAAACAATTGAATAATGCAAAAAATAAATAAATGAAATAAATAGAATAGGAAATGCCGTACTAAAATCTTGTCATTAAAGGAAAAGAACACAGTTATATTCTCAATAAATTGTTATGATTCTGAGTCAACTCTTGCGTTATTCTTCTTCAACATCTAATTTTGAAATCTCCCCCCGAAAAAAAATTGTGAAAAACAAAAAAGAAATATTTACAATTTTTAGCAATATATAAAAAGATAAAAAATCGTTTCAACTAAAAGAAAGAAAAGAAAAACATGACTAAGAATTCAAGCAAGACCCGAAAATAGTTGAACAGCAAATTTATAATATTAGACAAAAATATAAATAAAATACTTTTAAATATGTATCCAAATAGTAGTTAAAATAATTCTCAGCAAAACTATGCAACCAAACGTTATTACGTAATTTGCATAATATGTCTCTTTTTTTACTCCAAAAACTTTACTATCATGAAAACAGCATAAATATAGCTAGCCCGAGTCTTGCATAATTTCCGAATAAATTTAACTGTACAAATTCCTAAAGCGCTGTGCAATATATTTTATCTTCAGCGTTATTCTAGGCATTATTCTAGTATTATAAACATTTTCATTTTTTGTTTTATACTAACAGGCAAAACCATGAAGTATTCTCAACCTCTAATTATTTTTGACAAAGTAATTCGTGTGGAAGTAAAATTAATCCTCTTAGAAAACATAAAACTAGAGGAATTCATTAATAGCATTTATCTACGCATTAGGGTAATTAAATCGGTTTAAATGGAAACAAATTTGCATTATTTTGTTAAATAACGTGTATCTATCTATCTACCTGTACTTAAGAGAAGGAACAACCGTAGGTAATTTCTTATACTGCTTTCAACAATGCTTTCATTTTCCAATAGTTGAGAAGTGTGAAGCAAAAAAACATAATCGATTCACTATTCTAAAGACGTTCAAGTTAATCGATTAATCGAAAGCGTGAAGCCCTTAGAATTTAAACAAACTATCGAAATACATTTTTAATTACAAGTTGGTAAGTACAAACACAGGTGCTTTTTTATTACTATTCCCTCATGTTTTGTGTACGAGGGCTTCGTACTTCCTCTGAATTTGAGAGAGAGAGGAAATTTTAATTATGTATTTATCGATTTTCCTAGAAATCGCTTTAACGTATCAAAACAAAAGCCATTAAAGGCTTAGGCTTTTTTGCTTACAAGCTATAGTATTTTATCCAATGGAATTTCTAATCAATTTGCGTGCATGTTTAAAAGAAGAAAGGCCAAACAGCCCTGTCATGTAATAACAGCTAAGTCGGGACAAATAATCTAGTTATTGATCGATCAGAAAGTTTTCTTACTAATAAAATAAAATGTGTTTCTCTTAGATAAACATTGAATACTTTTCATAATTCTTAATGCTAAAAGGAAAAGAACAAAAATTGTATTCTTGATGGAATTTCTTAAGCGGTATCCCTTTATGCATCGCTCGATACTTTCATATTGTCATATGTAAATTTTTATGTTTATTATCGTTGCCATGAAAGAAATAAAAATGTGAATGAATTTTTATTTCTTCAACTTTATTGACCGTTAATCAATGTTGAATTATTGGAATATATTTAAGATTTTTTAAGAAAAAGGCGGAATTGGCAGGTGAAATTGACAGTCAACTGTATAAAAAACATATTCATGAAAATGAAAAAAAAAAAAAAAAAAAAGAACCCAAAAGATAAACTGCAATTAACTTATTAAAATGAATGGAATTATGGGAAATTCTCGTATTACTTTCTTCATTGATATATTTTTTCTTCTTATAATTGAAATGTAATTTATCATAAGTCTTGGGAATTAGAAGATAAGTATAACAATTAGTTGCATGATTAGTATATTTATGAAAACTAATGAATATTCTGAAAATAAATTGAATTCAGAGTATTCGAATGGAAAGCAATACTTATTTTACGTTACATATAAATTAAATTAATTATATTGATTGTTTTAATAGATTCTCAGTTATTATATTTAAATAAATAAACAAAATTTTGCATCTAAACTCAGTGTCATATAGTCTAATATCACAAGTTTAAAAGAAAACTTTCAATGATATTAAGATTTACATATCTTTCTCACAACAGGATCATAATTTCATTAAAAGGGCTTCTATAGTATGGATTTAAACAATTCCTTTGTGAAAGATTTCTTGTGATTAATTTACCCCATTTTAAATATTGAATATTTTTGGGGATAGTTTTGATTCAAAAAATACTTTTTTGTTCAATCCAGCTTCTTGAAGTTCAAAAAATATATTGGTGATACATTTAGTTCATTTTATCATGAAAAATATTATTCTTATATATAATTCTACATAATATAATTTGCCTTTTTACTCATTATAATTTTACATAGATGGCAACAATTCAAACAAATTATCTGCACATTTCCTAAATAAACTAAGTGATAACATATTATCATTAAAAATATAATTCTTCCTGGAAACTATTTAGATATGGAATTTTTCTTGAATATTAGCACTCGAAGAACCTTAAGTGGTTAAATATTTGATGAACATGGTTTAAATTTTACTGAAATAACGAACTGTTAAAAAATACGCAATTTTTTAAAGAAAATTCTCAAAATTCAAGGGGAAAAAACAAAATGGTAATAAATGGGTATAATGTGTGTCTGTGTTTTAATTTTAAAATCACGCCAAAAGTTCATTTAATTTCAAATTAATAAAACTCTAATTGCGATATCAAGAATTCGATTCGAGTTCCATATTGACAGTTTCAAAAATATATCTGTTTCGATTTCGGTTGCCTATTAATCTGCTTGCAGACAGCCAATAGACAAAGATATCTATTTCTCTACTATTATTTGTAGACATAATAAACATATATGAAAGCCAATTTTGCACATAACGTTTGGTTATTTTTCATAAACATATACATATGAATAGTGATGTAATTTTTAAAAATTACGCAAAAATTTATTATTTTTAATTTAGAAAACAAGCAAACAAAACGATAATAAATTCGCATAAGATTTTTTTAATCTTAAAATTTGATAAAAATGAGTTTCATATATCTGCATTTTCGATATTTATGGAAAAACGCCGGAATCTCATTTAATTTCAAGAACTCAATTCGAAGTCCATATTTCCAGTTTCCAAAATATATCTGTTTCGATTGCCTACTCAAATACTTGTTGTGACTTATGGCACTTTACAAGCCCGCAGACAATTATCTGTCAGCGAGTAGCTGGCGCTACTGACAAAACAAGTCTCTTGTTTTGTTAGTAGCGCCAGCTAGTATCACGAGTCGACTTAGTTACTTCATGCGTCACATTCTCTTGCACAATCGCTTTTGAACGGTAGAGGCAGGGTACAAATAGAACGCAGTGGAAGAACAAGCACGCCCAAACAGGGACTCGAATTCGGGAAGCCCAGACCACGGAAAAGATACCCTACCTCTATGTCCTCTCTCTGTTTTATTATTTAATTATTTTTATTTCAATAGTATAAAAAATTTGAAGAAATTAAAATTTTTAATGTGAAGGCTGTTGCTGCTTTTCCTTGATTAACAGATTGAATTGAGGGATGAAAGCAACGCGCAGATCATGTTCGACATTCAGTCGATTCCGATGTTTTGTTTTTATTGTGACAAGTTTGGAAAATCCCGCCTCACAAAGATATACTGTAGCAAACGGAATAATGGCTGCCATAGCTCGTTTTACAAGCAATGGGTAGACTTCTCTTAAAGAAGACCAAAACACTCTAAGAGTTTCTGAATCGAAATCCATTTTTAAGAAGGACTTGGTTTACAAATCATTTAGCCCATCTTTGCAAGGTTCATGTCATCAATATAGTCAATATCACAAAGAAAAGGATTACGAATCCACAGCTCATCTTTTATATTTATTCCATCTGAATTGAAATATTTATCAAACGAAACTTGAAGTACTTCCAGGTGTTCACAGATTTCATTTTTCAAATTATTGAATAACAAACTATCTTGCCGAGATCCATTTTCAAAAAGCACTTTGTTCACACAGTTGGCCGATCCCTAAAATATGACCCATGGACCCCCAAGGGGTACATGAACCACAGGTTAAGAAACCCTGCTCTATACCAAGACGACGACATTAAAATAATCCATTTGTAGATTTCCAATAGACATATATATCTATTTCTCTACTATTATTTGTAGACATAATAAGCATGCATGAAAGCCAATTGCGCACATAACGTTTGGTTTTTTTTCTTCTTCTTTTAAACGTACACATATTAAAGAGTGATGTGGTCCTAGTTAGAATTGTTTATGGAAAATAAGGAAAATCGGAACAGTATTAAATAAAATCGGAACAGTATTTTTTTTTATCCCATAAAAAAACTATAAGCTATATATGTATAAAAAAGGGACTCTTGACATTTTTTTTTATACAAACGCTTGTAAGATACGTTTATATATACGCTTGCAAGATATTTCAACGTTCAAATAATGAAACATTTCAGTACACTTTAATGCAAAAATCACTCACAATTACCATCTACAGCAGAAATTAATCAAATCAAGCATCATGGAAAATCTTCAAACATATTGATATCATTCTAATTCCACAACTAATTTCTACAAATCCTTCATTCAGTTAACATTTCGTTAAATACCTATTTAATATATTTCGACAGTCGACTTTTCAGTCCGTAATCTTCTTAACCGACCACTGCAGTGAATTAAATTAAGAGGGAGAAAATCCCAGAATGCATCGCGCGGAATCTACTCGACTGAGATGAATAATCGGAAGCCGTGCCCGCTGCGTTGCATTTTAGAAATCTCCCAAATCGTTACCAGTTGAACCTCGGGTTATTAATTCCAGTAGATATTAAACCTATACTTGAATAATTTATATCAATGGACTGTGATCGTACAGTTCAATAACAGTTGGTTAAATGAGATGTGAAATATGCGATCATTTTCATGACAAAGATCGTGAGATAAGAGCGCAGAAGAATTAAGATGTAATGCAGACGCGCCTCTAAAAGCAATTTCTGTATGAATATTTCAGCCGGAATGAGCCGTTAAAATTGGTCAGAATTATAATGATTTTGGAATTATTTATTTAATAGGAATTTGAGGCTCAAATGATGCTATGGAAATTAATGACTGTGATTAATTTGAAATAGCATCTAAATGTTTGTAAAGCTTTGAGTTTTAGTATAAAATCAGATAATGTTTTCCATACAGAATTTTAATGGTATAAAGTATACATAATTTTATCATACATGAAATTAGAAAATATTGTAATTAAAAAAGTATGACGTAAGATTTAGATGATTATCCATGTTTAATGAAACATATATATAAGGTATTTATAAGTAGTAATTTCGTTTTTTCCCGAAAGAGAATTTAATTGTATTTTTTGCAACCAACTTTACACTTAAACCGCATATTCGTTATATTCTTTGAGAGCTTATATAGCAAGGTCTGTAAATGAAAAAGTCCAGTTGACTCTACGTAGTAGTTTTTGGTCGGTGCCCTTTTAAATATGGAGGACAAGGCGCATTTTCGTCATCTTTTACTTTTTTACTCTAGAAAAAGTAAAAATGCTGTGCAAGCCAGGACAGCTTGAATGGGATAAAATGCCACACCCATCATATTCTCCAGATCTGGAACCTTCGAATTATTATTTGTTACTCTCACTGCAAAATCTTTTAGACGGTCAAACTTTCATTTCAAATGAGGAGGTCAAAAATCCCCTCCATCAGTTTTTTGTCCGCAAAGGCCAAAACATTTATGAGCGTGTAATCATGCTTCTACCAGAAAGATGGCAAATGGTATTAGGCCAGAATAGCCAATGTATAATTTAATAAAATATTTTTGCATTATATGAAAATTCTTTCATTTTCACACACATAAAAAAAACGAAATTACTTTCCGAACAACCCAATATTTTTAAATAAATATATATAAGCATATATAAGAAATATACGTAAACAATATTTCTTAGAATATTTCATATTTGATAGGATGAAATGGTGTGTTGCCGGCGTCCTAACTTATGTGTAATGAGGGCGTCTTCCCCGTGGTCTAAGGCATCCCGGGTTACGGCATAATTGTTCTTCACCTGTGTTCTATTTGTATAGTGCATGAGGACACCCTATAAAAAGTGATTCCGTAAGCGTTTGTGAATGTCATCTTTGAGCTAGAAAGATTTCTGGTTTCAGGTACTTAAGGGGTCTTCCCTTCAAAAGCTAATGGATCCTGTTTTTGTGGCATAGCTGACACGATATCATCATCAAATTTTGTAAACTATCTTCCTCATGTTTAAATTTTGATAAAAAATTACTAATCATATGATATATTTACCCTTAACTGGGGATGTGAAAATTTAGCAAGAAGTTCAAGAAATGCTACAGCAAGATGAGTATGGGCCAGAAAAGTTTTAAAAATGTAAATATAACGTTTTTTTCAGTTTTCTCAAAACAACTTTTTTTCAAATTTAGGTACGCTTAGAAAAGTTTTCCTCCCTTACACATACATCAAATTTTCTGATATGATATATATAAATGTTAGGCATATGTTAAACTTTATTTTATAAATTTTTGAGCAGTAATATTAATTTTAGATGATATTTCTATTAAAAATTATCGTACATTATTGAGATTTTACTAATATATGGTACTAGCCGCCTTTGGCGACCAGCTGGTTCGCCATGAGTAATGCGTTCTAAAATTTTCAATTAAATCACATACTCATTAGCCTAGAAGTAATTCCGGGAATTGATCGGCCTGAAAGCAATATTTTCTTTAAGATGATGGACGAAAAGTTCTAAAAGAACACCTTTTCCTAATAATATTCTTTAATTTTATAAATCAATCAGTTTTAACTATCGGTTATGCTTCCAAAATATTAAAAATGTTTTTATCGATGATGTTGCCAAAATATGGGATATGTTTTTTTTTTCAAAGAAAGCGAGAAAGGGAAAAAAGTATTGAATTAATGATACAGATATTGCAAACGATTACATAAATATGCCATTAAGTCCGGATTTCAATGCATATCCTGTCTAAATTCAATCAGGTTTACTGTAAATAAAGATAATTTATGGAATTAATGATACAGATATTGCAAACGATCATAGAATCATTTGCATTTATTTTTTAAAGAAAATATCACATTTTATATTCCTTTTATTTTATCCAGTCACGTGCTGACAGTTGCATTTCTGTAGATTTATTTTGCGATGATAATTTTTTTTATTTGAACTTCCGGCATTCTTTTATTTTATCCAGTCACGTGATAAAAACATGGTTAAAATATTTCTTTAAAAATTCGTTAAAAATAGAAGCTTACGTTATAAATTAAAAAAACTGATACCGTTAGAAAGCTAATTTTTTTATCTTTAAATTGCTGTATAAATCATGTTTGTGCTATAATATTTTCGGAAGTTATTGCGGAAAAACGTCGAAATTTCGCTTAAATTTTAATTAATTCAAATTCTAATTAAAAATTCGAAAAAAGGGCTCCGAGGTGCACATTCCGAACCTCTAAGGTATGCATGTACCAAATTTGGTAGCTGTAGGTCCAACGGTCTGGCCTGTAGAGCGCCAACACACACACACACACATTCAGCTTTATTATAAGTATAGATTAAACATTTTTTTAAATTTTTTTTTAATAATTTAAATTGGTAATGAGTTCACTGCAATCATAGAACTTTTGTTTGTATTTTATATTAATTTTGGAGTGATTTTAGATAGAAATGTGTTGTACGAGCGCACCAATATGTATATATGTATGTAAAGATTTCCACATCACAACTACTTTTCAATATGTTTTTAAAAAGAAAAATACTTTAAGAAATAAGTATTTTTGAGTTATTTTATAATTACATCGTTGCACTCTTTAAATTTGCACAATATATAAATTTAGTTAGAATTTTTACTTGGAAAAAATCTCCTTTGTTTACAACTGAAATTTTGCCAGTTTGCGTTGTCGGGAACGCCCCAGTTCCCTTAACTGGGGAAGTGTGGTCTATGAGACCGCATCAAATTTTTTAATGAAAGTTTGAGATTGAAAATCAGGCAATATATTCTGCAATATATTTTTTCTTACTATACAAATATATTAAAAAAAATTTCGAAATATTTTATCACCGAAGAAAGTAAATGCGTCGGAACATATATTTTCTTCTCAAATTACATGTGACAATATATAATATTCTTGAAAAAACATATGACTTTATGCTTTTTAAATCATATTTATTTTTCCAGTATATAAAGGTATATAGAAAACAATATAATGTAAAAATCAACAATTATATGAAAAATAGAAAAATTGTCAATGGGTAAAATTGGCCCTTTTTTTATCGGCTTGTGTGATTTTCATAGTATGGTTTTCTAGGGCATTTTAAACTTACAAAAAGTATTATAAAAATCAGCCTATAAACTCTCTATATATCTGTCTGGGTGCATTACTATATTTTATAAATGTCTGGAAATTTTTACAATGTAAAAGGCTTATTCTTATAAATCTGAAAAATTAAAGGTTGATAATTTACTTAGTCCTGAAATTTTTTATGATTCTTTTGAACATGAATGCAAGCCTAAAGAAACACCTCCGATTGGATGTAATGATATATCCATGGGTTTCAATTCTCGTATTAGGTTTAACTGTAGTAAACTTAATTTTAAAACTCACGATGAATGTTACAAAATGTAAACAAAAACTAGAAAATCTATACTTATAATAGAGTTCAATGTGTGTGTGTTTGCGCTCTACAGGCTAGCCCGTTGAACCAGCAGCTACCAAACTTTGCACACACATACTATGGGGATCGGGAATGCACACCTCCGAGTGAATTTCTCCAATTTTTAATTAAAATCAGAACTCATTAGAAATTAAGCGAAATTTAGATGTTTTGACACCATAACTTTCGAAAATATTATAGTACAAAATTGATTTTTACATCATATTAAAGGTCAAAAAATTAAATTATCTTTTTAGTGATACTAATATAATAATTAAAAAATTGAATTTCTATTTTTAATGAATTAAAAAAAATAATATAATTATATTTTTTAACAATTAAAATAAAATTTAAGCTGCACGCGCACATTATGAGTGAAGGGGAAACAATATCTTTTATCAATATTTTGCCATCAGATTGAAAAAAAAAAACGTAAATTAAAAGATAAACTATTATCGCGAATCAAACATAGAAAAATGTAATTTCCTGCACATGACTGTATGAAATGAAATAAATATGAATTATATTTTTTCTAAAACGAATCTCGGAGCAGTTTTTTCGAATTTTTAATTAATTAAAAATCAAGCGAAATTTTGGCTTTTTTTGCTATAACTTCCGAAAATATTAACGCACAAACGTGATTTTTACATTATGCTGAAGATTTTAAAAAATTAGCTTTCTAAGGATACCAATATTTTAACATATAATTTAAATTTCTATTTTTAATAAATTTTTAAAGAAATATTTTAAGGTTTTAAAGATCGTTTTCAATATCTGTATCATTAATTCAATAAATCAGCTTTATATTTACGGTAAACATGGTTGAATTTATCCTGGATACATATTCAAATTTGGGCCAAATGGCTAATATGTAAGTCATTAGTAATAGGCATACATATTGCTTAGTACTGTTAACTTTTTCGAAATGAAGTAAATAATTACATTTTATGTGACTTGAATCAAACAATGCATTGATGAATAATGAGTTTTAGATTTCTTCATACTTTGCTCTGTGAGCCATGTTTTTAAAAATATTTTTACTAATATTTTAAGCAAAAGTTGTTACTTCAATCTTCTAAACCAACCACTAAAAATGACTGATTTATATAAAAAAAGAATATTATTATTAAAAATTGCTCTTTTAGATCTTTTCGTCCACCACCTTAAAACATATATCAATTTCAGGCCAATCAATACCGGGAATTACTCCTAGAATGATAATCAAATGAATATGTATTTGCGTATATGAATGAATGTGTGTGTGTCTGTGCGCGCGTTTGTGTGTTAATGCTTGACACACTAGACCATATGATCTAGAGACCATACGATCTAAACCATATGATACACACTGTAATGTACATATTTGCTTTAGAGGATGAAGAAGTATACCTAGACGGAATTTTTTTAAACGAATTATTTAAAAATTAAGCTAACATTTAGAATTTTTCTACGATAACTTCCGAAAATATTACAGCATAAAACATTTTTTTAAATATTCTTAAAAATTACCTTTTTTCATTGATAGCAATGTTTTAACATATAAATTCAGTTCCTATTTTTAAGGATTTAAAAAAAATTATAACCATATTTTCTAACAATTAATTTCTCACAAAATGAAAGTAGAAATTAACTTGCATGAGCACGTTAAGAGTGTACCAGTGATTGTCGTCATTTTCACAAAAACTCGAACTGAATAATTAAATTAACTCTTATTGCAAATTAAACCGACTAAAATTTGATGTTCAGCACTTGCTTAGTTAGAAGAATAATGTTATGGAACAGACATAAAATGTTGATTGTGAATCAGAGAGATGTATAGTGAAATCAACAAACAATCATATGGCTTCTATAATAATAGGAGTAACATGACTATCGAAGTTTAAATATATTTGGCTGAGAAATTATAAAGAGTGCAAGGCACACAAGTACTTAATTGAAAATTCTAGAAGCATTACTCCTGGCAAACCATCTGATAGCCAAAGGCGGCTAGTTAATTTAATAAATCAGCTTTATTAAATATAAATATGGTTTAATATATATCTTTTCAATTCAAGGCCCTACGGCTAATGTGTAAAATTTTAATAATAGAAATGCATCTATAAAGAGGATCTAAATAAAGTAAATATTTACTTAGTATGTAGCATGAGTCTATAAATGTTTTAACAAATGAAGATCCCTGGGCATCTATCTAGATCCTCTGCTCTGTGAATCCTATTTAACAAGATATTTTTCAAACACTAATATTTTAAATAAGAAGAGATAAACTTCAATCAACTAAGTTGGTCTCTAAAACTGTCTGACTTATAGATATTTGAATATCATTATTCAAGGAAAACGGGTAATTTTAACCTAAGATTTTAAAAAATATTGATTGTTTTAAACTGTTCTATTTAAAATCTCATAAATTGATCGAAATTGGTAGAAAAGTAAAGAAACCTTCATTGATTTATTTGAAAGTTGAATGTTAAAAATATTTCATAGAATATGATTCCTTAGGACAAAATCACTGTATAAAATTTCACAATTTTGTGAAGTATATTTATATACAAAAACAAATAAAATAATGTTATTCTCATGATTTAAATCCTTTTGAAAGTAGAACTAAAAACTATATTTTGTGAGGAATCTGCGAAATTTTACAGTAACAAAAAGGTTTTTATTTTAATTTACAGTTCAAATTACCATTTTAATTTGAAGTAGAAATTTTACGAGATCTGACAGGTAGTTAAAGATACACGTAGTAAATTATGTGCCAAAGGCCTTTGTAACTGATTGAATTATGTGATTATCAAAATTTGAACCTTAACAATATTTTGTCGAAGTAGCTATTAAAAGAAAAGTTACATAAAGTATTTAATTGACAGTGGCAAGTCACATAAAATATTTAACTGACAATTTTAAAGAGCTTTAGGATTGGTGAACCAGATGGTCGCCAAAGGCTGCTAGTAATACATAAAAAAAGATAAATATATATTTTTAAAAGAATTAAAGGTTGAAAATTGCAAACACGAAGGGGATAGAAATCATTAAGAAAAGAATATAAAATACCAATCCTTAAAATTTACAATATGAATAAAATTACAATAAAATACATTATTATTATGAGTTTGATTCTATTTATTTGGCAATTTGCAAATTGTTTATTCAGCTTGCATGATTTATGTTTTGGCAGGTGCTCGTTCAAATATTTTAATCATCGAACTTATATCTACAATGAGTTGTTCAAATGAAAGAAAAACATTGAAAGGACGTTCTAAGCCATCAATTCTGTGACTTATTCTAAACCAAGGAACTGATTTTAACTCAAATAATAATTTCTGCATAAAAATTGAGCAAAAATAATGTGGTTATAAAACATATTTACCACAACCTTTGATCATAACGTAAAAATCTTAAAAAAATAAAAAGATTCGAACATTTAAAAGCGTTTTGAAATACTTTTGACCGCTTTCATTTTAGAAATTTATTGAAGTTCCAAAAGATTTCTTTGACATTTTGAAATATTTTAGATTGCTATCAAACTGTTTCGAATATCAATCCGTTTTCAAGCATTATACAATGAATATAAACTTTTGAAAATTATATATAATTCTACATAATATGAGACACCGTATAACATCCTGGAATATTCTAGATGATTTTAGTACATTTTGTGATATTTCAGCGTAGCATGAATTATTAAGTTCTGTACAGAGTTAAAAAATGCAAAGTTTTCATAATAATTAATTATACATAATTCGAAATATTATTATTATGAAATTCTAAATACATACTGCTTCTTCACATTTCCCGTTCTTTTAATTTTAATATTAATTTCAAGAAATTAATATATTAGATTTAAAGATTATATTCACGAAGTTTTAGTTCAATTAAATCAATTTTTCATTTTTAATGCTACACTAGGGATATTTTAGGACAGACCTCGGAATTCTGAATTGCGGTCAGATGACGAGGAAGACATCTAAACTGTCACAACCCTTTCCAAACTACCACACCAGACCAGCGAGGAGACATTTAACTCCGGCAGATTTAATGTGCACTAACCCCGCTTACACGGCAGTTCTTCGGTGGAATCGGGTATCGAATCTAGTTCCCTCTGGATCCGAGTCCTGCATGCTGAAGAAACACCAAAGTAGACATATTTATTTTGGAAAATTAGTGATATCTATATCTATTGGGAATATAAATAGATAGGCGTATGGAGAAAATAAGCCCCGAGACATGCATCAACTAACTATTATGTTTATTCAATTATTTTCAAATATCTAAATTGTTTCTGTTTATTATTACTTTATTATATTTTGAAATAATTTCGTGTCATTTTGAAACATTTTAAAATTTAATGAAATAAGTTGTTTCACAATAAAATTTCTTATCAGAATTATTCTCAACAATATGCAAGAAATTTATTTAGTCTCTGACAATACAGGCTTATAGATTAAAGCATGAAATAAATCTTTAGAAAATGTAACAGTTTGCTGTTATGCAACAAACGTTTTCGCTCTCTTTCTCAAAAATAATTCTTTATCCTTATTCTTCAGAAGTCAAAAGGTTGCAAACAACAAGTGAATCGCAGGCTTTTGACTCAAATCGTTCATAAATATTACTCCGCTTTTGCCACAAATCATTTCCCTTCGCTTCAATCACTACCACGCATGCAAATAAATCTTTTGTAATGGAATATGTGGACCTAAATGTTGGACCATAACTCAGTCAGTTTCCATTCCGCCATTCTTCAAAACTAGCAAAGCAAGGCAAGTTTTATCAGTGAAAACTCAAAACCTCAGGAAAATTTCATCATTCATCTCTTAAAGATTATCTCAGAGCTTATCTATGGCCATGAAATATGGCGGAGGCAATTCCACCAATCGAATATCATGAATTTCCACAGTATCTTTAATCGATGGCAGTACAGAGATATTCGAATACATTTATATGGATTCCTAGTACAGACATGTTGCTGCCACTAGCCAGAATAGTTTTGCAATTCACTAGTGCCTCTCTCCCTTGCTCCAAGTCGTTATCAGCTCTGGCATGAAAGGAAAGGTACAGTTACAGTTTCGCCGTACGTAGAGAATGGAGGGAGATTTCGCGCCATTTGATTTTGGAGATAATGACCACATTTCAGTGGACAGAATTGATCGCTATGGCTCGGGGACAGGACAGAATTGTGCTCGGGGATTTATGATTTAAGTGCATCCCGCACTTAACTAGCACCTTCGTCTTGCGTTTTAAAAGAGTTGAATATATTTCACGTAAGTAATGAACTACAAGGTTCGAGTGACTTTCAGAACGCATTTGGCGTGGTTTTATCTCCTTCGAGATTTATGTTTATTTGTTTACTTTAAGAACATGGCCTTTTATTCTTGCAGAATTGTCATTCGAATTGGCTTGAAATTCTGTGTATAAAGGTTATATTCAGATATAAAGAATAATTAACTCTGCTAGTGAATTATGAAATGATATTATATAGTTACAAATCTTTTGTACAGGCTCTAAAAGGTAACATCAATTTGTAGGAGAATTGGTAATGTGTTTGAATTCAAGGTTTTAAATCTCCGGGCATTAGAGTAGGAATTTAGGTTGGGATGGTTTGAAATAATATTACATTTCATATTATACAATATTATAACTAAGGTGGTGTTAACTTGCAATATTACATTGCAATTAATACTGGCAACAATATTGCTAAAATGAAAGATCCGAAATAAAATTATGGATAAACTTTAGATTAATGCTTATTAACTTATGAAAGCTAAACTATTTGGGTCGATTTCTCGCTAAGTGCTATTGCGGCAATTTTTTATTGTAGCCCTAAAAACTGTTTGTTGTCTTTATGATTATAGATGGTGGACTTTTAGCAAGTTTTTAAGTGATTGATAGGATTTTGAAGTGATGGACGAAAAGCTGGGCATTAATCCTTAGTCTTATCCACGTTTTCTTCGACTTTCATGGAGGAATTACTATCTTCAGGTGAGAATGTGCTATAGATTTTATTGGCAGTTTGGACTGAACTTTCATTCCCATCTTCGTGCTGTAGCAGCGATGATCATTCAATATACTCCAGATGCTTCGTCGGAACCGTGGTAACTCTATCATGGCTATGTGCAGAGTAATTGCCTTATATAACTTTCCTTGGTTACATGCGTAATATCTATGCGATAGTTTTTTTTCACTACCATAACAATTATTTCCTATACATACGCAAAGAATATTTTTTAAATTTCCGTTTCGGTTTTTTCCCATTCTAAAATTCTAAATGGTAAGTGTTATCAGATATTATTTGGTTGTTTTAGAAACTAATTATAAGTTAATCAGTTATTTTTTTAATCTAAGCTCAATTCTGTGGTGTCACTTTGTAGTGAATTTCAAAAGTGTTATGTAAAGTTAAATAATATTCAATATAATCTCTACTTACATTAAAGCTGAACATGTCTGTAACTGTATTTTTATGTGATTGGGGCTTTCAACATCAAAAAACCGTTTCCATATCAGGTACGAAATTTGATACTTATATAGTTAGGAGAATGGAAATGTGCATTTAAAACTCTTTTATTTTCACTTATTAAAGTTTCAGATTTTTGGCGTTTTTCTTCAATATATTTTGAAAATATAATTGCACAAAAATTAAGATAATATCGATACAATTTTTTAATTAAATGACTTTTTAATGACAAAAATTTAAAAATCTTGCACATTTTTTCTGAATTTTCGCACTTTAAAAAATATTTTCCAAAAAAAATTATATCATTGCCAGAGAAATTCGTTTTCTTTGCTTTCTCGAGCATTTAATAGTGTAAATTGTATTCATAGTGATAATGTAAGGAAAAGTATTATTCTTATATCGGTGTAGGTTACAGGACGAATAAAAAAGTGAAATAAATTTAGAAGATTGATGAACAGTATTTAATAGAATTTTGATATCATGGATTTGGTCCCCATTAGAAAAGATTATGTACACAAATAGCAGAACATACTAAAAATATCAAAATAGAAAATTTAATATCTAGCAATTTGAAGATTATGAAATTACATTAAAATTATTTAACCGAAATAAAATATAACGAATATCTTTTGTGAATCAACTTATTGAAAAGGGTAACTAATAAAATGATATAAATAAAAAAAAGGTTCTAGAAATCTTCTTTTATTGATACTTTGAAGATTAAAAAAACTAGTTTTCTATCAGACGCTTTTGTGTTGAAAAATAATTATTGAGTCATTGAAGACTGTACAAGAAGCAATTCACCGTATGCTACAATAACATTGCAAGAAAGAGCGTTTTTAGACATTCATTAAATCTAAAATATTTTATGAATTGGTTCATATTTCCTTCTTAGAATGTTTTTATCCGCGCCTTTGGCTTGCCACTTTGTTTGACCTTCAGCGTTTTAATTACATAATTAATCTCTATTTGTATGAATAATGAATGTCAAAAAAGAAATCGTGTTTTTAGAAACGTTTTAAAAATTTGCTATCGTTTTGCAAAGTTTTTATTTTATTTTATTTACAATTGTAAAATTCATCTGCTTGAATAGGTTAAAAAAATTATTCATCGTTTACTAAACACTTTTGATTTCGGAAAACAAATGAGAATTCCTTTTCAGATTTTATTCTCTATTGCAACATACATCTAGCTGAAGAGTTGAAAAAGGAATTTTCAATTTACGATTGTCTGGTAAACAGGGATTTCGCTGTTTGCGGAAACTTCTCAGTTGTATAACTGAATTAAGCTAAAGAGTTAATTTCCGCTTAAATGTTTATTCGTAATAGAATAGTTTTCAAACTATAAAATTCAAAGATTCAAGTCAGATAATTGCCATTTAAGACGTTATTTGCCATCTAGTGTTTATAACTTAAAATGGATGCTTAATTCACGCAATTTAATTTCGAACAATGGTCGCGTTGCTTGGAGTAGTATAATTTAAACACAATAGAATTGAACATATATCATTAAGGTATATCATTAATATAGACAAATCTTCCTTGATAATAAGACTTAGACAGAAATTTTGAAAATGATTTGTTAGAGTGTCAAGAAATTTTAATTCATAGTACGCTATTCGGGGCCTAAAAATAATTTAAAGTAGTTACAGAAAACTAATGGAGTTGGAATCCTCATTAATTACTAAAATAAAACCTTCTGTTTAATAAAGTTCGAATTTCATGAAAGATAAAACGCTTTTGTCCAGAATTTTGAGTCCTCAAGCACAAATACAAAATAAAGTCATTGTAAATAAAAAATTTAAAAATTAATTTGTAGTACAAGAAAGGAGAAGCACATAAGATAAGAATTTCTTTTATCAACTAACTTAAAATGGTTAACACATACAGTTGTCGAAGTAATTACAATTAAATTAATAGTCAATTTTTTATTTGTTATCAAAATATTTCGGTAATGCATTATGAATTGATTTAAAAATATACATTTAAAATAATTAGGAAAATCAAGGATCTGATTTCCTAACTTTAACTGCTGTTCCGATTTCTATTAGGTTGGTGCGTATGAAATGTCGGATTCTTAAGTGATTGTATAAAACTGCATATCTTTCTTCAAAAGCTGTTTATTCAATCAAAGTATGCTCCATTCGCTTCAATACACTTCTCCCAACGAGATTTTAAAGCGTAGATGCCTGTCTTAAAAAAATTTTGGTCTTTAGAATTAATAAACTCTGATATCGAGTTTTTTAGACTGTCTTCATTTTCATAGTGTTTGCCCCTTAAAAACAGCTCTAAATGCTTGAAAAAATGAAAATCGGTCGGCGAGAGATCCGGTGAATAGGGTGGATGCTGCAGAACTTCATATTCCAGTTCGTTCCAGCTTATTTCGCTCTGTCAGTGCGTGCGGTACCCACTTGTCCATCTTCTTAACCTTGCCAATCTCAGAAAGGTGTCTCAATATCGTTGTATGGTCAACTTTCATCCTGATAGCAAGTTCCCTCGTGGATACGGCTGGATCCGCTTCCACTAGAGCCTTCAGGTCATCATTCTTCACAGACGTTTTGGGTCTTCCGCGCGGCTCATTTTGCAGTGAAAAATCGCCGGTCCGAAATTTTTCGAACCAACGCTGCACTTTCCGATCGTTAACCGTATTCTCCCCAAACGCTTGGTTTATGTTGCGTGCAGCTTTTGCAGCACTATTACCAAGTTTGTACTCATATAAGAAAATGACGCAAATGTCGGCAGAATTCATATCGGCAATAAACTCAAAAGAAATAACAAAAGGGAAGACCTTCGAGAAAACCTATTTTGCTGAAATGAGTCTCTGGCAATGGACAATACGACTATGAATGAGATTATGCCAAAGACAAAAGTATAACGAAAACAGGGAGACAAACGTCCTCATGTAAAGAGAATCCGACATTTCATACGCACCAACCTAATACAATTTTTATGTCATATTCTTATATATACAGAGGTTTTTACATTTAAAAAAATCTCACATACTTTCCACAAAAATTCATGAAACTTAAGAGAGTTAAAGACAAAATACTAATCAAACGTTATATTAATATTAAAAAAGAAATGGTATTATATTTTAGTTTTAAAAGTCGTATTTTTAGTGACACTTGGAGGAGAAAGAAAAAGAAACTTTTCTTGAATATGTTTGAATTCAGCATTTATGATCAAATTGATTGTTTCAAAATTGTAAATTTTTAAATTCTTATTTTGACTCTTTAGTAGGCCGCGGTGGCCCGGTGGTAAAGTCTCGGCTTCGGAACCGGAGGGTCTCAGGTTCAAGACTCGATTCCACCAAAGAAACGCCGTGTGAGGGGGTCTGTTGCACGTTTAATCTGTCAGGCCAAATGTCCTCCCGCTGGTGTGGCGTGGTGTGGAGAGGGGGGTGCCAGTTCAGGTGTCGTCCTCGTCATCTGATCGTGATTCAAAATTACGAGGTCCGTTCCAAAATAGCCCCCTCCTTTTAAACGGGACGTTAATATAAATAAACCTAACTAAACTAAACTTTGACTAGTTAGTTCCAAATTTAAAGTAAAAATGCCATGCAATTATAAATCTTGAGGCTTTTCGAAAAATTCAACATTTCTTATAACTTGCAGTAAACAGAATTTATGAACGAATTTAAATTTATTGAACTTTGATAATATAAAATGGCTTCAATGGAGATCTAGAGTTTTTTTTTTTTAATTTTACTTTTCATTGTCATAGTTTGCTCTACATTTAAAATACATTATGAAACTATATTTCTGTGAGAGTTCCCCAAAATAATTGGAAACGATTATATTTCTTAAGACTTTTAAAAAACATCATTTACAAATAAGTTCGACTCTATGGAACATTGCATTTACAGGACTAGCATTTAGACGTGAGTCTGTGGTGATCCTACTTTTATCAAAGTGAGGTCACAGTTTAAGCTGAATGATCGTGAAAGCGAATTAAACATGCGATGAATGAGTCCAGTGAATTTTTTAAACAGCATTTTTATTTAAAAGGAAAAATTAAGAAGAAGTTTTTGTTAGTTAATGGAATACATATATAAATCTCATTAAAATACAATTGGCTCATGTATTACATGTTTAATCCGGTTGCATGAACATACAACTTAAACTTCGAAGCCATTCTTGATGAAAGTAGTATCATTACACATTTAAACATTAAAAATCATATTTTATTCCTAGATATCATGGATAAATTTACATTTTTATGAAACCATATTTCTAGTGACATTTCAAGAGTTGATAACTTTCATAAACTTTCTTGGTATATTTTGCAATTTATCATATACAAACAACTTTCCATAGAGCATCAACTCTATAGAATTGACAACGATCTAAATTTTAAAAGTCTTATTTTTACACATTAGCTTTAGACATCTTCATGATACGACATTCCTTGTGGCATCTCTAAAAAGATTTGCTTAATCGAACATTTCTTAAGACTGAATCGAACATTTCTTTAAAAACAAAATTTAGAAATAAGTTTGACTCTAATGAACGTTGCTTTTACAAAGCTTGAATCTCGTCTAAACATTAAAAATCATATTTTTGTTTTTGAATATCGTAGATAAATTAACATTTTTATACACCAATATTTTTTCGAGACATTTCAAGAGATGATTCACAAAAATAAACGATCTTGGAATATTTTAAAATTTATCATATACAAACAACTCGACTCCATCGAGCATCAACTCTATAGAACTGACATCGATCTGAATTTTAAAATTTTTATTTTTACCCGTTAATTTTAGATATCTTCGTGAAAGTATATTTCTAGTATCATCCCTAAAATGATTTGCAAAATGGAACATTTCTTGAGACTTTGAGAGAAAGCAACATATACAAACATGTTTGACTCCATTACACTTTCAGAAGTGGTCGTCAGTCTGCATTGCATTTTAAAGCCTTTAGACGTGAGCAATATTTTCCCCAAGTCCAACTAATTTTGAGCATGATCCCCTGAGAAACTGTTTACGAATAAAAATGTGTCTTCCGTAAAGTTAAATCTCAGAAAACATCATCTTTGCTTAATAACTTCCGGGGACTTATATTGATAGCAAAAGATGCAGGGGGGGGAGAGGGGATCGATCGATTCGCAACAACAACCCCCCTTCCCCACATCTCGATTAAGTTCGAAATTGCTCTCACATCGGTTAAGTTCGGGAAAAGCAAACACGTGAGCCGTGAAAATTATGCCCGCGTGTGTTCGTTTTGAAGATCATCTCTTTATCGCAGTCCCCAGATCTGGAAGATTTTGGGGACTTCGCTCGAACCCCTTTCCCTCACCCCACCACCACTTTTCAGGGTGGAACTCGTGACTAAACTGGAGAATGAAAACGTTCTAAGCGAAGTTTATTTTACACATCTTCTCATCGCGAGGAAGAAGACGAGAGTTTTATTATTCAAGAGAGAGAGAGGGATTTGGCTAGATTTAAAAATTGCTGGTGAGGGGTCTACTTGGGTGGCCTCAAAATTATCAAGTAGTGTATTAAAGAGGAAAACGCACGATTTTAACAACAAAATAAGAGAATAATAATGGTTCAAAATATCAGAAATGATAAATTGTGGAATTAATCTTTCCTTTTTATGATTTAAGACATCCAAATGAGTTAAAAACATAAATTTGAATTAAATTCATATTATTATTTTGTAGTTTCAAAATAAAAATTTCTGTTTCCTATAATGCCTTTACTTTGTTCCTATGATAATTGAAAGCTTCAAAAATATCAAACAGTGCATTAAAGAAAAATAGACGCATGGTTTTAACAAGAAAATAAGCGAATTACAATGGTTAAAAATGATTAATTGGGATTTTTTTCTCTCTATAACTTAAGGTATCTGACTAAGTTAGAAGCATGAATGTGCATGTAAATTCGTGTTATTATTATTATTTGGGGTTCCAAAATGTTGATGCAATTCGGCTTCCAGACTTTTATTCTGTCTATATGTCAATTGGAAGTCTCAAATTTATTAAAAAAAGTATTAAAGAAAACGAATGCATGATTTTAACAAGAAAATAAGAGAATTATAAGGTTTAAACTGTCTGAAATGATTAATTGTAAAATTAATTTTTCTTTTTATAATTTAAGATATCCGAATAGGTTGAAAATATAAATTTGGATAAAAATACTCATTCCTCATCTTCTTTTTTCTTTTCTTTTCGTGTTTTTATTTTGACAATTTCAAAAATCAAGTATGTTTTCAATGTCTGATGTCTTTATTTTTCTTCAATCTGAATTAGAAGCTAAGTTATAGTAAACTATGGACATGTAAATGATGCTTATTTATAAGCATTTAAAAAATTTGAATGCATTTTTTGAAGAGTGAAGTTTTTTTTATAACATTTCTGTATGACTATCTTCATATATTTAAAAATAATCAATTAATTTATAATTAGTGCTCTTTATGTTATGCAGAATGCAGCGAGCTATGGATTTGATGTTGAAGTTCTAGAAATTTATTCTTGATTTTTCAATATAAATATTGTTTGTAATATTATATAGAGAAATAAGAAACTGTTACGATTCTTTTTACTAAAAAAAACTGTAATTTTTGTAAATAATTGCTAAAATTAACCACAAAATACTTTTTTTTCAAAAGTTAAGTATATTTTCAAATAATTTTACTTTTATTCATCATTTTATCCCTATATTAACAAAATTGTAAAGAATGATTAATTTAAAACAACTCTCTTTGGACCAAGTCGGATACCTTAAAGATCTATGAAAAGATCTTCCCAAAATCTTCAAGCACAAGTGTTTATGCATCGCTAAATTTTAGACATTCATAAATTCATGAATTTAGGGATTAATAATGAATTATTTATAACGAATTTATTAAATTAGTGAATTTATGGCTAGATTTTCAAAAATTCATTTTAGAATTTATATTTTAATAATCAAGATTTTTTATATTGTTGTTGAGTGTATTGACATTGCATGAAAAAGTTAAGTCATTTAAATGTTAAACTATTTTTGTTCCCAGTCTTCAGATATTTTTATTCATGAAAGAGTGTTTTGGTGTCTTCAGGACGTATTGCCGTAATAATTGTTAAAATCTTCCTCTAGAAGGCAGACCGGTCGCGGTTGTTTAGCTGGTTCAGGGAAATTTATTGAAGAAAAAGTCATTTATGATTAAATCAAGCCAAATATGTGATATGACTAAAACCTTGCATCAATAGATTGTTTAAGCATTCAGTCATGCGTTATGATTAGTCATGACGTTTGACTGGATTTGATGACTAGTCATAAAAAATGATTAGTTAATTTTCTGTATAAAACTTTGTAAATATTTTAAAACATGTAAATAAGACATTCAGGTCAAATAGTAAAATGCAGTGATTATTTTTCAATTAAAAAAAAAAGCAGGAAAGAGCAACATTAAGCAGAATGACTTATACAATGATACCGAAAGGTTGAAAGCAGCAAATGTTTTGATGATTAACATATTGACATTTTATTAGAATGTGCTGTATCAAAAAAGTAAGCATTGGAAAAGCATGCCTTTAGCCACAGAATATGCAAGTTAAACTTTATGCTTCAAATTAAAGAATCTTATACTTCACAGAGAAAAATAACAAAAGTTGTATTCTTCAACATATGTATATTATCATTTCATCAACATATCCACTATTGTAAATCCAAAATATTGCCCAATTTTATTTTTCAGTTCTTAAACTGCCATTTATTGACATTCATGTAAAAATCTAACATGCTGAGATTCAAAACGTATTCCCATCATTATTTTTCGAAAACAGAGTTTCAACAAGGAAATGAATTTGCATAATAAATATTCATTTCCTTGTTGAAACTCTGTTTTCGACAAATAATGATGGGAATACATTTTGAATCTCAGTATGTTAGACTTTTACATGAATGTCAATAAATGGCAGTTTAAGAACAGAAAAATAAAATTGGGCAATATTTTGGATTTACAATAGTGGATATGTTGATGAAATGATAATATACATATGTTGAAGAATACAACTTTTGTTATTTTTCTCTGTGAAGTATAACATTCTTTAATTTGAAGCATAAAGTTTAACTTGCATGTTCTGTGGCAAAAGTCGTGCGATTCTAGAAATAAATGATGTGGACTGATTTCTAGTTTTATGAGGAGACCGTTTAGGAAAGTTATGCTTATTCAATTCCTACAATTAGTACACGCTCCCCCCATATATATTTATTTATATATCTTGCTGAAATTTTAAATTGTTAATAAAATATTCTTTATTCATCCACTCTAGTTCAAAAACATTTTTTAAACTTTAAGTGGATGACACTTGAGGTTAATACAGTTTTTTTCAAATATTAATTCATTAATTAAATTTAATTACTTTAAATAGAGCCATCAAATGGTCATCAAATTAAAAATTTTAATAAGTTACATAAAAGTAATATATAAAACTTATAGAAGATGACACTTGATGCTAATAAAGTTTCCTCAAATATTAACTCATTAAGTAAATTTAATTTTTTTGATACTTAATACTTGTTCGATACTTAATAATTTTTTTGATAATTATGAAATATAAAATAACTAAAATAAAAAATTTCTTTTTTGACCTAAATAGGAATTGAATTTAAAAATTTTTATACTACTTGTTTTTCAATCAATTTGGTTAGATTCGAATCTTTAATCTGAAACATCGTAGCATGATTTTGTTTTCTTTTATGATTCAATCGAAAATCACAAATTTTAGGCTATGCATTTTTTTTCAAAAATAAAAGGCAAGTCTAAAAACACCAGTTGATAAAAGCACTGTTTGCCTCATTAACGTTTTGAAAATTCTTTTGTTCGCTGATGCATATTAAATTTCAAACCAATTTTTCTCCCTGTAATATTTTTAAAAATTCACTTTTAATCATATAAATTACAATTTGCTTACAAGAAGTATGAGTAATATTATTTTTGCAACACGCGTGGGTATAAATACAATAAGCTGAAGCAATGAAAAGCATAATATTGGAATATATTTGGCAGTAATTTTTTAGACGAATAAAAAGAAATATTACTCCGAGACATAATTGGTTCTATTATTAAGCTAAAAAGGTAATTGTTTGAATTTCAAAGTAATATCAAAATAATTTTGGGGCTTTTTCTAATTATTTCTGGAAAAAATATTCAAACTGTATTGATTTTTTAAATGAAAGATATTTTTCAAATTGTTAAAACCCCTTTCATAGTATGCTCCAAACACAAAAAGGAGTATATAGCTGCAGCGATCTGTCCTACGAATGTTTTGAAAATTTTTCCATCTCACATTTCACACGACACACAGCGTAATTGATATTAACAACATTATGTTAAAATTAAATATTCAAATATTGATTTTTCTATTCATAGAATTGTTAAATCGATGAATACTTTGGAATTTTTTTTTAAATTTAAAGTAAATTATAATGTATTATAAGTTAAAATATATAGAATTGAAAAAGTTTTTTCTTATGTCAATTACACATTAATTTTCTTAGGTTTTTTTTTATCTTGCCAATTCATTTTGGTAAAGAATATCAATTCGAAATTACTTATAAAGTAAATTATGTTTGTAAATTAACGCTTTGATGATCAGGACAAGTTGTAATTTTTAATTCTGGAAACCGATTTACTTTTTATATCCTATTGGTTAGTTTAGCTTCTATGAAATAACTTGTATGTTACTTCTGAATAAGATAGACAACTGTCATTTATTTCGTAGCTATTGATCATCATACTAATAACTATTTTATAATTAGGGATTTATGCTCATTTCGTTTTTTAAATTCCCTACATAATATTTTCTGAGTAAATAATTGTTTATCTCAAATAATTGTTAAATATTTGTTTATCAAGTTTTTTTCGATATAACAGAATTGATGAAATTGATCAAATTTGGATAATCAGTTGAGCAGACATTTTAGTGGGTCTCTTACAAGTAAATGTGATTAAATATTAGCCTTTCAATATTTTTAATTTGACTTTTACCTGTATTTCCACGGCAACTTACTGTATTATTCTAAATTTATTAATTCTAAACAATGCAGAATGAAAAAAAAAAGAATTTCGGTGACAAGCGGAAAAAATATTTTGGTGAATTTGGTGAAACTAAACAAGATAAAATATCTTAATTTTCAAAAAAGGCTTTCGTCCGATTTTTATCATTATTTTGATTAGAAACTTTGCATCATTCTAAATTTATTACAGAGTGACAAGAACAAAAATGAAGGCAATAATTTGGTTTGGCATGAGTAAGTCCCAAACTAAATTATATATTTCTTATTAGAAATTATCGTTTGTGTTTTATAATCATTTTGTTTAAAATTTTCTACATTATTCTAAATTCATGAGTTTATCGTTTGATACTTTGAGTTTTCTTTTCCCTCTTTTTAGATTAACATTATTACTTTGTTAAAAGATTATTTAATTAAATCTAATTTACTTATTCTTTTAAGTGACAATAATTCTACGAATTTTATGCCAAAAGCAGTTTATTAAACCTTTTCTTTTATAGCAGTTTATAAAAAAATACTTTCAGATTTTAAAAAGCCATGTTTGTATTATCAAATTAATTTTTTATATAATTTCTATTCGACTCTAACAAAATTATAGATATCAGTTTGTTATTTAATTTTTATTATATATTTTTACTTTCGTTTACTATATTCGATATACGATATTCAATAGTTATTAGTTAATTTTTTTATTATAATTTATGAAATAGCTTTCTTTTCCCTTGTTTTAATAATTTTGTTCGAAAAAAGCCTTTATTATTTTTTAGAAGATTACCGATTTAAAAATTTTATGAGAGAATCAGTATCTGTGCTTTGCTGCTATTTTAGACATAAAAATAATTTTGATAAAACAATTTTTAGATTAAAAGTCTATTTTCATCTCCAACTTAATTATTATACCTTATGCAGTTTTAATTTTTTACGGAGTAATTAAAAATTATTTATGTGCGAAGGGAAATTAACACTCCTAGTCAACATTAAATATTAGTCAGCTTCTGCTTCACAAAGCCAAAATAATAAAGAAAAAGAAAACACCATTTCGAAAGACAAAACAATAAAATGTTTTGCGTTTTTACTTCACAAGAAAAATAAAACTTTATGTTCAAGCCTTATTTTATGATCAAAAAAGAAGAACATGTTTCCAAAAATAGCTAAACTTCCTCTGGGTTTAACTTTGACAAAAAAGTACGTAACAAAGGGAAAGAAAGATTATTTTCTTAAAATAGATGGTATTTTTAAGACAATAATATGGTCTTAAGAGATGTGTATTTAAACTGTTAAATCAAACAAAATAAATCTACAAAAATATTCGAACAATAGATGAATAGTAGAAAGTAAATCCTTAATTATTTTTGAATATTAAAAAATTCTGTAACCTTATCATTGAATTTCGTCAAGAAAGAACTTAAAATAAAATGAGTCTATTGAAAAAATTTTTAACGGAGGAAAAAATTTTAAAATCGGCAAACATTTGAAGAGAAGAAAGAGAATTTCCTAAGAATTACTTTTTGAATTTTTAACTATAAAGTTTCCGAACATTTTGTAAATTTATATCATATTTTACTAGGTTAACTAAAATTAATTTAAAAAGAATGGATTTTATTATTGAGTGGTATTCCAAACACAGAAAATCAGTTCGGCAAATCAATTTTACATTTCTAAATTAAATCTTCATTTTGCAAGCTAGGGGTTATTCAGGGACTTCAAATAATTTTGCTCCTTTTATTGATATTGATCGCTTTGAATTTACAGATCATAATAAACTAGGGATTGATGATTGTAAATTCTTTTTAAATAGAATAGGTATATCTCATAATTGTGAAATTTTCCCTCGAAATACAATTATTTTGTTCGTTTGTATTACTTTTTACCAATTAATGAAAAACTCAATGATAAAATAATGTGATTAAAAAATAAAGCTGCTAAACTAAGAAAAATATATTAAATATGATACTGTTTATGTATACTATGACAGCAATTTTAATTAATAACAATATCATATTTTAAAGATAGCGCTAGAATTATTCTTTTTCACGTATATTTAGATTTACGATCGTATAATTAGCTAAAAAAATGTGATTTCCAAATTTTTATAACGAGCATTCTCAAAATACTTTTACTAATGACTAATGCATTAATAAGTGCAACAAAATAGATTTTTTCTGAGGGGAATCAGACAATGTCCCTCGTGACTCTAAATTACCCCAAAAATTAAGGCCAAACAGATGTATCAATTTAACAACAAAGACACAAAAGCGACATAAAAAACATCACCAAATAAAGCAAAAATATATACAAAAATCTATAAAATAAAACTGCATAAAAATATTCAACTAATAATTAAAAATATTAAAACCAATAATTTAAAAAACAAAAAGGAAAGAACATATCAGCAACAAGCGAAGAAATTTTAACTATAGTATTCTATCTGCTATTCGATTTGAATACTGTAACGACATTCAGAGAAAGAAAAAAATGGAGGTTTCTGAGCTCCATGTATTGAGTTAATAACTAAAAGTCTATTCTACTTTTAAGTTAAAGAATTAATATTTCATCCTTTATATCAAACCTTTCATTCAAATGATTGATTTACTCAAACTTATCAAATGGAAGGCTGTTTTTCAAGCTTTTTATTTGCATGTGAATAGGCACTAAGAAACTAACAAGCTAGAAGCCTTTTTTAAATTGAAATCCTTGGTCTAAGAAACATTTTAAGCCTCATTGGACAGTGCGAGAATATTCAAAATTCACACTCATTTTTTAATACACTAAACTGCACTCAAATTCTGCCATGTTTTTTTATGATCCCATTCAAAAAAAAAGCCAAACCATTTTCTCCGATCTTGTGAGGATATGTAAGGCAGGTGATTTCGTTGAAACATCATCTTCGATGAAAATATCAATTACATTTATACTCAGCATTCTTAATCTTCTGAACATTTACATATGTCTGGGTAGTTATAGAACCGTTTGATTTTTCTGTGTCCATATTTTGTAAAGTTACAATTTTAAAAAAATTATCTAATTATTCAGCGCCGTCTATAACGTTGAGAATTCCAACTTCGGTGTTTTCGATTAACAACTCATGTAGATTTTTTTATACGTCCCGATAAAGCTTAGTATGAAATATGGAATCATAAAATTTATGTTCCTATTTACATTTTTTTAATGGATAGTTGAAAAAATAAGTTGCCTGAAAAAAATGGAAAAGTCTGAAACTTTTATTATGCTCATTATCTCATGCCTTTTATTTTAGTTTGCTTATTATTATATTCCCACTTCATATCTTCTTTTTGCAATTAGTACTACATTTTTTGTTGTTGTTTGTAAATTACTAAAATAATATAAATATATTTTTTTAAATTTCTTTAAAGCTCAACCAATGTGCATGAGATTTTATATACGACAATTTTCATTAGTTAACATTTAATCATTAGATCTAAGATATTGTTAACAAGGTAACAGATGTTTCTAGATGAGCACAATTTCTAGCACTTGCATAAAATGCATTTTAATTTTTTTACTACTTTTCTTCTTTGCGCTTTCTCAAATTTTACATTTTGAAAAAATTCTCTTAGTTTTTGAAAAAAGGCACAGAAATTAAAATCTTATACGTACAAAATAGGTAATATGTTCATTTAGAATTTCATTTTGCTCTGTTTGAATTCTTTAAAAAAGGCTTAAATAATTTGAAAATCCCATGTTATTTATTTGTTGTACTTCATAACTTAGTGATTGGTAGAAAAGTAGCTTATTTTTAATCAGAGAAATTAATAATATATTCCTAAAATTATTCAGGAGACTATTTATTTGATAAATTTTTAAAATACAAGATTTTTGTTTTACAGTCTTTGTGATTTAAAAATAAACATTTCTTTCAATTTTTCTAAATATTTAGGACTTTTAGTTAATATATTTTTACTTAATAAGTATTTTATCTATTTTATACATAAAATTTTAAACATAGTATTTCACAACATTTTCCAAAAATTATCAAAGTTCAGTCTTTCGAATGTGCCTTAAAAATGAT
Organism: Argiope trifasciata; assembly: GCA_026543055.1. NCBI lineage: Eukaryota > Metazoa > Arthropoda > Arachnida > Araneae > Araneidae > Argiope > Argiope trifasciata. Next base: position 1,552,986 of record JAPMOQ010056865.1, on the reverse strand, counting down.
CTATGATGCTATTATTAAAATTTCAAGAACTTTATAATGTTGTTATAAACTGAAATTTATAGGTCTAAACAGGCACAAATAGATCATTCACTTATTCATTTCCTAGAAATGAAATATGATTTCAAATTATTTTATTCTGATCACTATTTATTTTATTTCTAACTGAGTCAGCTTGCATAAACAATGTAAATTTGATGCGAAAACAAATTGATTATTCTGTTTAGAGAAACATGGCGAAATTCTGTCTTGCGCCATATTTACAAGCTACGCCATTAATAATTTACTACAAATATTTCATTGAGCAATTCATTTATTTATTAGAATTAAATGAGGAATTATACTAAAAATATAATAGCCTACAGAATAAAATTAATTCTTTGTTTATAGAATTTAAGAAATAAAAAGCTTATTGCTATTGTTCTCATATCATCAAAGCATACAAACAAGTCTCGCTCTTCAATCATTTCTCCTAAACTAATTTCCTATTCTACCGACAGATGGCGCCAAAATCATTTCACTCCGGCCCTAGAAGCCATTAGGATTAGCAATCCACAACGAAAAGAGACGAGGAAAAAGGAGCGAACTGCGAGCGGAATGGGGCGGAGGCGAGCAGCATCAGCAGAAGGGTGGGGGATTTGGGGGGGATGGATAACAGCATACCTAGTGTTTTATTGGTCCAAGGATTACAGAGACTTTGGGAGGCCCCAGAGACTCGCTCTCTATCGAGAACTGGAGGGTACTTAAGAGGAAAAGGAACTTGAAGAGATATTGACTAGGCGCCCCAAATCTCTCGCTCAAGTTGGGGCGGTGCGCCCTTTTTTTCCGAGGGGCATCTTAAGGTTTGGAAGGGGGGTTGACGTTGAGAAGTTTGACTTCTGGTTGAGGGGGTTGATTAGGGTTCGACTTTGCTATCTTCCGTCTGGGAGATAAAGTCGTTCTTTTTAGCTTTAAAAGGCGCCCCGAGGGTTAATTCATTTTGAAAGACAATTCGCTTTCGTAACGCTGCTCCTGCAAGGTCAGTGCTGTGATGTAAGTTTGGTGGTAGAAGAAAGAGAGGGAATTAAAGGTTTAAATTTGATTGCAGCGGTTATGATCCATCTTCAAAAGATGTGTAAGGGATTCTTTATGAAACTTGTAGAAATGTACAGTACAGGGCATTATTGAAGATCTTTCTACTATCAACCTTCTCTTTTATCTATATTGAAAAGCCAACTTGAAATTATTTCTTCTAATGGCCTTTTCAATGATTTACTTGGATAATACTATCCTTTGATTAGGAAATTAATTTTATTTTCTTGATAAAAATATGCACATTCACCAAGAATGATGATTGCTTTAATTTGGAAAGAGACCCTCTAAATAAAGAATCAAAGAACACTTTTCTAAACTAGGCAATAACGCTTGCATTTTTTACTTGAATATGTTTACATTATTTGAATAGGTTAAATTATCCAGGAAAACCTTTTGAAGTATATCATTCAAAAGAGTATGCCCAAACAACGTATGGTCAAATATTCATTCAAAATATAATAAACCATTCTATACTATAAAATTATAAATAAAGTAGATTATCTATTACCTTTAGTGTATTATTATGATGGTGTTAAAAAAATTAGAATTTTTGCAATTATAAAACACTTAAAGAAATAATTGAAACATTTTTTGAAAAATAATTTATAATTATCATGATTACAAATTGAATTAAAAATTTGTACTTATGATAATTGCAAATTTTTATCGCAATAATAAATCTTATTTGAGTAATTTTTAGTAGGCACCTTTTCATAGATAATTTTTTTATTTTAAACAAAACTAAAATTTTCATTTATGGACATATTATGATATTTTAGATCGTTTCATTATAATAGACATTTAATTCTAATTTAACAATCATGGAGATGGCTTTTATTGTCACTGCGTATTTATTTTTTTCCTCTTCTTTCAGGTAGAAAAAAATCTAGTTTTTTAATTTTAGTTTGAAAAAAGTTTCTATTAATTTCGAATATCTGACTTTGATTTTAGATTCTAATTGATTTAGATATTTGATTCTAATTAAATTCTCTGAAAAATATTTTTATTATTGAAACTTACCTTCTTATGGTTTAAAACAATGCTTTTATTATTATCTGCCATGCTATAAATATTTTTAGCATTCAAATGAAATGGGATTGAGTCAAACTGATATTCTAACGAGCAATATACTAAAGCTGATTGATTGTAACTACATGTCATTCGAAAAAAATGTTTTCAAAATTTCATGTTTTTTACTCAGCAGTTATTTATGATAAAATAAGTTTTTTTTTTAAATTAAAAAATGAATGAATCCATGTTCACATGTGCATGCAATAATATTTCCTTTATTCAAATTTGTAAAGGTAGCAAGCCTCTCTTGCATTCATTGACTCATTTTTTATCTTTTTTTAAACAGCAAAATTTTTACAAATTACTACTAAATTTCAAAATTTGAAATTTTGGGAAATTTAGCTAACTAAACGGAATAATTTTCCATTTCAGAAAACAAAAATATAATAATTCAATATATGCAATTGAATAGAAGATATAATTGCAAGTCTAAAGATTTACCAATTGCAATTTCTTCGTTTGCAAAATTTCTGTGAATCATATTCTGAATGTTAACAAAACATGGAACTGTTCAAACAAATTGGCAACACATTTTGCAATTTTCATCTTTACAGGTGTGATTTATCAGAACATACTATGATTGCTATTTTCATATAAATGAATTAGGTAATCTGAATTTCATTTAAAGTGAAAAAAAAAGCTGATGCTATAGATGGTTCCAACATTTTTGTTGGAATACAAATTAATAATAAAAAGCTTAGAATACGCAAATAATATAAAATATGTATTGCTGAAAAACTGTAAAGAATTAATTCATATGAAGTCCAGGTACTTTACATTGTTATTATCATCTAACCTATTTTTTGTCTCTCTAGTTTTTTAAGAGAGGAAATGCTTTGGAAGAATTTTTTCATCCAATATAATTTTCCGAGAATTCGGAAACGGAAAAAAAAGAAAAGAAAGAAAGAATTTGAATCCAAATATCGTGCCAAGAAATCGTTCTAATTTTGTTTTAAAATGCAATTCAAGACCTGACTTTAACTCAACAATATAAATTTTGAGTTAAAGCAAATGTGGAGTTGAGATCTATTGTTTATTAACATTTCATAGTTAATTTTATTTATTAATAGGCTTTTAAAATCAGAATAATATTATTAAATGTTTCTTTCATAATTTCTTTTAATGAAAAGAATTTATATTTCAAAAATAATTGAATATTTCTTATTTAGGGGGAAATAATCCATTAGTATTTTATTTTATTTTAGATTTCAATTTAATCACTGTGAATTAACATTAAATTTTTAGAATTCCGTTTACATACGATAGGATCACATATAAAGAATTATCTAATGTACCACTTTTCTTATACTAATTTTAATAAAGTGGTGGAATGATTTCATTATCGCTACTGCTGTCTGTATATAAGAATCCACACATTTATTTGTACCGCAAAAGGGCCATTAATTATTTTATTTACGATTGAAATCTTTTCTTTTAGTTTTCTGAAATGAACAAAAATAAATAAAAAGAATCTATCTCAAAAAGAGGGGTAAAAGTTTTTAAATGTCAAGAGCGTTATAAAATTTTTACGCCTTTATAAATAATTTTAATAACATTAAAATGAAGCGATATGAATCTAAAAAAAGAGAAAACAGGAAAAATGTTGGTGAGATTTCATTGTAACCACAGCAATAATTTACACCCTCTCTCTTTGATGATGGTTATGGTGTCGTGTCCGTGTTCACAGGGAAATTGGGTGCAATAGCTTTTGAGGGCAAAAACCTCTGAGAACCTACAAGGCAGAAGTCTGATTTCTAGTTCATATGAAGATGACACACATATTCATTTGCACAACCCCTTTTAACAGGAATTTTGAATTTTTCACACGCAGCACAGATGAAAAACAACCATGTCCGAATCAGGAAGACCAGATCACGGAGAAGAGGCGCTACTCCTAAACTTGGAAGTCTGCCCCTCTCCCTTTAAAAACTGAAATTCAATTGAATCAAACTTCCAATTAAATGAACAACGTCATGACGGCAAAAGACCGAAAACTGGATTTGGAGTCCTGCGATACTTACCATGTCTTGACCAACCTCTTTTTTGGGAGGAATATCATGTAATAGAAATGGAGAACACGATGCCATCAATATTGTCATATCCACCAAAGAAAGAGAACTTAATTACTTTTATGTAAGTTTCCTATCTACTACGCGTATATTATGGTGACCCATTCCTTATTTTTATCAAATTTTGGCCCATTAATCCTCTGGTACATATTGGACGATTGCAGTCGACGTGGTTATCTTCCATTTGCTTCTATTTACCAGTTTTTTATATTGTTTGTATTGTTTTATGTATACTTCTTTATTATTTAAAAGAATATAAAAATAATTCACTCATGTTTGAAGAAGAAGGACCAGACATGACATTTTCCAACGGCATGAAAATATACAATACCTTACTGATAATATCGCCTCAAGAATTGATTGTTTGGTTTTTCAAAAATCAATTTAATCGTATATCCATTATAAATGGGGTGCCAAAAATTAATCCGTTTCATATTTGCCACCTTTCGGGCAATTAAGTGTTGATAAACCTATTTAAAAATCCATTTGACAGCTTATAGTTCAAAGTTACTAAAAATGGAGCGTCCGGCCATATAACACACGATTTGAATAAAATAAAAACAAATTTTTTTCTTTAAATTGCTAAATTTATATTAAATCGTAAAGTACATATGATAGATTTTTGTTTGGAATAAGACAGAGGAAGGACCTCTAAGTCTTTGCTGGCACATACGTGTTCTTTTGTCGAAATTTTATTTTACCATTTTACATAAATGTGGCTGCATTTCGATTAATTTCTTCCTTCAATGCACGTGTACTGGTAAACTTGTTGACATAAAAATTTAACTTCAAATAACAAAAAGCAATCAAATGGTGTTAAATCATACGATCAAAGACCTCAATTCTCTGCTTTTAGAATGGTAGCCACCAAAAATTCATTATTTTTGAAATATTGTTCAACAATGAAAACTCGTGTTCCCATCGCGTAACGTTTCAATTTTATTAGCCCTATATAAAAAGCTGTCAAATGATATTTTTGAATAAGATTGCAAACAGTTTATTTCAAATGGCTGCAAATTGAAATTTGAAATTATTTTGCGATACCCTACATGTGACCAAGAAGCATATTAAATAAATCAGCCTCTGTCAAATATCACTGCAAATTAACGATTTGGGTGCTATTGGCTCGTTGCTTGATAGCGATTAAAAATATCGATATCTTTCTCAAAAACAGCCGTTTTCATCGATAGTAAACTGGAGATTAATACAGTGAAATAAAATTGAAATAATGGCTTTAAAAGAATGAAAATCAGTGTACAATTTTTCTTCCGGTATCTTCATTTTAAAAGAAGTTTTGGTATTTCGCCCTCTGTTATAAAAACGGGTCATAGAAATTCAGAAAATTATGATGATAAAGTCTTGTCTTTAACGGAGAAATATTTCACGTTCCAAATTTAATATACATGGACATTTGATATTCTTTAAATTATACGGGTTGAACACTCTCTTTATCGTGTGACTGAAATTTAAAGGAAACTGAAATCATCTTCGACATCTGATAACATTAGTTCAATATTTAAAGATTAGTCTCTAGAAATATAACTTGTGTTTTAAAATAAGATGTTGCTCAAAATAATACTTTAATTTGTTGCTTACTTCAAAATAATTCTCATGATATACAATAAAATATAGAACCATCCTCCTGAAGATAATAATTTTTACATCAACCTTTATCTCCCTTTCTCACCACCACGTTTTGTCCCCACAATACCAATTCCCATCACACTTCAGTCCCAATTCGGAACAAATGACACAGTTTAAGAACCTCGAATCCTTACATATATTTGGCAACCGCACAATTACTACAACAAACGTTCTCTCCACAGCAAGAGGAAAAAGAGAAGCAGACAGCAGAAATCCTCACGACCCCCATCCGCCGATCCCTGATGGAGCATTGATAAAAATTTATTCCCCACTTACTACAAATGCAACATTCGCATAAAAATCCGGCATAACTCAGCATAAAGACGCAACGGATTGTCTTGGAACAGCATAAACCGAGGTTCTCCAGCAAAGAATCATAATGGATTCTTTTTTTTTTTTGCTTCAGATAAGGGGGTGGTTATGGGGGTGTATTGTGTGCCCTCCCAGATGAAATCTGGCAGGGCGAATCTGCTGATGGAGCCGAAACGAGCAATAGGGGACTCTGTGACTCTCCATACAGGTTGGAGAGCCTGCTAAGACAGCGGGCTCTTTATTGCCTCTTTTGTCAATTTCTACCTGTGGAAACTGATTTCCAGTCGGGTGTGAAAAAGCGCTCCCTGCAGGGGACATTTCCAAATCCAAAGGAAGATAGTTGAAGGATGTTTAGGTCCCTCATCAATTAATTTACAGAAAGTAATCGGTGAGGTTATGGATGACGATCAAAGAATATGTGGCACAAAAGTGTGCCAAAATAACTCAGCTAACTAGTTGGAAGATTGAATGTTTAGTCAATTAATTTACAGAAAATAATTAGTGAGGGTAGGAATGACGATCAAAGAATATGTGGAACAAAAGTGTGCCAAAAAAACTCAGAAGATGAAGTGGATATTTTGTAATAAGATAACGAGTAACGAAAAAATATCTCATGAAGTAGGTAAAACATGCATTAATTTTCTTTCCTTTATATATAATATGTAAAAATATCGTTATTTCGGAAAAATTAAGTTTTGGGATAATCTACGTGATTTAAAAGCATTTTAAACAGAAAAAAATATTTCTGAAATTATAGCAACGTGTGACCAAGATAAATGAAAAACGGTGTTAGCCAAATAAACAAAATACAGATTATTTTCTTTTACTACTAAATTTGTAAATATGAATCGAATTTCGGACCAAATCAGTTTTTTATAAATGTAAAAGTAATATCTCAACCACAGGGAGTGGTCTTCCAAAGACTTTTTTTGCATGCTCTTTAATAAATTTGTAATGCCAGGGAAAGCCTCGCTTGGCACTAGATTACAATTGTTACAAAAAATTAACTCTTGACTTGAATGCAATAATTTTATTGAATAGATCATACAATCCTTGGCGTGTGTTTTGGCGATTAATCTCTTTTATGATTTTACAGTATCGAAAAATTGAATTTGTGCTTTATACAAGTTTTTCTCAATGGAATGAAATAATAATCTCACTCAAAAGTGCATCTGTAGTCAAACAATCTCTCTCAACTATGACATCTATATGTTTCTGAAAATACAGACCGACAGACAGTCAACCCGGAGTTAGATTTGGCACAAAATCTAATTAGCATCAACGCTAAAAATAATAAAAATGTGTGCCAAATATTATCCATCAAGCTATCTTCGTTTTGTAATTATGCATGGTTCCTACTTTGAGGAAATTTGACCGTACTTGATTGTTTTCAAACTATTTAAAGGATTATCAATAATTTCTGATAATAAAGGAAGCATTTTAATAAAATAGAAAAGCATTTTTTTAGAGTGTACTAAAATTAATCTACTCAACGAGGAAATATTTATAAAAACTTTTTTTCGAATTTACATTCCAGCTGGAACAGTTCAGAATCTCTTTATTGCCAAATGCTCTTTCTTCCCAAATTTTCATGTTTAACGAGAAATTCAAACAATATTAGTAAAATAGAATTTCCAAAGGCTTAAAAATCCTGGTTTATAAAAGATTTAAAATGCCTCAAATTCAATTTGACCTCATTATACTTAAAATTAATTCGCTAGTCGCTTTCTAATTTTTTTTTTCGTTATAAAATGAATGCTAACTTTATTTATGCTATTCATAATATGTTAGAATTTTTAAATGTTTACAATCAATTTTTTAAAATAGAAAATAACTATGCTATGAAATATTTTTTAGATGTTAAACCTGAAAAAGTTTTGAAGTATATTTTTCAATCTATCTTACATGCACAATACAAAACTAATTACAAAATTTTTAAAAAAATGGTCCAAAGATATTTTTAAATCCCTGCATTTTATATATACATGAGCCAAAAAAAGATTTACAAATTTGAAAATAATTTCAATAGCCTATTCAAATATATGAGAGGGAGTACGATAAATTAAACAGGAATCTTCAGTTATCTTAATGATTTATGGTTATAACATACGATAGTCATTAACATATGATGCATATTTATGATGAATTAATATTCCCAAAATCACACAAATCTCACAATGTTGAAACTAATCTTCAGCGTAGAATGCTTTATTTGATAAAAAATGTGTTTTTTTTTAATAAAATCTGCTGCATGCAATGAATGTAAAATTTCCAAACTCTGCCGATATTTTTAAAAAGTATCGTTTCAAAAAAACATTCATTTTTAATACGAAATTTCAATCATAATTAAAATTTCATTATAAATATATAATTATAATGAGTTCATGTTAGACAAAAAATTAAAATAGTTATTTCAATAATTGTAATATTCATTATATATCATACTGATATTATATGTTAACTTATATCACACATATTTAAAACAATCAAGCAAAACTCACATGAAATTAAAAATTATTATTTACATTTCAAAAATTTTGTGAATAGAAAGAACCTTAAAGGTGATATTAATGTTTTTTTCCCTGAGTAATTTTTAAAAGAATATCTTTACAATTGACTATTGCCAAAAGGTAAAAATCATTCGGCTTTCAGTATAATTGCAATTAGAGAATTGTTCTTTTCTCTAGCAATAAAATAGTTCTAAGAATTTTTCTCACTGCAGTCGAGACAAAGCTAAAAGCATTTTTCTATCCATATCCATTTATTCTGAAACTATTTAATGTACAAGAGCAAACTTTTCACTCAGAAAACTACTAATTTAAATTACATTTGAGAAATTTTCAAAGAACGACTTACGTTGCAATATTTGGCGAAAACAGGTAATTTAAAAAAATAATTTTTATGAAACTCTCACCATTTGAATGATTGAGATCAAAATTCGTTAATTACTTTCGAAGTTAATTAAGTTGCCAAACGATTTTTCTACTGTTTTGTTTCGGTAGATTTACTTTACTCAACTCAGCATTAATAAACGAGATAAAAATGGCGTATAAATATATGGCTGCTAAGATTAAATGAGCAATTCTAACAAATAAACTTTCTGCATTTGAAATTATGGAATCAACCAAAACTGTCTTTCATTTCTCGTTTGCTTTTTAAAACACTTGCGTTGAAGATTGAGTATGAAGAATTGCTTCGGAATTAAACGAAAAATAAATAAATAAAGTGGTTTCTAGCAGACATTAGGCGTGTTTTTTTAAGCACAAGGTGTATTCAAATAAAAAGGTACGAAAAAGTTCTGTGGTAATGTATGATGTAATAAAATGAACACTTTGTTCGAATTATACGCTATAGGCATGAGCACAACCATCCCATTAATTAAAGAATTGAAGGATTCCTTGTTCCCAGAATTCCTGCGACCGTGACGTGACCCAAACCTTCACAGCGTCCTTGTATTTACCACCCGAAATGAAGCGATTCCCTTTCAGATGCTTTCACAGGGGACACATGAAAATTGCAGGGTGACATGTCCGGGCTGTAGGGTAGATGGTCCAGTTGTTTCCTTTTGAACTAGGTCAATTTCGCTTGTGTAACTCTGGACACGTTATTGTAGAGCAGAACCATACCCTCCATGAATAGTTCCGATATTTTGTTCTTGATGGCCTGCATAGTCTTCCGAGCGTTTCAAATATACCTGTCTTTTAACCCTGGGATTTTCCTGTGTTGGTCCCCTGAAAAAACATTTTAAAGAGAATTGTTTCAACTCAGACGGCGAACTCAAAGACGCTGTGAAGAATTGGATCTCGCCATGGACACATGAATTCTGGAAACAAGGAATCCTTCGGCTCGTTAATCAATGTGATCGTTGTGCTCTCTTCATTTATACCCACAGTGCCGTTTCGTACCTTTTCATCTAAATACACCTTGTAATAATAATTTTGTATGAAATCCATTTTATTTGTGGCATTAAGAATCATATTTTTGAAACCATTAAATAAGTTTTATCTAAAATTTTGAGTACTTAAATTCCTTTCGTATACAAATATTTAAGAATAAAACTGACTATTAACTTTATTATAAACCTTATTATCTATTTCACATTTTTGAAAATTTAAGCACAACCAAATACTTGTAATAATTACATAAATTTTAAATCATTCCATCTAAAATTAAAGATATATAGCTTTTCTAACTTCAAATTTAAATATTAAATGCAATTTAGAAATCGATGCTTACTTTCTTACATATGAATACATACAAAAAAATTATTGAAGCCATAATACATAAAATTTATCAATATGTTATGAAAATTTGTAAAAAGAAAGACCATATGCCATAACGAGCGTGTAAGGATATAAACGAAATGAGTTAGACATGGAATTTAGCTAAATGTTTTATCTCCTGAATTATAATTCTGCGTCACATTTTAAACAAAATTTGCCAAGAATTGATTACCTGTCAATCTATCTACTCAAGGACAGGCCAATAACTTAGAGTTTGATAACTCAGTGAATTACTCCTAGCAGTACTTTTGTTTAGAAATTATATATTAGTAGATATGAATTAACCAGGCGTGTGAATCTTCTGCATGCATTTTAGATTCTAAATATGAGTTGCAACTAATTTGAGCTAAATTATCATAAAGCTATGGATCTATATCAAAATTAATTCTTACTATTCATTCTAATAAATTCCAAATATATCCTGGGTTTTCTTGTTTATATTATGAAGCTAATTACAAATTCAAAAGGATAATACGCTTTTTCAATTCTTCTTTTTCTTATTCTTCTTATTCTATTTCTTCAATTCTTCTCTTTCAATTCTTGGCAAATTTTCCAAATGTAAATAAAAAGTATTTACAATCCTCCATTGAAACAAAACATTTGGTTTAAATAATAATCTCTTGTTAATCTCATATTTATTTACACTGAAATAATAGTTTTTAAGCGATACTACTTTGATACTTAGATTTAAAAATGCCTTCCACTATTTTCCAACAAAATTTCTATGTTCTTTGCATCAAATTTAATTTTATTTACTGTATTCCTTAAAAAAAATTAGAAATCAGAATTTTAAATGTAGTAGTGAATTTAAATTTATAATGATGAAAAAATTTCCTGCTACCAACTTAAACTGCTGATTTCAAAATTATATCTAAATGGAGTAGTTGTGCCTATTTTCACGACTTATTCTTAAAGTTATTTGGAATAAATCAATATTCACTTATATTTATGACGATAATTTTAATTTCTATTAAGTAACATATTTTGAATTAATTGCTTCTTTCAGACCTGAAAATATTTTTCAAGTTTACTTTGATTTTCCTTAAAATAGAATTATTGTTCTCATGATGTAATGGTTATTCTGTATGCACGAGAAAGTTCTGACATAATGGTAAAGTAAATTAAAAATAACCTGGAAAAATAAATTTTATATAGAAAAATGTAGCCTAAAAAGAATTATGAAATTCCAGCAGTATGTAAATGTACTTAATGAACTATCGTATCTTTAAACAATCAATTCTTGTATATATATATACATTTATTTACTTCGTGTATCTTGCAAGAGGCTCTAACGATTTGGATCTACTTTTATACTTAAATAAGTTTTTGCTTTTTAAGTGTATCTATATAAGTGCCTCTCCTGAATGAACGCAATTTGACACGAAAAAATTCTTTTATATAACTCTTAGAATAAGTATAATAAACTTCCGACCCAAAGTGTGGGCAGTGCAATATAATGAGCAGGTCAACACGAATGATTTGCGTGTTGTGGGTCCTTTGTTCGAATCACGCTTTTCATATGTTCTTTCCTGTTATTGATATTTTTGGTTTTTAAATTAATATTTTTATTTAATAAAGGATTAAATTTATCAATGGTAATTCCTATCGTAATAGACATAATTGTCCAAGTTCATTAATAGTTTGATCGGCGAGTTGTTAGTCAATTTAATGTTATTTAAAAATCAGAAAATTCCAAATAGCTTATAAAATAATCAAAACCATTGTTTTACGTTTTTAAAAGTTGGACCAACTAAGATGGCAAAACAAACAAAAATGAAATGCACAGATACATTTAAATGCATGTTTATTTGTATTAAAGAACTATGTATTATGTAATAGGGTAGACTACTTTCCTGAGATGAATAAGTGATAAATACTGATTAATAGCTTTCTCTCCTCCATATGTTCCATATTTGAAATGGCACTCCTCCTGCACAAGTTAGAAACTCTTTTATTTTATGTTATAATCTTTTTGATTGTCAAAAAAATTGAGTCCTGTGATGTTTAAGATTATCCATTCATTTTTATTAAATTTTCCATTCATTCATTTCTACAAAGATTATACATTCATTTCTTTAAAGATTATACATTCATTTCTACTGAATATTCCATTCATATATTTTTAATAAAATTGTCTATTCATTTCTACAACGATTATCGATTCATTTTTACCAAGACTATGCATTCTATTCTACAAAGATTACACATTCATTTCCTCAAAGGTTATACATTCATTTTGACTAAATATTCCTTTTCCTTTATTTTTTATTAAGATTATCCATTCATTTCTGCAAAGATTATCCATTCATTTCCTCAAAGATTACACATTCATTTCTACTAAATATTCTTTTTCATTTATTTTTATTAAGATAATCCATTTTTGCATAGATAATCCATTTATTTCTGCAAAGATTATCGATTCATTTTTACTAAGATTATCCATTTATTTTTTGTAATTAACCACTAATTTCTACTAGGTCTAGAAAAGGCAATGTTTACAGCAATGGATAGCCAAATAAAAGAAAAACTGCCGACTGGTCTCCTCGTCCAGACGATGGTCGAGACTTTACTCGTCAGAAACTTTTCTTCCGACTTCTAATGTTGACCAATATCAGGATTCCCAGACGAACCGCAATCAGAGGTGGATCGGAAGACCATTTTGGCTCTTTTCTTCGCTATCTCAGAAAGCCCCCTTATCTGCTCTTTGGAAGGGGCTTAAGGGAGAGCTCCCCACATTATGCTGCAGGTTTTTTCATTTTATTTGCAATGAATAAAATGAGAGATATCGTAATTACTCCAGTTTATTTTCCCCTATCTGTAGACTTTAAAAGAATATAAGAATATTTACATTTTTAAACGATACCTTGGAATTTCGAATTTTGGGAACTTTAAATCATTGGAATCTTTAGTTATTGTTTCTTTTTCGTGTTTCAGCACAAGATATGAAAATATAATTTAGATTGTGTTTTCTTCATCATTTCGAAATCATATTTCATAAATTATGCGATTGTAGTAAGTAAAAATTATAATTTTACTTTTTTTAAAAAAAGTTTCAATTTCTTGGATGCTAATTTTTAATGTTTCAATTTCTAATACGCAAAGAGAAAGCATTGTAAATTTTAAAAAATCAATTCCAGATTTTGTCGAATTTTCACGTTTTAGACTTACCTGAATTCGAAAAATAAATTTTTGAAATTATGTCTGTCCATCTGTGAATGTGATAACTTTCCAAAATAGCTTGAATTTGATAGGTGAGATTTGGCTCAGCAGTCGACCCCAACAAAGCCCGTCGGTACTGCTACGTTCAGTGGTGGCGGGGTGGTCGGCTGTATGCAAGAATAAGAAGAAGGTGAGATTTGGTATAAGGTGTTTATTCCAACTTTATGAATTTTTCTTCAAAACGCTGAAGAAATATGTTTAGAGATGGCTTAACTGTTCAACTGTCTAAGAGAAAGTGAACACCAGAATTATTAAACATAAAGCGCACGAAAGATGAAATTTGGTGTACTGTCTTTCCATCTGGAATGTAAATCTTTACCAAATTTTGAACAAAATGTTTCAAAGAGTTGTTGAATTACGCGCCTATACTTTTGAAACCATATAAATGAGATAATGCCAGAAAGCTATGCCTTAAATAAATTAATCTTGATACGCTAACTTGTGATTATAGTTCTAAGTAAAATTTTGGCCTGTTTTAACAGGTCGGGAAAAAGTTTTCGTAATACATATTCGGTTTTATGTAAAATTAAATTTTATGGAGTACACAACTCTCATGCTCTATACTTTGAAAATAACAATTTGTGCATTCGTAGCATTCATTTTTTGTCGAAGCTCGTCAATTTTAAGTTGGGGTAGGAGATAATACTTTCATCGGATGGTATGTGAAAAATATTCAGGGATATTCTTAATGGCTTTCATCATGAACTAAAACGTAATACAAAAATAATGTTTTTTTTTTAATCAACCGAAAGGACAAATCAAACATATACAAACGTAAGGCAGTGTTTAAAAACCTCTTTAACTGTAATACATTTGAGGTCAATCTAACATAATTATTTATTGGGTGTTTCAGATTTTTAAAAAAATTTATTGTGGCATGTTTTTTCATCGTATTGTTTTCAGTTTCTGTTGTTTTAATAATTATTGTAAAATTAATTTATAAATTTTGAGTTACCGAAATAAGATTGGAAACTTTGGAAATCAGCGAGTTTAGGGAGAATTTGTATTTACATGGTGATACAAAAAAGGGGTTCAGGAATACATTTAGAATATATCATATATAGCAATCGCAAACGGGATACCGTGATGAAAGATACAGTAAATAAATATACATAAATATGTATTTTCTACATTAACAAAGCCATGATAAAAAAAGATATTCTGTATTTATCACATTTTTATTAATATATTTCCTACTTCATTATCTAAACTGCTATGAAAAATTAAGTTAGATCCCTCAAATGCATTATAAGACAATACACCTTGTTTATACAATGAAAATTAAATATGATAAAATCCGTTTAATCGTTTATTATCTATGAAAAATATCAGAACATTGCAATTTGATATGGAACAATCAACCATACATAAATTCAGAATTTTAACAATCAGTAAAAATAGTGAAAATTATCATTTTTGCGGGTTAATTTATAGTCTGAAACAAGTCAAGTTAGATTAAAATGATTAAAAATAAATTGTTTAAAAATATTAAAAGAACATTTATAAATATGTGTGCATTAAGTTGATATTATGGATTACTGTTTATTGCTGAAAACTACATCTTGCAATTATGCTTTCGTTTGTTTGCAATTATGTTTCGTTATTTCTTTATCAAGTATTTATATTTTCCACTAGAAAACTCCTAGATTTTATTTTAACATAATTAAAGTTTTTTTTATTTTGTACTTTGCATGTCTCAAAATATGCAAGTCCAAAATGTTGCTTAGGATTTGATTTCTGTTCTTTCTTCTCGTATTGTGTGGAATTGGAAGAAAAGGTAATGACTCAGTTGTCATCAGCGGTTGTCAAACAGCGATTATTATTTATAAAGTTCAGCCCAAACTGTTTCTTAAGTTGTTTTAAAAAGTTACTGAAATGTAACTAAAAGAATCTTGCAGTTCAACTTTTAACATGTTTATTTAACATTTAACTTGACCTTTTCAAATGTTTGAAGATAAAATTCGTTATCGATTTTTTGCACAATTTTTGTTGTATCAAAGTTTATAATTTTTGTTTGCTTACACATTTTCGATCCGGATACTAGCTGCAATATATACTAAATTTAATCTTCACTTTATGTTTTAACTGGATTTAAAATTTAATTTATAACGGCACTGCCTACTTATAAATTTTACCATTCCTAATAACGAAAATAGTTTTCACAAATTAAAGATTAGAAAATAGAGCATAAATAAAGTAATAATTTCGATTTTTTTATGGTTTAAGGATTTTTTTATGAAAATGTAAACTTTTTTTAAAAAAATGGATTTATATAATATTCCTTGAGTAATTCAAAAAAAAAAGCAAAAGATTGATCTTTGAGTCCAGTTTCTACCCTTTTCGTTTTAAAGCACGGCTTTGGACTACTCTATTCCCTTCCCACGTTTTGTCAATTCAATCTCTTCTTCAAAACAATAAAAAAAACTACTGAAATCGAAACAAAAACGCCCAATTTCTTGTCTTTTTCCCTCGCTAGAATATTACTTTACGTCAAATTTAAATAAAAGCAAACGGCTACACTTTTCTTTCTCAGCGGCAGCGAATCGTTTTTCTGGAAAAATCCAGCGCCATTTTCGAACAAAGCTTTATGCAGAAAAGAAGCGGGAATGGAAAAAAAATAATATTCCAAAGATACACTATTACCACTTTCCATTCTTCTTTCAAAGTTCACGGAAGTATGAAGGAAGTTTCATTCCACGACATTAAAAAACACTCGCAGAATATTTTCTGTGCTTCACTTAAAGGGAATATTCTTGTATTTGTTTTTGTATTTGGTACTGCATTTTCTTCGAGCGCCGAAACACTTCCTTTTCTCGGGTAACCTTGCCTTTTTTTTCACCCATCGTGCTTCCGGACTCATCTGCTTTTTCTGGTAAATAACGGATTTTTTTTTGTTCTTTCCTTGCATATGTATTTACTTGGAGAGATTGGGTGTTAAGTTTGTGTTCAAAATGCATCTACGGTTTTAGGATAAAAAGGTTGGCAGTTTCTTGGAAATTGAATACCAAGAGTGGGCCTGTTGTGTATGCGGAATACAGCAACGCAGAATGTACGTGCCATTCGTGTTGTAAATATAGGATGAATATATTTCCATAAATATTTCATGAAAATGCAATTTATTCTTTCCCTCAAAAAATAATATCCTGTTTATTTCAATTCCATTATTCAAAAAATATTTGATTTAAAATTTTTCTGAACTTTTATTATATACGATAAGAAATGCTACAAAAGCGCCATATGATTTTAAAAACATTTAAATTAATTTATTCACATTAAAAATAGTAATTTACATCAATTTTTAACGTAATCCATTCATATTTTTACGTTAATCCAATTTTATTTTACGGGCATGAGCAAAAAGTCGCACAGTTTCAATTGGATTGCTATAATTTGCATCTTCCATGGCATGAAATATCCATTAAAAATCTGAGTTTCCACACTTTGCGCATTTATAATTTCAATTACTTAGGAAATTCATTTTTTACCGATTCATATACATAGTATAGAGGAAAGTATAGTAATCATCAAAAAATGTGAACTGGAGATAATGATGAGTTTCTGTGTTTTAGAACTTCTTGAGTCCAAAAAACACATTTTTAGAAAATGTTCGTCAGTCTATCAGTCTGTGACATAGATAATTAAAGACCACTTTGAGATAGAACGTTGAAATTTTGTGTATATACATATATACCATACATATTTGCAGATTTCTATCGAATTTTGGGTAAATTGTGTTCAGTGTCTGTTCACCTTTTCGAAAATACGTTAACTCGATAACTACAAAACAAAGAAAGGTAGGTAGATAAGATTAATCACATGTACATGACACCTATAGTATAGACATCAGAATTTGAGCCATATAGAACAAAAAACAGAAAGTTCATCCTCTGTACTTTTAGAAACTTTAAAACGCGGTCATTCAAACAAAGCAGGAGCATAAATGTATCCAATTTGGAATGAGATTTTATAACACAGTTTTGTGTCAAATTTTTACTTGCATCGATTGACATAAACATGTCTGAAATACAAATTTGATTTTCGGATGCTATTAGCCGAATACCAGGGATTAATCGTAAAAAACACCCGTCTAGACTGACTCGATAGATTCAGTAAAAAGGTTAAATTCATACCAAAAGCTAATATTTGGTAGCTATTGTACACCCGTGCCATGCAATGCGTTCTCTGGCATAAAAAGTGTATTAAATGCTGCATTTTTGAGAAATTTCTTCTTGTCAGTCCGTGACAAAGATAACTAAAAACTGCTTTGAATTAGAATGCTGAAATTTGATGTAAGTTTTTACACCAAATTTGTATATTCCTATTAAATTTTGATTAAAATATATTCCTAGAAAGTTCGTTTGTCCTGTTATCCAAATATAAGTTAACAGGATAAATACAAAACGAAGAAAGATAGATGGATTCGGTACACAGATTTAACTTCAAAGTGCAGAAATATGAAGAATTTTGAATTAAATTCAACAGAAAATTGATCGTCTATCGGTTTGTACTTATTGAAAATATAATCATGATAGCTCAAACCCGCAGCGATTTAAATACTTTATACATGGTATATGATTTTGTGACCACAGTTTGTATCAATACGTTGTGAAAAACATAGTTGAATAAAAAATTCAATTTTCGGATACAATTAATCACCAAAACCCTCACCGAGGAACACACAATAGATTCAATTAAAACAAAAAAATTCACGTCAAAAAATATTTCTTAATTATTGTACGCCACTACGATGCAAGATGTCTCTGGCATTACAAGTTTGTTAGGGAGTGAGCGATAAGTTTTTTGGAGGCCATTCTTTGTGGTTTTTAAAATTTATATTAATTGAACTCTATGAGAGTATTGTGATGGTTATGCTTTCTCAAATGAGATCCATGGGAGCGAGACATGACTTCTTTAATTATTCGTGTTATGAATGAGACTGGTAAACATTATACCATTGGAATTTCTAATGTAATAAGTTGTTTCAGCATTTATACATGTATTTGAAAATAAGTTCTTTTTCAATAGGCAGGAATCTAGTCGAATAGTGGGATTTTAGATTTATTTCTATTCAAATGCTTCTTTAAATATGTATTTCGGACAGAGAAGAAAGAATAAAGAAAATTTTAGAAATTATTCAGTTTTATTAGTATATTACATTTCAAACATTTCCAAAATTCTTGAAACATTTTTTTTTCTCAAACTTGGCTCATTTCCTAGCGAACACACGAATGGTATCGTAAAAGACTAACCAGAGCCGGTTTCGACTAGTTGATAGAAGTTCAAAGTATGCACTCAACTCATGATTATTGGCATTTAAAACTTCCCGTCGCAGGGAAAATACAACTCATTCTCACTCATGCTTCATTATGAAAAGTCGCCTCAAAATGCCATTCAGATGATCAAATTTCTGTATTTTCAGAACCAATTTATATGCCACATGTCTCCTTAAGTAACTTTTTTCTTAGACAAATGTTTCTTTAAAGCAAAGATTCTCAAGAAGCAGGTAATTCAAGAGAAGAGGAGAGAAAGACAAGAAGCAATAAAGGAGGCTGTATCAAAAAAGAGACCATATAATGTATTTTTATAAAAGCGTTAGCAAAAAGGAATACTTTCGCACATATTTGCTTTGCACGAAATAAATAAGTTCTCTTCGTGTTTATTCTACAAAATGAAATAGGTTTTAAAATTAGGATTAGGTTAAATGTGCAGGGTGTTTCCGAATTCGACCGACAAATTCAGAGAAAGTAGGTATCAGGAGGATCAATAACCACCATACAACGTGGGGTCCCAAATGACTTATTTATTAGGCGAAAATCGCAAAAATATAGGGAGTCAGATAACTGCTGGAAACTGTAAAAAACAATGAGAAAATAACAAATGGTGTTTCGACAACAAATAATTTTTAAGGGAAAGCGCATTAAATTTTTTTTCATGCTAATAGCATGCAGATTTGACGAGTTAGGTGGTCGTAAATTACAGAAAACACAAAAGTAGTTTAAAACATACATTTTAAAAAATATTAAAAAAGAAGAAAAATGAAAATGTAAGAAATTTTATATTCTTTAAGTTGATATAAACGTGAAATGTGAGAACTGGGGATTTTTAAAAATATTCGAGAAAAACTGAAATGGGAAATAGAAAATAATGCTACAACACTCGTACCGATGTTTGCAGAGAGCTTTGTCAAATTCGGAAGACAAATTAAGAGAAAGGATAATAGGCATTAAGTGGGTAAAAAGTTACCAGAAAACATATGTAATCACAGGTAACGTTTATCCAATGAAAATCGCAAAAACAAACGACGAAATGACAATGAGTCTGACGAATGGCGTTATAAACGAGAAGATTATGAGCAAGACGATCGAGAAGAAGCCTTCTCGTAGGTAAATTTTTCATGCATTCGAGAAAAATAGAAGCAGAAAACATTTATTCATTAATAAGCATTGCAAAAATGATAGTCGTCAAACTTTATTCGCAAACAATGTCAGATTTCACGACGTTGTGCTAACTAAAATTTGCTGGTACTCTATCATGTATTGACCAAACGTTCCGGCGCATAATTGTAGGTGTTACCTGAAGTAAATACGCAGGAACTTGCTGGCAGAAAACAAGGTACTTTGTGCCATTGAGAGGTTCGAGCCGATGATATGGTCCAAATAGATGACTCTTCCAAGATGTTAATATAATGCTTGTGTTGTACGGTCGACGATATAGTAATGGGGTGATTTTTGAATGACCAAATATTAGCATTGTGAATGTTAAAGACATTTTCTTTTGTAAAGCAGGCTTCATCTGAGAATAAAACTCTTGCAGAAATGTGAGCATCTTCCTACGCGGCATCAAGCATCCAATGAGAGAACTCCACCTGATTTGTGATTTTCATTGAAAAATGTTATCTGAGCCCCTATATTTTAATGTAACATTTTATATTGCTCTTCATATTATCTTTCTCTGAATTTATCCTTCGAATTTTACAACGCTGTCTGATGGTGCAGCGAAGCTTTCTGGTTCCAATTTTATTTTTCCATGAATATCTTTAAAACACCCCAGCTCTCACACTTCACGTTTATAGAAAATTTAAGAATATAATATTCTTTACATTTTAAAGCTTTTATTTTTCTTCATTTTTAAATATTTTGGAAATATGTGATTTAAACTACTTTTTCATTTTCAATAATTTCACCCCCTTTGTTCATCAAATCCGCATGTTAGCAGCATGAAAAAACTTTTAAAATGTGCTTTCATTAAAAAAATATTCATAGTTGAAACACCATTTTTTATTTTTTAAATAAATTTTTTACAGTTTCCGACAGTTCTCCGACTCCCTGTATTTTTGTGATTTTCCCCTATGAACGTCTTTCGGCACAACATGCTGTATGGTGATTCTATATACTCCCGATGCCTACTAACACCCCTCCGAATTTGTAGATCAAACTCGACAACACACACACACACACACACACACACACACACACACACACACACACA
>JAPMOQ010056865.1:1474276-1530343 GCA_026543055.1 Argiope trifasciata | reverse complement strand
AGGCGTCAGTACTTTTGGCCACTGTCCATCGACGACTCACAGAAAAAATCCCTGATTAAGAATCCTTGCTTGAAAGTGGCTCCTGACGAAGTTTTCAGGCCGGATTCCTTTTTTATTGACTATTTTTTACTGACTATTTTTTTCTATTGATTATTTTGATTAGGTTATCTTATTTTGTTAATATATATATATATATATATATATATATATATATATATATATTAAAGAAGATGTGGTTCCCACGGGACAACTAGAAAGCGAAACCAGGATCAAATAATAGTTAGTGTAGAAAAGTGAAGCTAAAAATCAAGAAAACAAGGCGTGGAATAAAGGGGAGAGAATCACACAATTGGCATTGGGCCAAGTTTGGTATATTTGCAACGAAGTTCAACCACTTCTAAATACGATGAGAAGAAGCACAGATTTTAGACTTTTGCTGTTGAATTGTGGTGTCCTCTAGAGCTATTTTCTAATCAGTACCAACTAGTTTATTTTCCATTTATTTTTTCGTTTCTTTCTTTTACAAATTTAACTTTTAAGGTGCAAGAATAAACAAATAATTTTGGAAATGAATAAACAAATTTTTTAAAGAACTTCAAGAAATGTTGCAGTTCTAAGGGTAAAGCCGTAAGAACTGGGAGTGTGGGAAAAATACTGGCAAAAATTTGAAAAACTAGCATATGTATATTAAGGCAACATTTATCTTCTATTTTGTCAATTTACTTATGAACGAATAAAGACTATTTTGGAAGCCTCATAAGTTATTTATTTATTCAGATTCTTATTACGGAAACAAAGCTCACTTCTTTATATTTCTGCAATACAAATTATTTGACTGAGCCAAACATAAACCAAAATTTCAATAAAACAAACGTTAGAAATTTCTCATTTACTAAAACAAAGCACACTTCTTTGTACTTCTGTAATAATATATGACTTTATGAATCTAAATTTCAATAAGACGAATATATACAAATTCTCATTTACTGAAAGTAAGCTCACTTCTTTGTATTTCTATAATACAAATGATATGACTTAACGAATCTACGTTTCAATAAGACACTTGAATCTATCTTTCAAGATTTTAATTTACTCAAACAAAGTTCATTACTTGTATTTCTGAAATACAAGAGATATGAGTCTTTGAATCTAAAATATCAAAAAAGACAAACATTTACATATCCTCATTTCTTAAAGCAAAGCTCACTTCTTCGTATTTTTGTAATACAAGTGATATGACTTTACGAATCTGAATTTCGATAAAAAAATAATTTTCATATTCTTATTTGCTATACCAAACTTTACTTCTTTGTACTTCTATGATACAAATGACGGGACTTTATGAATCTCATTTTAAATAAAACGAACGTGACTTTATGAATCTAAATTTCAACAAAGCAATCATTTTCATTTGCCAAAACGAGGCTCACTTTTACTAGTTTCAAATGGAAAAGCAGTGCAGAGTAGCATTCTTTAAAGTAAAAAAAAGCCGCTGTGTGGGAGAAACAACTTCTTAAGAGCAAGAAATGAATTGGTACAACTTCTGCGTTTGTATACACGGAAAAGTGCGTATTGAGTGACTTTCAACAGAACATCTAGAGGAATTGCAACAAATTGGCTCTTGGGGTTAAAGAAAAAAAAAAGAAGCCCTTCCCAGCGTCAATAATGGGGAAATCTTTCTTCAGAATTACTCCAGACCACAGGGCCGCTGTAAGAATACACCGCTTTTTGAAAAGAAAAGATGCATTTTGTGGGATAACCTTTTCAACAGCTAGCTTCTTCTCCTTTTGTATACGGTTTCGTATTTCCAAGTTTTTTCCCCTTCGAAAAATTTTCTTCCAAAAGGAAACTCTGGAGATGTGGTTATTGAAGCGATTTTCTTTCCACGTGTGAAGAAATGATGGATTCTTTTGCTCATATATTCTGATTTTTCTTCTTTTCTTTTTCTTCATTCTTTACTCTTTTTCATTTCAGATTTCGATGGGTTACAAAAAGAAGGCAAGAAAAGAGAAAAAGCACTTTCTGACTGTTTATATTCTCGAGAATTACTCTAGAAATTTTTGTAGATAGAGTATTAGCTTCAAACAACATGCAAAAAGACAGTAAAGTCGTATTTAATTCTGGTATGCAAACAACACGTGCAACCCTATAATATAAACACACATTGAGTTTCATACTTGACTCATACTTTACGATAAATTCAGTTTGGTCTTTTTTATAAGTAAAGAGATTGTAAATTAATTTGTATTTCATAATACAAAATAGTTAATGTATAAATCACATTTTCAATTGCAAGATTAATCAACTGTCAATTCTTACTTTCTTCATTCAGCGATATATCAAGAGTGTTAAAGAATAATGTGAAAACTCTCGGTCGTATAAGTTACTTGATCATTGCTGTCTTTATGGCAGAAGTGATGACAATCAGAAAATTATTGGAGTTGGTCTCTCGGCGCAATTTAAGAGTGGTGAAGATAGTTTCTGCTTCAAGATCAATTATGATGGATGTTGATGGCTGGAGAAACTAAATAATAATAATATTGGATATAAAAGAAAACGTTGTTGCACTTGGTGATAAAATGATCTGGATCAAAGCACATCAGAGGCAAAGTGGAAATGAAAAAGCTGATACCTTAGTCAAGAAAGCTTTAAACACAGAAAACCAAGAAATATCTTTTCATGAGTACTAATTCCAACTGAGAAATGAGGCTAAAAACGAATAGTTAAGGATTGGCAGGAGAGATGATATAATTCCATCAAGGCGATAACAATCTATCAACATTTTAAAAACGTTTCTATTAACTAAATTGAGGATGATTTTTAATTTAATCATGTATATTCTCGGTATGTTGTATTTTCTAGTTATCAAAGCCATTTCTTCAAAGTCATTGTGACACCAAAGTAAACATTGCAAATCACGTGATTAAAGCCTGTGAAATAAGATGAGATTCAGATGGTAGAATCTCCTCATACAGATTCAGATGGCCAAGAAATTGGATGTCTCTTGACGTCGAAGAATTCTCTAAAATTCCACCATTAGATCTTCTATTAAGTCAAAGGGTTTGTCTCTAGTACTAACGTGAATGTTTAGTGTTTAGTTCTAATGTGAAAAATTAACGGCCGTATGATGTTTTTAATGCATTCTTAATATTTCAGAATTTAATATGTAATATAAAAAATGAATTTTTTTTTCCTGAATCAATATGCGCTCTCTCTAGAAGGTCTTTTGTTGTTTGCATGTATCCGATATCAGCAAGTGCCATTTGTTCCTTCGAGCTAGATATAGTTGCCCCATTAAGCTTCGCACATGGCCTCTGACTTATTTGCATACCTGCTACGTGGGGATTAATCCACATTTGAAGGTCTTAAATTATACTAAAGAATTCATTTGATTTTTTAAGTTTACACTAGATAATTGTTGGCCTCAGTGAGTTATGATCTGATATTGGCGATGAGAGAGAGAGGAGAAAAAGATACTTTCATACAGTCGTAGCAAGTATTTAAACAGTCCTATATAAATGACAAAGGAAGAAGAACGAGAATTAAAAATGAAACTACTAGGTGCAACATTTGAAAAAAAAGCTGGAATTCTGAAATTAATCAATATGGTAAAAAACCTTATCAATCAGTTATAAAAACCTCAGAACTTTCAATATCATTCACAAACGTATAGAGAAAAAAATTGTTGCCTTCGTTATAATTATAAATAATCTGAGTTTCCAAATACCTTTTGGTTTTATTTTTAAACACTTAATGAAAAATGATTCAATGAAGAAACTCTTAAGATCAACAAAAATTATTTAAATATCAATTTTAAAGATCATTTAATTTCGTCTAACAGGCTGTTAACACAAACGGTTGCATCGACATAAATAAAGTCGAAGTGCTTTTTATTTGCTCTAAATAGGAAACCCAACTATTCAAAAAGTCTTCAAATTCTTTTAAAAAATACTAAGTTGATTAAGAAATATTTTGTGAAAATTTATTAATATTGTATGAATTAAAAGCTACATTTTTATTGCATATGCTCATAATTGTGCACACAGGCAACAGGACGGCATTTACGATTTGATTATTTAACTGGATTTAAATTAGTTAAATAATTATAAAATAATAAAGAATTATGGGACAATCATGAGCTTAGAAAAATATAAAATAATAATAATATTTACTTTGACCAATTTTCATTAATGTATCAAGAAGTAATTTTTTTTTCAAAATATGGATTGTAAAATATGGGGTAGTGAAAATAATAATATAAAAATATGAAATAATCAACTTAATAAATTGGAAACAAAATATATGTTATAAAATTGTTTATATTCCTATTTTTTAAGTATATTCTATTCGTGCCTCAATGATTTAAGCTTTTTTTCTCAGCATACTTTTGATTAAAAAAATTTCATCTTTGCTTCAGTACATCAATAAATGCATTAGATATTTCAGAAACATTACAGATCATGTTGTTTCTCATTCTGCTTCCCTTTAGGAATTGTTTACACTGTCAGAAACTGCAATTAGCTCTTCCGAAATTCTGTATAGAACAAATAAACGAAATGAAATAAACGGATTATAAAGCAATATAAAATAACTCATCCTTGGAACTGTAATTAGACTTTTATCGTATGCGGCGTTCTTTAATCTTTTTCCAATGGATTTTAAACAAAATACTTCCCTGCTACTATATCTGTATCTTGCTAAAATTAGCCACTCTATTCAAAATTGCTTTGAATAGAATGAACCTACTTTGTTTGCCACTTTCATTTTATTTTTGTTCTCTTTTATTTTTGATGAAGATAAATGCTGCTCTGATGACTTTGCAGATATTGTTTAGTGCTGTAGGTTCTATGAGTCATTGCCAGTTTTTGAAAGGAACTAAAATTCAAAAGGTTGAAAATGTTTTTAATCCTATCTGAGAATTTAAAATTGTTTTTTAAAAAAGGAAAAGAAAGTGCGGCTCTTTAGTTTATTTAAAATTGTTAATTAGAACTGTTATATTATAGTTATTAAAACCTTAGGGAATAAACTATACTACATTTTAATTAAATCATAAATTCAATTCTAATTCATTATGGATGGTAATACAACTCGACAATGAATATTTGTACTAATTGACTTTTAGAATTATAATATTCGAAATAATGGATTATAATTATAAAACTAGAAAGTAATAAAAATAAATATTTCCACTTTTAGTTGACTGATTTTTTGTACAACAAAACCATTTGTATATGATAATGTGTCAGCTTTACAACAGAAAGGATGGGTGGGTACAGTAGCTCCTGACGATAAAAACTCCTGAGCACCAGAGCGCAGAAGTGTGACTTCTAATCTATATGAAGATGACACTCACACACTCGCTTACACAACACCTTTTTACAGGGGGCCTCTTACACTCATCTCACAGATAGAGAACAGGATAAAGAACAACATGCCGGAGCTAGAATCCATTTATATAGGTTTTTTGAGGCTTCCACTTATCTGTATTTAAATACTAAATAAGTTAGGGTATTGGATATATTTGATAATGGTGGCATACTCTGAATTGACAATCGATCATTCCATTTTGTTGTTTAATAACTACCCATCTGTCTACAACGACCAAGTATTCTCCCATAATATAAATGATGTTGTGATTTATGACATTTTACAAGTCCACTGACAGTTATCTATTAATGATTTAAGCCGAGTGAGTCTCTTGCTTTTCTCAATAGCATCAACAGTACGTCTTAGTTACTTCATGCTTCACATTCGCATGCACAACCCCTTTTTACAGGGGAGAGAATCCACACACCTCACAGATAGAGTACAGAAGAAGAACAATCGTGCACAAACCGGGACTCAAATCCAGGTCAGGGACAAGAAGAGCTACCCCAAGCCAGAGCGCTAGCTCAATGTTAATAGTATATAAATTAATTTTAATCTATTACTTTTATCCCATACAACAAGTATATTAGTTTCAAATATATTTGTATTTAAGACAGAGCATTCTGATGGGTTAGCTATGTACTCAAAATACCCAAATTAACTGGCGAAATAAGCCCAGTAGTTGAAATTGAAGAAGTAGGTGAAACAAAGAAAACTGGTTCCTTGATTTACATAATTACTTTTAATATATAGATAAATTGACCCATACAGTGTAATAATTAATACCAAAATCTGAAAAATAAAATATAATCTGATCAAAATCAGTTATTTTTTTTTAAAAATTTCGGGGAAAATAGCATTAAGGAAGACTAACACAATAAACAAAATAATTTTAAATTCAAATTTTGTGATTAATTTGTCTAAAATATTGTAATAAATTCAGCGATAAAAATCCCAACACGCTGCTGCTTACTGTGTGATTAAATGAAAAAAACGAGGAACTTGTGTATATCTATTCTGTAAAAAGTATAGAACAAAAACAGCTACAAATGTTACTAAAAGTTCGCCAATCACTTAAACGCTAAGTTTAAAAAAAAAATTAAATAGCATAAGTTTGCATTGTAAGTAGCTTGATATTATAAGCATAAAAAATTTCTAAGCAGATTATGAATTTCTTCTAAGAGTTACATTTACGTGCAGTGAAAAACTTTTCAAATTTAAGATTAAACAATAAGTTGTTTTAGAATAGTTTCGATGATTTACTGAAAATGTGTTTTTATATTTCATTCACATATTTTTATAAACACATAAAATATTAAATGCACGAATCTCTTGTGAAAATTCTTCCAAAGAATTTATTCACTTTGAATTGAAAAGAATAAAGAGAGAAAGACACGTTTTAGAGTATTGCAAATTTGAATAAAGTATGTGCCACTTAAAGTTCGAATCACTCACCTAAAAGACCAACACTATCAACCTAAAAAAAGTCATACAAACATAAAAACACAATTTACCCGCACTAAGAGGAAGGGGGGCTAGGATAAAAAAAATTCCTTCTAGTCTTTCCTTCGTTGCTTCCATAAAACCTTAAGGGAATAAGAAAATTGTATCTTGCGCTGTACAAAAAAAAAAAAAAAAAAAAAAAAATCAACCTATTAATGCGGAACGTTCCAAAATTTTTATCGCAGCGAAACAGTTGAAATTGAAGCAACAAAATCACCTGCTCTTTTTTTTTATCTTTTTAAACTTCTAAAACTATAAATTGATATCCTGATTTTTCTGCTGCTCTTTTTATTTTTTCACCTGCATTCCTGCAAGAATTGTTATTAAATTGATATTTGTTTTCAGCGCGCACCTTTTTATTTTATTTTATTTATTTTTTGTACATTCAATTTTATTCCTTCCGAAGAACTTTTATACGGGTGAATTAGTTCGTACGAAATGGCAACATCACAGGAAATGGCCGCTCATCTCGTCTTTGTAGTGTACTTGCTTGGGTTGTTACGGGCGAGTTTATAAACGGGGAGAGCATTTTAGTTCAATCGTTGTTTTAAATGGCTGTGCCTCCATTTCGAATTTAGTCAGCGATTTAAGCATTCTGATCGTGTGTCTGTGCGTGTATTCGAATTTCCAAGAATATGAATCCTCGTCGTTTCGCAATGAAATGTCTGATGCCTCATTGATTTGTTTCTGTAGAAGCTCTAAAGAGATAAAATAGTGCATATGTTGTCTTGTAGAAGCATAATATAAATTTGTTGAGCAGAAATTCTATTATACTAAGCATGACTTCATGGTGCAATTGAATAATATTCGAGAATTTATGTGCATTGAGAAGAATATTTGGAAAATAAATTCTTCAACTCATCATAAGATATTTTATTGCTTCAAATGTTACTTTTTATTTATTTCCTTGTACAAAATATACTCAATGGATTTTTATTGCAGCACTTGGAATGTTCAGTCTCTTTCTTAAACCTTCTTTAAATAACTAAATGCACATGCACATTGTCTATTTAAAATTAATTAATTCATGTTCTTTTTATATTAATTATGCTATTTTAAAGATTAATCAGTAACTGGAGACATGAATTTCTTCACGCGGTTAGAGTCATGAAATTATTTTTTTTTTGTCTTTCGTAAAGAGCCGGCCGCGGTGGCCTGGTGGTAAAGTCTCGGCTTCGGAACCGGAGGGTTTCAAGTTCGAGACTCGATTCCACCGAAGATCCGTCGTGTGAGGGGGTCTCTTGCACGTTAAATCTGTCAGGCCAAACGTCCTCCCGCTGGTGTGGTGTGGTGTGGAGAGGGGGGTGCCACTTCAGGTGTCGTCCTCGTCATCTGACTGTGGTTCAAAATTACGAGGTCCTTCCCAAAATAGCCCTCGTGTTGCTTTAAATGGGACGTCAATATAATTAAACTAAACTAAACTTCGTAAAGAGCATTGGAATTTATTTTGAAAACACAATACATTCTGGAAATCATGCAGTTTCTAAAAATATTAATATTAACACTGTTAAATGTTATATATAATATGAAATATTTGAAAGATGTTGGAAGAAAAATCTAAATAAATATTTTAATGAGTATTTATTTCGTTTCAATATTACATAATTATGCTAATGCTAATAATTGTAAGAATTTAACAAACAAATATAAGTATGTATAATATTTTAAAAATATTTCTTTATTCTTTTTGCATTATTTAAATTAAAATTAGTTTTAGAGACATGGAATCAACGACATCATAAATAGCAATAAAAACTTAGAAAAAATAGCGTTTCTAATGTAGACTTTTGCCAACATAATCCTGAAAGAGCAATTTGGTGATGATTGTATTCAAGGACATTATACTACTTTCCTTATTGTTATATTAGGACATTGAATGCAAGTAATTCTATTACTATTCTGATTAAATCTACACGGACACGTGTATTTGCGAATTTTTCTAATTTCTCAACAAGAAGTATACAACCTAACTTTTAAAACATGTACTTGAGTTCGCCTTTTATTGTAAAAATGGATATGAATTCATTCAATACTACAAAAAATTAGCATTTTTAGAAAATAAATTTTAAATGCACATATGCAAAATATAACATATTTTTTCAATCATTATTTCAAATACATACATAGAGTAGTTTTAAGATTTAAAAAATATCTGTTTTGCAATGAACTGAATAATAGTTAAACAGTGAAAAAACGAGAGATTTGATAACGATTGGTTTTACACAAATTAGTGTTCTTTAAACTTGAATTTTCAAATAATTACTCTCAATTCTATAATAGACATATATTAAGTAACCCTTTACCTCGAAGTTACCATGACCGTAGAATCATTCTGTATTTGCAGGGTAACTTGGGATATTATTATATTTTAATTATTATTTTATATTATATCGAATATCGATATTATATTTTATCGATTATCACAAATAATTCAAGTGATATTCGAAAACATCGGTAATTGCATTTCATTTTGCATCAACTTGAAGTATGAAATTAATAACTCATAAAAACAATTTCATAATCATTTTTCTTCATTTCTCTATTTTAAAAGAAATCTTATCAATGATACAATTCTTAAGAAGTTTACACTGATTTAAAAAATTACCTTACTCAGAGATTTTGTTTCCATGAAAAGTATTGGAATTGATATCCAGAAAATAATTCTTATGTTTCATGTTACAGTTACAGTTAATGTGGCAAATCAAACGATATTAAATAAAAGTTAAAATATTTTCAAGAAATTCTTGATCATGGTTATATATAATAGCTTTTTGGAAAAAAACTCGCTAAATTAATTCAAAATTACATCAAATAAAGCTGATGAAAAGCATTTTAAGTAGTTTGATAACATTTTCAAAAAAATGGAGTAAATGAAAGAAAAATAAAATTCGGCTATCTATCGACGAGATGGGAAAAATTAAATGAAGTTACTTCATCAAAAATGTGTTGTGTGGAGCTTCTGTTTCCACCCACCAGGACACTTCAACTGCAATACTTTTAAAATTTCCTTTCTCATAACTTTTCAGAAAACTCTGTTTGAATACAAAATTGATAAAAATTAAAGCGACACACACACAAAAAAAAATGCTTCCTATAATTACGGCGAACTCATGCTGGCATCGAGGCTATGATCACTACTTTCTACGCCAGACAATAAGATTTCCCCAAACGATGTTGTTAAATTAAAACCCACCAGCTGAAAGTTAAAACAAAGAACTGAAAACGAGCGGGGAGAGAAAAAAAATGGCTGAAACTTTCGAACGCGCAAACAACAGGGTTGCCGTTAAAAATTACGGAGCCAGAAAAAAAATCTCTTAAAAGAAAGAAAGAAATTAGGTCGTATTTCATTGACCAGCTATGCACGGAATGTTTATTATTGTTGGAAAGGCCTTAATGGTGTGAAGTTATTACAGTCACAAACTGATAATTTTTGCGTTCGCGATGGCGTAATTTTTTTCTCGTTTTTAGCGAAAATGTTTATTATTCTTACGTTGTGTTTTGCCATCTATTACGTATCATTAAAATGGCGAACTGCCAGTGGAGGAAAAAAATTAAATACGTCCCACGCAAAAACTGTTATTAAGGAGTGGGAAAATTTTCATTAGGTTGGGGCTGTGTGTGTGATTAATTTTTATCAGCCAAGTCGTTACTGGCTGGTGGTTTAAAATTAGGAGGGGAAAATATTTAAGTACACTCTTTAGTTGTAAAAACAAGTGTATTTTTGTTATTTTCGTTATTTTTTCTTTACCGCGTTTTATTATAGTCTTCTCCATCGTTGTAGTTTATTGATGTTTTAAGCTTCGAGGTAATTTTTCTCTCAACTTTTATGCTTTAGTCAATAGCTAAATTTGCAAAGTGCTAAGTAATATCTTAATCATAACATTATTATTAATAATCCTCATCTCATTTTAATTTTTAATAACATTTATGAAGCATATTTTCATTATTAATTTACCTTCTTTAATTCATTAAATATAATTTTTGATGAAACGATGAAGGTTTTTTTCATTTTCTTCTGTTGATCAATGTCTAAACAATTTTGTTGTGGAATTAAAAAGAAATTTCGATAAATTTTGTCTCTGTTATTGTATTATTAACACAGAACTGCCAAGACAGTCATTTTGAAGGTTTCCAAATTTAATTCTTAAGTTTTGATATAATTTATGTATTGTTCTATAATTTTGAGACGACTTTTAATGAAATATAAGAATAATTTCATATTTCAATTCATTGTCGACTCAGCTGTTTTAACTTCTATAATCAGTATGAACTATACATATTTTGACCAAGATCCGTCAAAATGACCACTTTAACTATAATTAAAGTTTATAATATTTTATGGATCATCTATGTAATGATGGACATCAACATTCACCTCGCTTTCAGATATTTCTTGGAAAAATTTTAACTACATTTTTCATATATTGTTCGAAGAACTTTAGTTAATATAGATTGCTGCAGAAAAGAAACCTTCTTCAAAAATTAAAAATGGAAAACAGTAGATTGTACTTGAGAAAGTTTGAAAAAACAGTCTGTGGACACAAATCTTTGCCAAATTTGTTTGCGCAACAAAAATAGAGCGATCTATACCTATAATGCATACAATAAATATATTTGTTTGTTGTTCATCTAAGGTAACACGCATTTGTAAAATATATATCTCATAGGTAGGTCATTCAATATTAAATGTGATATCCTATAAATGCAAATACAAACTGTTTTCTCATTTTTTATTAATAATTAATTGCTTAGTTATTATATTAAATGTTGTTTTTGTTAAATTATATTCTTTTATTTACACAAACTAATCCAAAAGTTTCACTGAAAGCCATGCTGAATAATAAAACCTTTAAATTGGCGGCTGTAGTGAAACTAGGTATGTATTTAAGATCTGTAGTTCTAATGTTAAATGCTCGATTTCAAAAATAAATAAACACATAAGAAATTGGCTTTATTTATGATGAACAATTTTAATTAATATTAAACACCTGATTTCAAAAGTCAGGATGAATTAGTACAGCTCTTGTAAAATTTGATTTTCCTTAGAGTGAACTCTTCGAAAGTTCCAAGCGAATTCATTCAGATTTTTTGTTAATTGTTGTTTTGTTAAATGTTGTACGGTTTAGTTCTTTAAATGACATTTTATGAATAACAATTTTTGTTTCTAAAATTTAATTACAGAAAAACTTCATTACACTTAACGTTGATGTTATATTTATATGACCATGCACTCACGATTGCCATACACCCAACTACAATTTTGACTGAAATATTTTATTAAAAAACCCTTGTTCATGTTCTTTTCGATTCTTATATATTGATTCCTAATATTTTCATTATTATATGAAATTGGAGAGGGAAAAATTTCAGTGTTGACATTTATAAAATAAACTTAATATCGCTTCATTCAATATGTTTCAGTCGAGAAATATATTTTATTAAGTAAATAACACGGATTTGCAAGTCAGTGAAAATTTAATGTAATTAATTCATCAATGAAAACACATTTTATGAGCCATAGTTTTAACAATAGCAGTAATGCTACCTAACATTCACATTTTTTGGAATTTAATCAGAACAATATATTGCAAATTTTTAAAACAATATTGTTATTTTGTTGATAAATTGTACGACAATTTATCACATTACATGACATTATCCAGAAATGTCCCAAAAGTCCAGATAATTTCACAGATATTTCCCAGAGGGCCGCATCAGACACATGTATACAACAGACGCTTTCATCAGCATGTATTTGCATTGCGATAAAAGACATTAGAATGTATTTTATGAAAGTGTCTATGCAATGAGTTATCTGATACTACCGCCATATTTTTAACCTTTTTTCGCAGATGTAAAGTGATAAAATACGTGAATCCTTCGTGAACGTAATATGTTTACTATTATCATTATCAAGATAATTTTTGAGATTTAAAATGGTATAAAAATCTTTTTTTGAAAGATAATATTTAGGAAAGAAGTTGCGAATGAGCAAGCTAGGAGCGATGTCTCACAATGCACTTGTTTATTTCCCATGATTCACATTGGGTTTTCCATTAAGATAAATTCCACGAACTCGAAGATAAATTCCTGCTCATGAACCTTTTAGTTTCTAAACATTTAAGTGCTGTTATACACAAACTTGTTTAAATTTGAACTGACATTCCTTTTATATACGCTTAAAAACTGGTTATTACATCAGTATCTAGAAAATAGTCATAAAATCTAGTTTCTAGACTAATTATAGATTAAACTAGCTATAGAAACTAACTTTGAAATTAAAAACTAATTATTGGTACAAAAGGATCTAGAATTATTAGCAAACCACTCGCGTTAATTCATATAATCTTGTGAATATCTGCAGCTAGCAATTCATGAATCCTTTTTTGGTTAAGTATGAATGGGTATTATCAACTTTCAACGAATGAAAGCATGATTAGAAATGACTCATAAATTCGTGTGGAGAATCTGTTGAACAGATTTGATCCTTTGTTTATTTTCTCGGATTATTTTATTATTGAAAATTAATTGTTAAATTATATGTTTTATGAAGTCGCCTAAATCTCGTCAATAATCATTACCGATTATAAAGACAGCGCAAGTGGACATATATCTGTATTTTTATACCTGTGTTGACACTTTATAAACAAGACGTTCGACTTACAATTACCAAATTTGGTATAGAAGATGAGAATGTGCACCTCAGAGCGATTTTTTTAAAAGTTTATATAATTGAAAATTAAGCTCAATTGCGAAGTTTTTCCGCAATAACTTCCGAGAATATTATTACACAAATAATTTTTACATTATTTTTTAAGAAATAATTCTAAAAGTTATTTTCTTAATTATATCAACTTAATAGGCGTGCACATTTTTCTTAATTTGTGACAATTTTTGTGTGCTTAATTTCCACCAATAGATTGCATTATACATCTAAAATTTAAGCAATTTTCAATGTTTCATCCAATATTTAATCGCGTGATTTTCTTCTATTAATAAAAAATAAAGAAGAGAGATTCTTTCAATGTTTGTGTAGTTTAAGATACAAA
This sequence comes from Argiope trifasciata, assembly GCA_026543055.1. Classification (NCBI taxonomy): domain Eukaryota; kingdom Metazoa; phylum Arthropoda; class Arachnida; order Araneae; family Araneidae; genus Argiope; species Argiope trifasciata. Next base: position 1,516,424 of record JAPMOQ010056865.1, on the reverse strand, counting down.
TGAAAGGTGAGTCTGCAATACTAAGAAGGTTAACTGAAAAATGAGTTGGACTACTCTGTTTTTTAATAAAGTTGTGGATGTTATAAGATTCTATTATGAAAAAAAAAAAAGCAAAACATGTGAAAATTATGCTTTTGAAATAACACAACTTCAATATTCAACAGTTTGAGAGGGTCCTTAACATGAAATTACTTCTGTAAAATTTTACCGAAATTAAATATAATCAATATTCTTTCCTAATCTAAAGGTCACCAGACCGACTAGTATAAAGATACATTAACCAGAAATTTGAAGCAGGAAGTTGCATGCTCATTTTCAAGGTAGAACGGTCTAATTTCGTTTATGCTACAGATTTATTCTACGTAAACGTGAGATCGGACATTCGGTTATTTCTCATTATCATATGCATGCACCAGTTTATCCTAATACCTTTGGGTCTTAAGTTCTATAAATTTTCTAAGGAAACCTCCAAAATTATTCTCAGACTGTATTAATCAAGGCAAGGATTTTCATCAAAGGGTACAGGGGAGGAGGATGGTGATGCAAAAGAATCATCCTTGCCTTCCTCTCTAGTACGTCACTTCCGGCTGACCGCCCAATGCTTCTATGCACCGGTGGCTTGCCTAAGTTGTAATTAAACTTTCATTCATTATCGAATGTCAGGGATTCGCTAAAATTTCAGAGTTTTACGATGTAATTATCATTATTATCGAAGTGAAGCTATTGTGTCCCAGTTGGGGCTTTGATAATCAAGGGTGGGATGCTACTGCTGGGCTTCAGTTGTGACATTCCTGGATCCTGGAATATTAAGGGGGTTTATTAAATAGACACTAATTAAAATATGTAGGGTTGACGCTATTGCTCAGATGTTAATTAGATAACAACTGTGAAAAATATACATAATGCTGTTCATTTATACACAATTGTGCTTGGAAATATGATTTTTTAAAATTTAAACAAAAGCGTTTAAAATCTAATATAAGCATACCCGGAAGCTTTTTTTCTTATATATGTTGTTCACATACCTTTTACTTAATTTTGAGTGAGGAGTTTGGTGTTATTATACTCTTTAGACATTCATTATGGTCATATAAAAATTAAAAAAAATTATGCGGGAAATAGTAAATAAAAAATAAAAATAAATAAAGGTAAAATTTTTGGTTTAAATATACGGAAGAACAATTTGACCTCATCCAACACAGCATTGAAAAACATGTTAACAACAAAAGATTGGCGCAAATACTCAGTTTAAAGCGATATTAGCAATAATTGAAAGGTAGAGCAAAACGAAGGTTAGCTTTGCAAAGTGGCACTATCCAAAGTAGTGTAAAAACCGAAAACAAAGCTACTTTGGCATCTAATGAACACTTCAACTAGCTGAAGTGAAGCGTTGTAAAACAAAATAGTTATCAAGTGGTAGTACAAATATCAATATCAAACGACATTAGCATCAAATAAACTCTTCAGCTGAGTAAAGTGGAGCGTTACAAAATGACATTGCTATCATGTAGTGCAAACACTGAAAGCAAAGCGATGTTAGCATCAAATGAATGTGTTTAACTAAAGTAAAAGTGATCAGTTAGGCAGATCAGCATGCCGTGGTTTTTCAGAAACAAAGGCATACAAAAATATCTGAATGTCATAACGTTGCAAGATTTCCACAAGAAATTCTCAACACGTTTCTTTGAAAAGCGACAAAGCGATAATATCGCATTTAAAAATCTTGAAGTATGCAGATTCATCAATTCCAAAGAACGCTAAGCGACCTTGCCATCTCTTACATGCCAAGGGTATCATTTTTTCGACACATAACTAAAGCGAAATCAGTGGCAAATTAACAGAAATTCTTTCATGTAATTTTATTCTTTTCTTCTTTCTACAAGTAAATCCTCAATTTAACTTGTACAACCACGTACTAAGTAACCTCAATGCCATGCCATTACATTATTCATCTCTTATCTCCAGTTACTGAATTGTTATGTTGCTTATATTAAATCGTTTTGTAATTTCTAGATGAGAAATAAAAGAGCAAATTGTCAAATTGTATACAATTTTTTTAAAAATAAAATCATCAATTAAAATCATCAATCAATCCTATTAGAAATATAACATTATAAAATTTCTGGTTTTCGCGGTTCTCTTAAGTTATTTTGAAAAAAGGTTTGCAATTTATTTTGAGATCTATCCTCTTGTTAGTTGCAATTTCAGAATATTCAATAATTTATCTAATTTAACGTAGTTTATCGTAGATTATATTGCATTTATGCTAAAATGACAAATAATTTGTATTTGTTATTCAAAATGCGTGTCGAATTTTCATAACATTCCATTTATTGCGATTTATCTCAGATATTCTCTTTATTATTGTCTTCTTGTATATTCTTATTGCAAATGAAATTTAAAAAGGATTAGATTAAAACCATAACCGATTTTGTTGCATAGTCACCTGTTAATTGCAGCTGCGTAATACTCTGAATAAGTTAACTTAATTTACTGAAAAAAAAGAACATATTTTTTTACTAGTTCTATAATAATAATGCTATAGGAAGGGAAAACTTCCATTTATTATTCGAAATATAAGAATAGTTTTTATTATTTTCTCATATAATTATTTATCTCATATATTTTTATTATTTAATTCTTGTATCTTCTTAATACAAATAAAATTTAAAAACATGAGACAACAAGAGCAGATTTTGATATTTATTCGCTTGTTAGTAGCAGCTTCAGAATGTTCTGAATAAGTTAACTTAATTTATTAAAAAAAGAAAATATTTCTATAAGTACTATAATAATAATGCTATAGTAAGTAGAAATTTCCATTTTTTATTCGAAATATAAGTGGAGTTTTTATTATTTTTCGACCATAATGATTTATCTTCTATATTCTTACATCAAATATAACTTAAAAAAAAGCATTAGAGTCTGTTTCAAAAATTCAGTTACTTGTTTTATTCTTCGTTTATATAACCAGTATGCTTAAGAGAGATAATATTGTAAACTTGATTAAATTTAGATACTTGAATTCCACAGAAATAACATCACCATCTCCAGTTATTTGTTATAAAGATAAATTGGACATTTAACAAAATGTGCCCATAAGAGAATGAACACGCATACATTTGTATTCCTGAACGACAGAAAAGAGGATGTTTTAATGAAATAATGCATTTAAAAACAACAAAAGGCGGTGTATTATTTTTTTGGGGAACTTGATAAGTATTTCCTGCTCCTCTTCCAAACAGCATTTGTAATGGTTGTTAAGAAAACATAATTTTTTTCAATGAACCGGTGATGCGTTTCAAAAAAGAAATGCCTTTTCAAAGAATGCGAGTAAAAAAAAAAAAAAGAAGAACGAAGCGAATTCTGATTAGATTTTTAAATTCCTCTTCCGATAAAAAACAGATTGAAAAATTATTTAATTTCCAATTCTGATGTGACAGCTAAGTTTCGAGAACGAACGATCTGGAATAAGTTCAATTAAATTTATCCCGAATGTTTTTCTTAAAATGGCAATCGTCTGTGCGTTGCCAAATGTTCGAGTAGAAAAAAATTGCTACTACATAAAAATAACAGACGATTTTTTTTTCGGACGACATCGCTTTTCTATTAACAATGAGAAGTAAAAAAGAAAAGAAAAAAAAAAGAAAAGAAAAGAGATGTATGTTTACATTGGTTCTATAAAAGAAAAAGATTCAGTTTCTGTCCCCTATTTTTTCTTTTTTGTATTTCTTCTGTTGAGTAATTCAATATGGAGTCTGTTTCTTCGTATTCGGCAACATTAAAACTGATTAAAAGACGATTGGAGCGCTTGCATAAATGTTTCTGGTTCAGCCGTGTACCACCTAAGGACGTTTGTTTTTGTTTCTTGACGTGAATGTTGGATTAAATTTTTTATATTTAAGGCTAGAGAAAATAGCGGCCATTTTTTCCATGTTTGTATTAAATTAGCATTAAATATACATTTCTATACTCGAACAATCTTTAAAAAAAAATCAAACTATTTCTTTTTTTGATATTTGTAAGAGGGAATGAGAAGAGATAATACAGTTGTAAAAAATAGAACTTAAATTATATGAAAACTGAATCCGTTTTCGAAGTATAGTTTTCAATAGCATAGTATACTTTTAGTAACACATTTAAAGCTATCCATATTTCTAGATATCTTATTTGCAATAATACAGCGAGCAATATGATGGTTTATTAAAATGAAGATTAAAATTTAAAAGTACGGTTGTTTACTTAAAATTTATTTCAACTGGAGCAAATTACTTTTTTTCATGTAACATTTTTTTGAATGAAATTTTATAAAATTGCGATGTATTTGTTATTTTTCGATTATAACATAAAGCAGTATGATGAATCCTGTTGAATAACTACTAATACTGTTTTTAGCTTTGACTAACTTAGTACTGATTCATTAGCAAAATCTTAGCAGGTAACATCATATTAAATATTTAGTTTTTGTTTCACTTCATTCATATGTTTATATATTTGTTTGTGCTTCAATATTTCAAATTTTTTATCTTCATTTATTTATTCAGGAAAGCAGCTTATTAATCAATTTGGCATGTTTTTGATAACTTTGGCGATCTTGGTAAGCAATATAGCCAACATCAGGAGATATACTTTTTCTTTGAATCTAGGGATTAAAGAAAAAAATTCAACCTTTACAGTGGAATATTTCGTTTTTTTCTCCAGTTATTTTATTCATTATAAGTAATGAAAATTTTAATCTTAAAAATATTTTATTAAAAAACAGCTAAAGTTGTTGTTAGAGTCGATTTTCAGGTAGAAGGATTTGCTGAAAGTTGTAAACTTTAACGATCTTTTACAATCGAAGTTATTCAGAAGAAAAAACATGCATTTGTTTGAGGTGCTTATTTTAATTGTTTTACAATATTAATAATTTTTTTATATTACTTTAATTGATTGACATAAAGTATTGATTTTTATTATTTTAAATACTAACATAGTTTATTTCTGTATTCTTTTTATTATAAAGTCATTAATAATACGATTGTTTAACTTGTAATACTAAGCTATATACTTGCAGCTTAGCAAAATACATGCAATATAAAAAAAGTACTTGCATTCATAGATAGTTAGCTGCATAAAACGTACTAGAAGGTTTCCTTTCAATAACATTTGAGAATGTCTATGTTTTTTAAAAATATATAGATAAATCCTCTTTATTTAAATGTTATAAAATATTGAACACATTTTTCTGAATAATATGATACTTTATATAAAAGCAAGGTGTTAAATTTAAATATTTCCTCTTTTAGATCTTCACCTATAAATATTACACTTTTAAATCTCTGAAGTGATTTTTAAGTTTTGTATGATTGATTTTTTTCCAACTTTGAATTCCTATGAAGTTTTAATGCTTTTAAGATTGAGTATGCTTATTTTTTGAATACTTGATTTTTTTAATGTTTTTAAAATTGATTATATTCAGTATTAAAATTCTTAACGGATTTTTTTTTAGGTTTTTAGAATAGGGTATCGTCAATTTTTAGATTAAATTTCACATCAACCCTAATATGTCCTTCAATAGTTTTAGATTCAATGTATGCATATTAAATTTCAATATTTTTATGTTCTTGGGTTAATTCTTTTGTATTGTGCATTTGAAAGGTTCTCTGTAGAGTGATTTTTAAATTTAAATAAGAATTCTTAAATATTATGTTCTTTATTACCTAATTACACAATAGCCGAGTTTTTAATTATTGAATTAAGATTCATAAAATATTTGAAGGAACTGAGCGGTATTAGTAATATTAGGTTGTTCGGAAAGTAATTTCGTTTTTTCCTGACAAAGGATTTAATTGCATTTTTCGCACCCAATTTCATACTTAAACCGCAAAATCATTTTATGTTTTAAGAGCTGATATAGCAAGGCTTGAGTGTGAAAAAGTGCAGCTGATTCTTCGCAGTAGTTTTTGGATGGTGCCCTTTTAAATATGGAGAGCAATAAACAGCATTTTCGTCATTTTTTTCTTTTTTGCTATATAAAAGGTAAAAATGCTGTCAAGCCAGAAATAAATTAGCCAATATGTGTGGAGAAGATGTGTTAACAGTACATCAGTACCAGAACTGATTTGCAAAATTTTTCCTTCAAATGAGGAGGCCAAAAACCACCTCGATCAGTTTTTTTTTTTACAGCAAAGACCAAAACTTTTATGAGCGTGTAATCATGTTACTACCAAAAATATGGCAAAAGGTATTAGACCAGAATGGCAATTTTATAATTTAATAAATAATTTATTCATTAAACGAAAATTTCTTTTCATTTTGACAAAAAGTACGAAATGACTTTCCGCACAACCCAATAATAATAAATTATAACGCCTTTCGGTTATTTAATATTAGTTTATATGTGAGAAGTGATAATTCAGCCTACACATTCGAGAAGTAATGCTAGGAAAAGAACAGATAGCGTCATATTGATTAAGTGGTTTAAATTAATAGAAATTAAGAAACTTTTCAGCAGTTATGAATGTTAATTCAAGAAAACTAGCGCTATTTAAAAATGAAAATTTTCACGGTTTTGTAGTGAAACAAACCCACAAGAAAAACAAACGAATCGAATATCTTTAAAAAATTATTAGAAAAAGCGAAAAAACAGTCACAATAGGTTAGTACTTTTGAATCCTAATTTCAATAATAGACGAAAACTTTAATATGAGGTAATATTTGTAGGTTTATTTTAATATTTTCGAATAAATTTGAAAAAATGGTGGAAAGAAAAAAATTATAATGTAAGATTTAATCCAAAGATTTAAACCATATGAGATAATCCGATATAGCTTAAATGACTTCAAGTCAGTTTCTTCTGTATGCAACTAACATTTTTTCTATTATACACACAGTTGAATGCAGAATAATACCAGCATTTTATTTTTTATATTCACCCATTTATGAAGGTGCAATAACCTACAAAAAGAAAAAACAAAGTACCTAAAGATTCCTGTCCCTTTTTTAGCCTATCTTCACGGAACAGAGCCGGTAGAATAGCTATTAAAAATCACTCCTCTCATAAACAATGTTTTCCAACAAATAATAAATAAAAAAGAATCTCTCAACAATGATATATAGGAGGCTTCCTAAAATGCACCTCGTCCTGCCTCTTAAATCAGTCTCCTTAAAAGTTGGCATCCGACAATACGTTAGGCGTTCAATGTTTCGGTTGCGCCGAACACAATGTGAATTTCATGCGGATTTTGTTTCCTACTGTATTTCTATTTTTAGATTTGAGTTAGAGCCTGTCAAGTGTAGAACCTGCCTACCGTTTCGCATTTTGGATTTAGATTTATATACCTATCTGTTGGTGCAAGATAAATCCAAATGGAAACAGCATTCAAAGAAATCTTTTTACAGGCTCCTATAAATTAGGTTTGATTCAATGAATTAAATTTTTAAGAGTCAAAAGTTCATTAATTATTTCTTAATGTTTTGGTAGAATTTATAATTATATTAGGCAACAGAGTTTTGTTTACGCAATAGTAGAAAAAAAATTAATCAAATGTGGAATTCGACAATCTGCCAACATTTTATATAATGCAATGATCTTGTTTTCGACTAAGTTTTACAACTAAGTTTTTAACAAAATTTCAAATATTTTTGTTGCAGAATTGCATTTTGAGAAAAAAATGTAGTACATGTTCTTTGATTCGATTTCATATACCATTTTGGAAAGTCAACAAAGTTCTTATTCCATTAAACACAAATTTAATTTCAGACAATGATACGAAATTAAAAATTGATTGTTGCCAAAAGTTTGAATAAGTCGTAATAATTTTTACTAAAAATATGTAATAATTTATAACACATATGTATTTTAAGTTAAATATAAATCATTCAGAGGAAAAGGCCTTTTAAAAATTAGAGATTAATTTCAAATAAACTTTAAAGACTCAAAATCTCTTGACTTAATTTCGTAAACATTATAGTGTTTATTTTGTTTAATTATATAAAAAAAGAAAATAAATAATGAAAATAAAAAAGGAAAATATCCAAATTCTGCCCTCTAAATGATTTCTTCCTTTTAATTTTTTTACTAATGGAGGTGCAAATAATTTATAATTAAAAAGTTGAAACACTGTAATAATAACAAAATACACAATATCAGTTTGCGGAGATATACAGAAGGCTTGCCGGTTTTTTATAGATAGAAGACTTTCGCTTAGAAGATGCTAATCCTCACTTTCTTATAGTACTATGTTTTCAGCAAGCCGAGTTACGATAGTCAAAAAGAACCTCATCCTTAATTTGATAGTCTTTTGATTTGATATTTGCTTAATCCTGAGTTAAATCTAGCTTTTGCGAAATCTGAATTGGAACTGGCGAGATTGCTGATCATTTAGCCGGTTTGATTGTTTATAATAGTTGACACAACTGCATTTCCTTCAGAAGTCTTCGAATAATATAATTGGAGGTTTTCCATCAATACAGGACCTATAGGTATCATTTGCAGAATTCTTAGACATTATTTTGGAATAAGTGGGAATTAATTCAGAATCATTTGGATTTTGAACTTTTGTGCGTATAGGATTTCTGTATTAAATTAATATTTTAATTAAATCATTTCGGAAATATTTATATACATTTTTCTTTGTAAATAATTAGTTTAGGGTGAATGGCAACCGCTTACAATTTTTATTTAAAGAGAGTGTAAATAGTTGGAAAGTAAATGCTGTTTGTATATAGTGACTTTTTGCTTTTTTAGAATGTAGGTCTGTTTTTTCAACTGTGTACCCGAGCCAAGGAAAATGAAGTAGGCATAAACTTTTTTTTATGATTTTGTACCTAAAGAGCATTGAAAATAGTTCTATGAACACCAATATCTATCTGTTTTCTTGGAATTACTATGAACAACAAAAGTGTCTTCTTCGAAATTGGGAAGACAGATGAAATCTTTCAGAGATAGAATGTCGTGTTTTTTTATTATATATATCCCATATTCATATTAACAGAGCGTTTTTCAACTCAAAGTTTAATCATCAAAGGATATGGAGTTTTTAAGATAGATCGCCGTAGGTTTGGTCGATATTCTTGTGATCGTTGCTTCTAGGGTGACATGGATGATCCGGACTACTACATTGTTACTTGTCTTATAACAAGAATATTCTATTTCATTAAGTTGGTTTATAAAATTTATCTACCTAGCGCCAAAATATAACTCAGCATAAAAATTTGTGGCACGAATGATGGAGACTATGAAGCTTCTATAAGAATGAAAACATTGACTGAGAATGATATGTCTTCATTAGTCTCTATAACATTAACTGCGGTCGTTTTTAGTACTTGTTATATATTGAGCTCTCTAATTTCCCTCCTTTACTCAAATTCTTTCTTAAGCCAACAGGTTTTTGCTTAATCTTATTTTTTATATGCTTTTATTAAATCCCTGTGGTTTAATAATAATAATATCGAATCAATTCCTCATTTACTCATAATCTAAATTCTTCTTTATGTAAATAGGTTTTTGTTTAAATATATATTTTATTAGGCCTGTTACCGTCTGGTGATTTAATAATAATAATAGTAGTAGTAGTAATTTTATCCACATATCTTAAATTCTTCCTTATGACAACAGGTTTTTGTTTAATCATCATGCACCTTAATTGCCTATTACATATCGATGGGTTTAATAATGATAATAATATCTGCCAGATTTAATGCGAGTCTAATACATCCGTTTTTCACGATTGTTCATTTGGGAGTTCTGTAAATATGCGGAAGAGATTTATTTTTATATCTGAATCATACATTACGAACGAAATTACATTATTTTGGAAGGTTCAAGCTGACACAACTGAAATTATTTTTAGCCATGTTTTCCAGATTCTGAGTTACAGCTCTTTGGTTTTTTTAAAGTTTTATTTAACTTTACTCTTTACTTTGTTTTGGTTTAAAACATCATGATACTAGTAGGTTTCAAGTAAAATGAGTAAATTAACTCTCTATTTACACCAAACTGTATAACTTTCTGGCTTTTGAAATAAAGCTTTTATCTACATTGTTTACAGCTAGACAGGCATACAGCTGGATCTTAGCGCAGACGCTGTTGTTATTGTGTTCACCAACTGTCTACAAAAGTTGAGCCTTCACGGTCGTGTTCCTGTGATGCACGGTATTTGGCAGCCCAGCGACACTTCCAAAACAAAACGACCACCCCCATTTTCCTAGTCTTACGACGTCGCTAGCAATTGCACGTCTCTCTTACTCTCTTTGTTTTCGCCGCACTACGGTCGTGGTTATTGTTAGATCTGTAAGTAGGCCGGCTGTAAAGCATTCGGCGAAACGCGAGAAACTTCTCCCGCAGCTAACAAGGGACAATTAGGCACCTGTCTACTGGCATCAATTAATTTATCGTCTGCTAGTTGTTTGTCGAATGTCTCACTCAACATCCGAAATGGCGAGGATGGGTTTATGGAGTAAAAATTGCTTCTTGGCGCATGCTCTTGCGGTTGAATTAAAGCCAGATCTTTAATCATTTCATTTCACATTTTTTGGAGAAAGGATGGAGCAAAAACTATAATTATTTAAAAGTCTGTTGGAAACCTCTCTTTATGTAAAGTTGCATCATATATAATAATAGCTCTTAATATTACATTTGTTGTTAATCGTAAGAATTAACTAATTTTTATAAAAAAATGCTGTAACTTTAACTGCTGTAATGCAAAGAAACTTTATTATAAACTACTGATTAATAATTTTGATAAACTATTGATTAATTATTTTAGCATTTTAAAAATCATAGTTATAGAGATTTGTTTATTAATAAGTCTTTTTATTTAAAAATAAATCTTAATTTGTGTCTTTGTAAAAGTTTATAGTTTTTGTCCAATCAGAATAAGATTTACTTCCCTACCCTTCAAAATAGATAGGGCATTACTTTTAACTTTTAAAGTAGGCTTAATAAAGATACGTTAGTTAAAAATGAATGATGTTTTTTAGCTATATTTTCAGAAAATATCATATAACTTTTACATAATGCTTTTTAGCTATATTTTCAGAAAATATCATATAATTTTTTCATAATCTGGATTCATTTAAGTACACTTTTAATAATACCAATTTGATTTCTGTACATTTCTCTCCAAATTTAAAGATTTTTTTAAAGCTTTTCCAAATACGATTAGAATGATAAAATACATGTGATACGTATTTTCTCCCCTGAAAATGCTCAGTTTCTAGTATTTTATTAGTATTCAAATATAAAAATTACTTTCTTTAGCCATTAATCCGAAGTGGTGTTTATTCTTCCATTTTTTTTTCGTAGTTCTTTACAGATATTTAACTTTCTAGCACAGTAATTTCTTACTGTTTGGATTCCATCAAACTCCTATTTTTCAGACACTAAATAAAAATAATTAAATTTTCAATAAATGCATCCCGTATTAATAGTTGTTGCATATTCAAATCAAATAAGTCGGTTCCAGAGAAGTAACATTATTGGTTGGATCATTTTGTAATCGGAAGTATGTTGTACTTCCGGATAAATTCTGATTGGTTATTTCATTGGTTATTATGTCTGTGATTTCAATTAAAAAGAATGGACATCGACTTGGTGTTGGATGTAAACTCAGAAAGGTTTTTTTTGTTTATTTTTAAATAATTTTTTTAAAACTGATACCTGGTGTTTGCTTTCAGCTGTTGTCTGGACAGCAACAGTTTTGTATATAAAGAAACTATTGTTTCGGAAGGACAATGAAATTAATGAAAGCAATTAATATATTTCATATTTTCACTCGGCAGATTAACAAAGCAGATACATATAAATGCAACAATTGTCATTAAATTAAATATTTATCTACATAATTGAACGCAGTATTTTCTTGACAGCTACTGAAAATATCAACCTACTGAATTGAAAATAGCATTTTTCAGTAAAAAGCATTCTAGTATTTCGTTAGTAAAAAGCATTCTAGTATTTCACTAGTAAAAAGCAATACTTATAGTAAAATTATAAGTGAAACTGAAAAAAAAAATATTGTATAAAGTTCAATACTTATTTTGAAAAATAAACAACAGTCTCTTTCTTAGTTTTCTGATTCAAATTTTTATTCATGCTCTAGAATTTAATAAGCTTAGGTGTAAAAACCAAATGTCAAATTTTAATGTCTTACTTCATTGCTTGCATTGGTCACTTTTGTGCCCCTAAACAGATTAGAAACACTTAGATTTAACTGACAAATTATTTTATTAGTCTTGAGATAGCCTAACTAGATAGAATTTATTTAGATAGAATGTATTTTTGTGCTTTTTTAAGCATTTATAATCTATAAGCTTTTCTGTTTATAGCTAATATACAAACGAACAAAATTATAAATTGAATAAAAATTCTTCTGTTGCAAAAGAAAATAAATACTGAATGTTTATGTACAATTATAAACGCTAATGTTATTCAGTAATAATAAGCATTCTTTTATATATTAAATATATATATTGTTATTTTTCACTCACTAACAGAAACAATATTGCATCTTAAAGTATAAAATCTCTTCGAAATTCGAAGATACTAAAGCTAAAACTTTTATTAACAGAAGCACTTCCTCAATCCGAAGTGTGCTTGTTCTTTTGTTTACGAATGGGCTCTATTTCTAGCGACCGGGTGGTTGTCGAGCTAGTTTTTCCCGTCACAGTCTCAACTTCTTCGCGTGCCGACAGCTCGTCTGCCCACAAATCCACCCGGGCTGTCACGGCCCTGTCCGGGCCATCTTGCCGCGATGAGTTTATCCCACAGAGATAGACCTGGAGTGTCAGTTCGCCAGCACTCGGACTCCTTGAAACGGCCAGGTGGGAATTGTGCGGCGGCCTCTCTTTTTTTTCTTGTGTTTGTCTTTTCTACGCGTCCGTTCCCTTGCCAAGAGAATTGTTTTTGCTTCTGTCAGATTATGGTTGATGGTGTTTGGGGCTGCCACGGGACTCACCTGCCATGCTAAAGAGTCAGCATTTTTTGAGGTTTTTGTGTTGTAGCTGAATACATTTGGCACGCTGGAGTAGAATTAGCGCCACGTGATTCAAATTCTGTGAAATACGACTGGCGGGAGGTAGGATTTAAGTAAGGAATGAAGTTCAACAGCTTACCTCGTTGATCATTCTTTTTCATTCACATTTTTTTTTTTTAATTTTTACATTCTCGCGTGCGAAGTATGCAAAGATAAGGTATTCAGCGAAAAAATTCGAACTCCTGGTTTTGATGAATCACCATGTTTTAGACTTCCTGAGTCTGAAAAACCTATTTTTGAAACAATGCCTGTTTGTTTGTAAAACACAATAAAAAAGACGAATAGAATTCGGTACAATGACTTTTAATTGAATATGTAGATTTTTATCAAAATATCAATGGAATTTCGTTATAAGATGTCCAATGTATATCATCTACAAAGCGAAACTTATGGAGGCAAAATTTGATGCATACATTTAACATCTAAAATATAAATAATAACAATCAAACTTGCTATCAAATCCGTCAAAAAGTTGAATGTGTGTATGCACATTCACATGCATGTACCCGTATTAATGCAAAAGCAATAACAATAACACCTTGAATTAAGTATTTGAAATTTGATATGCAATCTCGCGGATATGATTGTAATTCTGTGCCAGATTTTGGTTTCAATTGGTATGGGAAAAAAAATAAAAAATTTACGCTCTGCTTCTAATGCTTGGGTTTTGTTACAAAAACCCCATTTTGTACATTTATTCCAACTCGACCATTATTTGCCTACGATCGTTTATTATTAATCATTTAAAAAAAATTGGTATGTGGTACGTAGTTACGATGGTATGTGGTTAATCAAGTACTTTTATTAGATAGCATACAAGAAATTTCGGCGAGAATCCTCTCGCTGTCTATATTATATAAGCCCTAAGAGAAAAAATTGTACAAGAAACGAACATAAAAGGTTCGTCAATCTACATCGCGGTACAAGAGCAGAAGAGCAAAAGTGATCGCAATATCAGCTTTTTTACTTTGAAATTCTGGTATGGATTCCTTTCAGACACGTTTAGATTTAGGATGGGAAAGTTTAGAAAAGTTTAAAAGAATATTGCAAACATTAAAGAGTTTTGTCCCTTCACTTGGAGCTTGAATTGACAATTTTACAGAACGTGTGAATAATTATTTAAATAAGTTGTTATTGAATCAGGAAATAAAAGACCATTTTGGAATGAAATTATTACGGGTTAATTTCAAATACATACTAGAAAGTTGATTTAAATTAAAATTAAATTTTAAGATATCATTACACATAAACCACATACATATTTCATGCTTGAATGTATTTTTGATCTAGCAAGACTTCCGAAAAGTTAGAGAAATTTCGTTCAAATACGATACAATTATTCCTCATTGGATTATTTAAAATTCTATAGGTGTAAATTATGTATATCTTTTTTCTTTAGTAGAATGAAAACCTTAAATTAAATTTATTTAATAAATAGATCATTTGTTATGAAATTTGGTTCAAAAGTTCCAGCCTTTGGATCTAGGGTAGAAGACTGTAGAGAAGTTGCACACAACTCCTCAGAATGATACCTCTAATCGAAAATGTCATGTGATACCTTGTAAGCTTGATCTGTTTGTCTTTCTAAAGTTGAGCTTGATAGCATCAGCCTCTACAATTTGTGCATAGCGATATTTCTACGATTATATTTATAGAAAAAAGGTTTGCCATAAATCTTTTTATGTTAAATTTGATGCATTTATAATACTTTTTATATAGCATATACAGGGTGTCTATAAAAGAACTCCGGGGTTTTAAAAATTCATATCTCACTAACTATAAAAGATAGCAAAATTTAGTCGATTTTTCTGAAAAGAGTAGCTCAAAAAGTTTTACTCATACGAATTGGGAATGTTTGTATCAACTGTTGGCGGCGCTGCAGGGCGTTGACCTTGAAATGATGGTGACTCCGCAACAAAAGGCTCAATGTGTTATTTGGCTCATAGAAATGAAGTCTGTAGTTACCGTACAAAGAAACTTTCGACGTAACTATGGTGTTAGCCCGCCTTCTGACAAAACCATTCGTCAATGGTTCAGTGCATTTAAGGAAACAGGAAGTGTTTTGAAGCAAAAGTCGCCGGGTTGGCCGAGTGTGTCTCAAGAGAAAGTGGACAGAATCCTAGCTTCATGCCTTCGAAGCCCTAAGAAATCGTTGACAAGACGCAGCCTGGAGTTGGGGTTACCAAGATCAACTGTCGGTAAGGTACTTCATAAAAGACTACGTTTAACTGCTAACAGGATTCAACTTGTACACCACATCAAACCAGCAGACAAGGTTAAGAGATACGACTTTGCTGTTTCAATACTAGATAAAATTGATCTTGTGTATGCAGAGAAAATTCGTGATGTTCAACATCTCAGGGAACGAATAGTCAATTGTGTGGCAACCGTCTCCCCAGACATGCTCGTCAGGACATGGGAAGAGGTAGAATACCGTTTAGACGTCTGCCGTGCTACTAACGGGGCTCATATAGAGCTTTACTAAATGTTTAAAAAAACTTGAAAATGTAAGCTTTTCAGTCATGTATAAAACATGTATGTATGTTTTTTATTTCATTAAAATATTTTGCCTCAAAACCCCGGAGTTCTTTTATAGACGCCCTGTATTATACTATATATAGGGCAGACAAAAAGTCCGTAAAAGTTTTAAATTTTTTTAAACCTAGAAAATTAAGCAGAATAAGAAATGGGTAGCAGGTTTAGCATCCGTAAATCACGAGAATTTTTTTAAGATAAGAAAAAAAAGTAAAAAAAAAAGTTGATAGGTGGTATTTTGTACATAAGTAAAGGAAAAGACAGACAAATAACTAAAGTAATATTACAATTGAAGCGTTTGCTTCAAAAACTATGTATCTCCAACTTGAGAGAATTTAGAGATACATCAGCTATGTTAGTCACATTGGGTAAAAAAATCCTTGTTCATTTGGTGCAAAAAAGATATTCCAATCTTTCTTCTCTCGTTTCCTAAGAAATGGATCTGTTTGTCTCATTTGAATTAAGAATTATCAGACATTTTTTACAGCTTTCTGCAAATTTGAATAATTGGAGCTACCTTCTTTTTGCAGCAAATTCTTCAATTCCTGTGTTAAGCAACGTGTATTCCAAATTAGAAAGATACTTCCAGATTTAGATTCTGACGCGAATGTTTCCACCCCATCAAAACGCGCGCTGAACGTGTCTGCCTTGGTTGTTCGAACTGATACGATCCTTCAGGGAACCAGGTTTCTCAAATTACCGAGAAAGTTTTATGAGTCATGCCATTTAAAAGCGCTTTCCGATACTTCAAAATTTTTCTGATGTCCGAATTTACGCAGTGCAACAGTCTCCGATTCCTAGTTCTAGCAAAACAATTTCACCAACAAAGCTTTATCTTTCCCGCTCTGCATCCTCGTTTACTTACATGGGATGCAACGGAGAACTGGTTCTGGTTCAAGAGCTTAAGTGTTTATAATCTTCAGTCTCATTTGCACATTTTTATTAAATCGCTCATATCGGCGCTATCTGCCGGCTACTTTTTGATTTTTTTTTCCTTTATCTAAAAAAAACTCCTGTGACCTATCAATACTAAACCTGCAAGCCGTTTCTTATTTTGATTATTTTATCGGGTTTTATGAGTGTTTAAAGTTTTTACGGAATTTTTTCCCATCCTATATTTTAATACACATAAATAAATTTCATTGGAAATAAAATAACCATCCTGAAACGTTAATGATTAAGGACTTAAAGTGATAAAAATGGGGATTTTATGCGATAATATGCTTCGAATTATTAATGAAAACACTGAAATTACTTTTAATTTTAATGAATTAAAATTTATTGTTAGTAGATAATTAATTGTTAATAGTTAGTAGTATTAAAATAAATTGTTACTAGTTAAAATTTTGAAAATTATATTTTTGAGAATATCTATTATCCAGGAAACAATTACAGACTAAATTTGTTACTTAAAAGTTTTGAAAAGAGCCTTTGCAGTATTTTACATTGTATATTTTTAGAATTCAATTAGTAAATAGTATCAAACTGATGTATTATTATCAATATCATCATCAAACATTATCATGTGCGAAGTATTTGTTAAAATATTTTGTAATATTACATTAATTTATTTCTATGCAACGTTTCCAAAAATCTGCTTCTATTATATTATATAAACTGACCTATTGGTTTCAAAGCTACGAATTCTGAGCCGTTAAAACTGCCTATTTCATACCAAAATAAAGCATCTGAAATTTTGATTTCGCCAACATCTGCATTATTACAGTCTGACTTCTATTTGGCGATTCTTTTGCATCTCCATGAAAAGCTTAGTGGTTACACATGAGCTCAAACCAGTAGAATCAGTTTCAATTTATGTCACAAGTAATTCCTGTTCAAATGCCCCAAAGAGAGTAACATTAAATTTGTGAGAGGACGATCAAAACGTAATGCTGGCCGTTATATCGTAAAAGTGGTCCGATTTGTGGACCCATGACTGGTGTCCTTGGGCTCAACTAGAAGGACGAAAGGGATAAAACTTCATGTCCCATCTGAATTTCGATACTTACTGAATAGAAATTGCAACTGTAATGGTCGGTTTATATGCAGCGGCTGTGCAATAAAGGGGCATTTCATGTGTTACTAGTCTTAACCACTAAAATGGATTAACTTAGGACACGGAAATGTGGAAGTCGTTTTGTATATGAGATAAATAAAGATAAGATGTTTAGATGCGCACTAAATTTAAATTCCATTGTTCCATTTCGTATTTGAAATTGTGTGGAATATGAATAAATTTAATAAACAAGTAAATGCTAGCCTTCTTTAGCAACCAGCTAGTTCATAGAGGCTGTTGTTTGAGAAATATTTCAATAAACGAATTTATTGAAATGTTTGATTTATCTCAATAGTTCCCCAAGCAAAGGGGATTTTGAATTCCCAATTTTGATAAATAATTACTCATACTATTTTAGGAGCATGTACTATATGCTTCCAAAAATTTGAGATTTTATTTGAAATGGAAAATAACTAAACTTGCTTACTGAAATGGAGCATGCTTATAATATAAACAAAAATAGTTATTGGAATTATATAACAATGAGATTATTTTATGTGATACTAACGATATGGGATATTTTAATTATTTTTCATAACAGCTTAGAAAATTTTTGTTTACTAATTTACCAAAAAATGAATGCATTTCAATAAGAAAAAAATCTTTAGACTTTAAGCACAATGAAATATTTTTAAATAACTAACACACACACACGCAGTTTATTTTGTAAAAAGACGACTGAATACGTAAGAAAACAACTTTTATACTTGATATTTGATCATCAATGATGGACGAAAAATTCAATATAAAGTATTTGTTGTAACAATAAAAAATTTTTAATGAATGAGTTTTGTTTGAAATATGGCTATAAATATTTTTAAAAGATCCCTTAAAATTGGATTGAAAATTATATAGCTGCTAAAATGATATCATATAAAAGATGATTTTTAAAATTTTTAAATAATGTAAACCTTTTGCTCTCTGCTACAATATTTTCGAAATTCTTTAAAATTAATTAAAAATGTAACTTAATTTTGAAATAATTTCATTCTAAAAAATTTAAAATTGCTTCGAGATTTGATTTCAAGAATTCGAAGTATGGCTGTGTTCCCTTTTGTTATTCTGAATGAAGCGGTTTGTCTTGCAGAATGGAAACGTGCACAAATGTACTTTCTTCTACATTGATGGTAGGGATAAGCTTTCTAATGGCTTCTTGATTTTACTGGCCAGAGATGCTTTATTTAATTTAGGAGCCAAGAGTAGTAAATCTGTTGACATCAAACGCTTATTATTTAATGATGTGTCACAGCTAGAAAAAATGGTATAAATACAGATACATCTATGTGTTTTAATACTTCCTGTCCCAAAACGGTCCTAAACGAGTTAAAAACTTTATTTAGATCTACGTAAATCGAAGTTGTTAAAAGGTAAACTATCAAAGATATCAAGGTTTATCAATGGTAAAAATTATTCAAATTTTAGTATTTCAATCTTCTACTTAAAATCCAAGAAAGGTTTGTGTTGTCTTTTTGTTGTATATCGGCATCAAATAATGAAGCGTGAATCAGATGTTAGACGTTATTTCGAGATACTGTTTCAGTGCAATTTAATGTACTTTCTGTAATATATCGTGTCTTAAAATTTATCTTTTTAACATTTTAAGTCAATCATCCATTAAGAATATCCGACATAAAAGGCCGGATATCTTTTGAAATCTTCCGGAACTTTTCCAGGACTGATGAGTGCCGGACAATAGACGTTTGACTACCCATCTCTGGGAATCCCATCTTTCTTGGACAAGGATAGCCTCCTGGGAAATCCCCTTTGAACCCTTGATCAGGCACTCACCCTGCCGCTCCTCCTGCCTTCCCGATGAACTCCTCCATTATCCGGCAGAAAAGGGATCTGAGATAAGGTATTACTGTATTCTCCTAAGGACTAGGGTAGGAAGGAAGACCGGGTGTGATTGAAATGGAGCCGAGGGTAATGAAGAAAAGACTGGAGGGGCTTATATGCAAGATTTGATGTCGAGATAGTTGAGGTGTCGAGGGGATAGTGATTGCTGAATGGGCTGATCATTGGGGATGCTCTGCTGGTTTAGGAAGAAACAGGGCAGGTTAAACATTTATCGTTTGAATCTCGACTCAAGACTTCGCTAATGATTATTCGAGTGATCTTTTATTGTGAAATTTTTTGAAACGGATTAAAAAATATAAATTATTTATGTTAGCCCCGTATATAACCCCATACGGATTGTACTGAAATTTATAATTGAGAATTTTAGAAATCCATTATCCATTTTTAAAATATGATATATAGTATTTTAGAAAATTATTTTCTGCTTTTGAGTCTTGTGAACGAGAAATTTTGAAATCGATTTTAAATTAGCTTCGCGATGTTTTATCGGTTTGGCATGGTGCCATCTGTTGTTAATGAAAATTTTGAATTGGTTGTAAAACTTATATCGAATAGACAAGCAGACTTAGAAAATGAATAAATATTGCATTGTCATTTCGTTCTGCTCAAAATTTCAAGCCTGTTTTCAATTCAAAATTTCAAGTCAGTAACCCATTTGAAAGTTAGTTAAAAAATGATGGCAAAATTGCACCAAGTAACCACAGAAAACAGCCAGTTAATAAAAATGTATTATTTAAGAAAATACTGAAATTTATGAAGGTTCTGCGACATTTACTGTATTTAACTCAGCGCTATACATATCGAATTTCATGCCAAGTGTTTTATGGTAAATTTCAGTAGTTCATAAATGTTCAGTAGTTCATAAGTTCTGCCTTAGTTCATAAATGAAAATATTGTGATGTTCAAGCCTTTAACATATATTATATAATTTGGTATTTATATACAACTCTGCAGTTTTGATGTAAGGACCATAAGAACAATTCCATCGTTTGAACTAGATGCATTTAACTTATGACTAATACACGAGCAGGTATATACATGGTACAAATTACAATAAAGGTGACAATCGAAAGCGATAATATTCAAAATTTTAAGTTAAAATAATTGTCAATCATATGCGTTAAATTTTAAGTACTATTATATATTATCTGTAGTTGCAGTTGACAATTTTATTTAACAATAAAATCATAAATAAATTAAAATTTTATGAAAATACTTTGTGCTTGAAAAATTGTATCGCGATTTGTTTTCTTTAAATAATCATAATTTTTGAGTACGAGATTTTCAATTCAGTGTCACTGATACCGATCATACTGATGCTATGTGATTCTGTAAGTGCATATAAGTATATAAATGCCTTTAAAAAACTGAATTCTAATTGAAATACATAAGAAATGTTTCGCCAAATGCTTAGAATTCTGCAATTTCATTTGTATTAATTACAGAAAAAGACAAAAATATTCCAGAATAATCAGAAACTCGTGAGCATTAAAAAGGTTGCTTTTTTCAAATTTTTTTGAACAAAAATTTATTTTCTTCCGTCTTCTGAAGGAGAGTCGAGTACTGGAAAATTCCAGTGCCAATTTACATTTAGCCTATCAAAGTTCCCAATTGCTGTGACTGTCGAGTGGAGATGTACATAAAGGGCTAAAGAAACAATTTATACAGTAAGAAATACTTGACAAAAAGTTGCGAAACGTTAGATTAGTTAAATAATAAATACATTGTCACGTAGATTGAACTCAAGAAAACACAGGAAGTAGAATTAAATCAATTTATTAACTTAACTCTGAACTAAGAACACTGTGACTGAGAAATTTTCAGCTTTTATACAAGTAGGGAAAGTTACCGAATACCTTTCAGGTGACAGTAAGAAAAGTCCAGAGACTTATCTGGCAAATTAAAGAAAGGTCCAAAATCTTCTGGAACATTAAATAAAGGAAAAACAAATCAAAGAAGGAAAATACTTAAACAAATTTTAAGTCTATTGGGACACGAACACATAATTCCCTGATCATCAGTCCAGTGACATAACCATTCAACTATGCAGGCTCCGAAATGTTTCGTTTCAATGGACAATATAAACAGATGAATGTTTAAAAAGTCTATTGTATAAGGAAAGAATGGTATCCCCCCATTAGAGGTGGTATACAGTACTTTTAATATTAAAAGGGCTGCATATGGATATCTGCATGACTTGGCTGATTAAATTTTGTTTTTGTGGTCCTTATTCCTTGAGATTTAATTTAATGTGATAAAATTGCCAGAATGGTGATAAAATTACCTTAAAACACCCTGTTGATGTTATTGTTTATGTAGATAAACAATCGCATTAACACACATAACTAAACAATTGTCCGAAAAACAAATGCCAGAAATCAGAAATTCATCAACTGGATTCCTTTAAATTTTGGAAATGTTTAGATAACTATGAACTAGTTAAAGCTATAAACTAGTTTGGCAGACAAACGAAGCAGCAGAAGCGTTCTACTAAATAAAAACCCAAAAGTAAAAATCGGTTTCAACGACATCTAACCTTTAAAACCCGGAAGTAGTTCACGCGGCAAGAGACGATTCACGTCAAAGTAAAAATGAACGATTACAGAAACCAACAAGTTGATGACTAAATTAAGCCGTGCTTGCCACCGAATAGCTTACCAGACGCCAGAAATTTTTAGTAGTGATTTAAAGGTCACGCGTCTGAAAATTGGCACCAACCTGATGTGACATAATCATCAGCTAAGCCTCTTGGAGTGGTTCACTTAGCTCAACAACCTTTTGTCTTTAAATAACCGGTGAGAGCTCGATTTTTTCGCGACACAATGTCAACGTGACAGAACAGGGATGGCCGAAAGCCGTGTTGCTCAACGCTTTTTTCTCCTTGTTTTGTCAAGTACCTGCTGGGATCAGCGGATTTTGTGCGTTTTATCGCTTTTGAAATTTAGGGTTCGTAAAAGAGGTGCGGATGCGGAACGTTGTGGGAAAAAAATATAGACTATTTTTAGAGGATTTTGCACGCTGTCTACTGTGTGTCGATGGTGTGAGCTGCTTTGTTTATCGTCGTAAAATCTGTTTTTTTTAGTTATTTTTGTATAAAAATAAAAGAAGAGTTGTTTCTCATTTCCAACTTTCGTGTTTAAAGTAAGCAAATATCAGGGTGTTCCATAGCTTTTTTTCTATTTCCAATATGAAATGAATACACTATTTACCGTATAAGATATTATTTATTTCATTGCAAAAGAACACTTTTGTTCTATTACCTTTTTCTGTTTCTCAGGAAACCTCGTTATACCTTCTTCCCAAAGTGGTTGTGTTTTGAACAAGGAATAATTCCAGCGGTGTTCTTTTGTTTTGATAATGGATTTAAAGCCCTTATCGCGAAGAGAATTTTTTAAGGACAGAAAGAAGTAGCGATCATATGGAGTGAGATCTGGAGAGTATGCAGGAGGCGGTATAAGTTTCTTTGCTATTTCTGTTATGAAATGAATACACAATAATTATTTTTTAAGATATTTTTATTTATTTTGTTATAGAAGACCCCTTTTGTTCTATTACCTTCTCCCATATCTGAGGAAGCCTCAATACGTCTTCTTTCCAAAATTGTTGTTCTTTTTTTTGACAAGAAATAATCCTAGCGATGTGCTTTTATTTTGATAATGGATTTAAAGCGCTTATCGCGAAGAAAATTTTTGAAGGGCAGAAAGAAGTAATAATCAGATGGAGTGAGATTTGGAGAGTATGCAGGATGCGGTAAAACATCTCAATCAAATTGTAAGAGCTCTTATCTTACGATAAGTGCAATATATGTGTTGTCATGATTAAAAAAAGACATTTCGTCGCTTCATTAATTCTGGGCATTTTTGCTGTGGCAGCTTTCAATAGATCAAGTTTGATGACAATATTTTGTAGAATTTATTGTTTCACTTCGAGGAAGAAGCTGGTAGAAAATTACACTTTTCCTATTCCACAAAATAGACGGAAGAAATTTTTTAGGTGTTGCCCTCGCTTTGTGGCAATTGAGGGCTTATTGTCCTTATACCAAGTATGTTGTCTCTGCACATTTTTATATAAAATCCAAGTTTCGTTTTCCATGATGCGGTTTCCTTGCCTTAAACGTCGCCTTTCGCTCCTATGTTTAAACCTGTGGATGAAAATTTTACAAGAGACTGTGGCACAAAAGAAACGTACTGTAAAACAGCTTTGGTACGACTGAAACCGATGACATAGGTGGCTAATAGATAAGTTTACACATGCAGGGTCAAATAAATCCTTTTATAGAGATATGACAAATAAACTTTTGAGCAATTTAATATCATGGATTAGCCATCAAAGTATCAATTTTTGCTACTTCTTCCCATGTTGAAGAAATTTCACATAAATTATATTCCATTTATTGTAATTAAATGAGGAATGGAAGGTGCCTATTAAGTCATCTATTTTTTAAAAACCTAATAACTTACTCTTATCTTAGGATTTCCTTTTCTTATCTAAGTAAACATTTACCGGAGAAAAATAAAATTCGTTTGAGTTGATTTTCGTACGATGTATGCCTACGAATTAAGTTAAGGTTTTGTTTATATTTCATGTATTTAAGTTGAGTTTTACGGAATTCAAGTTAAAATGTTGTTGACTTAGTTACTTACGTTAAAATGTTAACAGTTCTGTTAACTTACTTTTCTCTAATAAATTCTTAAAATGTATATGTTTATATGCTTATAACATAGAATTTAAACATATATAAACTACCAGTACACAGACTTACTTCTATTTTAACTCGACATGTTGCCGTCATTTGCTAATGATTCATCGGTACGCGACTGCTTTCACATTGAGATAATTGGAGGGCTTATTACTCAATATGAAGTGAGAAAATACTTATTATAGCAGTTAGTTTTGGATAAAAACTCTGTCGTATGACACTCTTGAGCAAAGAATTGAAATAATAGCACTTCGACTTATCCGGCCAGTTCTTCTACCACATTAGACCGGATATTCGTGTGCTGTGCTTAAATTTAAAGATATAATTTGCCTTTTTTCAGTTATTAGTAAATGGTTCAATTTTAGAAATAATGATCTAGATTGGATTTTTTCAAAACAAGGAGGTAATGAGAAAGCGTTCAGAAAAATGCCTTTGAAAAGCGCACTTTACTGAAAAGTAACTAGAGAGGCATTTGTTTCAGACACGCGATTTCTCCGTGATTCTGCACTTTAATATTGGACAACTACAGAAATTAGAACCTAAGAAGCATGGGAAAGCTAAAAGCTCGGGTAACTCAGCAGTTAGAGTGCATTTAATGTGAATTCAATTAGAAAATAATTATTTTTAAAGTCGAATTTGTTACATATAACTGAGCCTTTTTCATTTCCTCGCTTTTTTTCTCTTTACACAAACTGCCAATTCTTCTTAGTATCTAGATTAAAGTTTCGAGAATCCGATAATTGTATGCAAAACGAAATTTTATTGATAACGAAATCATTAACTAATAATTTCATTGATAACAAATTGATAACTGATAATTTTATTGATGATGAAATGAAAGTGGTGTATTTTCAAAGTGGTAGCATTCTTTTGGAAATAACTGTTTAATTAATAACCCTGATCAAGCTAGAAGTAAACTTTTATTAATTAAATAATGACAGTTGGTATAAAAATTGCTATTACATATGATACTTGTCATAGATAATCACGCTGACTTCGTCAGCTATTTAAGAGAAATTTGTACAGTAGCTTATAAGGGTAACGGTCCCTAAGCATTCGATTTCAGATGTCTGACTTCTAGCTCAGAAGATGACACTCAAACACTCGCTTGCACAATTCCTTTTTAAGCTTGGGAGATGAGGGACTCATTCATACACTTCGCAGATAGAACACAGGGTAAAGAATAACCCTGTTCGAACCAGGACTCGAACCCGGACCCGGAACATCCAGAACAGGGAAGAGGCGCTAGGTATAAAGATTTATCTTAAAATAACATACCAACTTTAGAATTTGATAATAAAAAAATTCTTGAACTCAAATGTAAACACATGTGTTCCAGTTTCCATTAAGTAAGAATGAAGCCAATGTAAAAAATTTAGTGAAAGTTGAGATTCCTGTAATCCCTATTTCTATGACTACTTAACTCGGGATTTGAGCGTATAGCTCCAAATAACTATTACTAGCTAACACGGTGTCAGTTAATTTTCCTAATCGTAATCCTATGGGCGTAAATATATAGATACTAATTTTGGTTTTGTTAGTCTAAATATTTTTTTCTAATGAACTCTAAACATATGGCCAATCTAAATACATTTAATCTATTTGCAACTCTGTATATCACAAACTAAATGTATTGCGCACATTACAGAATATCTTATATTTATGTCAAAATCATGATGAAAATGTACGTTCTAAAATGAATGCTGCATCTCTTTGGTTATTGGGCGCATGTTATAGCATAAGACGAACATTATCTATCTAATTTCCAATGTGACAGTCTAGACCGTTTAATTTTCTCAAACATAAATGTTTCCAGTTAGAATGGTTTACTATCAGTTTCTTGTACACAAAACAGTCTTGTGATAAACTATTTCTTTGTTTCAATAAATTGTATAGTTTTTTTTCTTTTGGCCAGACGCACATGAATAATGTAAAACCTGTAATCTAATCTATACGAAACCACCGAATTTCTGAACAAAACAAATGTACAGTTTCTGAAAGCCGTTTCGTTTACATGGAGAGTGGCAGGATTTAAATTGTTTTCCCTTGAGGAATGTATATTATTTATATATGTATGGAGCAAGGTTTTATTTATTGAAAGTGGTTATTTATTTTCTGTATTAAACCTTTGTAGATAGAGAGTGTTTACTTTCATATATTCTTTCATAGCCATAGTGTTGCTTTAAAACAGGACGTTAATATTACTAAACCTGTATGTGAATAATACACAAGAGCGGTTCAAAAAATGGCAGACAGTCTATTTTGATTCAAACATTTCCAATTTAATCCAAAATAATCAATCATGATATAAAGATCGAGTTCTGAATACAATTTTTTGATATTGTATCTGGTACGTAAAAATATTAGGTATATAAAATTGACTAAAGCTAAGAGTATGAGGTATTGTATTAGATTGGACTTGAATCTCCTCTCTACCCGTTTTTATTCGGACGATACTATGTCAATTTGATGAAAAAAATATAAGATCGACAGCCTATTTTGCCACCCTCCCTTGTCGAAACTGTTAACATATGCCTTTTTTAAATGTATAAATATTTAATCGCCGGCTATTACAGCTTTTTACATCATTTAAAGATGTATATACCACTGAAGGATCTTTTTATTCTCCTAATTTAAATTTATCAACAAACTCCTATCTTAGTTCGGAAACTACCAGTACTTGTATCGTGACTGATATCTGTTTTAGATATAATTCGAGATGTGGCAGGTACAATTAATTCCTGGTATATCCCAAAATATAATTATATACAACATTCACCGGCTACAAGGTTTTATTTCGTCAGGTAAAGATTATCTACCGGCTGCTTCCAATGGAATTGAGTATTAGACACATAAACCTGGTATCAATCAAACTTTAGTGCTAAAATTCGTTCACTTAGCTGTTACGTTTTTTAATTAAATCACTCTTAAATGTAAAAACACAACAAGCAGAGAGAAAAACTCACTGATGGATTGGGTTTAAAATTTGTAGATAATCTATAATTTTAGTAGCAACACAAAAAAAATTCATCGATCTCATTTCTTGTTCTTTAATTATTGTTTCTACATTCATATAAGTGGAGAGATAAGTTATTCGATAAAAGTTCTTTGAACAATGAAGATTGTCGGCGTTGCCGAGCATTTCAATTCCAATTCCTACAGGGAAAAATAAATAAGGCAAAGACTGCCCTTTTCATTAGTAAATTTGAACTAAAATAATTGGCAGGACACCAAATTTAATTGACATTCACATAACAGACAAGGACAATTAAATAAAATTGTCATAGAAACAACATTATTCAACTTCTAATATCAAGTCTCTCCCTTCTTTCGCCGACACTCCAGCCGTTTCACTCCTCTCGCCGTTCAACTCTGTTGTTCTATTCCCTTCAGTTCGTTTGCTTCTTCTCATCATTGGCAGCGCCCTCACAAAGACCTAAAAATTTGAGGCAAAAAAAACATACATGAAATGTTATCTAGACTATTACATTTTCGAGTTATCGAACTGATCAACATGGTGTCATATTTCAAATAAAATTTTTTAGTCTAAGGCAGGCCTAAAACTGAACGATTCATAACTTTTTTAGCAATTGCAATTCTTTTATAACTTTGGAGATGTTTTCAAAAGACCATTATTAAAAAAGAAAGAATAATTCTTACCTAAGTATAATTTTTGTAATCTGTATAATTTTTCTTAAACTTATGTAGTTAATTCAAACAGAATTTCAAGAAAATTGTACTTATTATAACAGTGTGAAAATTTTGACACATTTTAACAGCAGAATTTAAATCTTTCTATCTGAAATTTGCAAACAGTTTTATCATTTTCCACAGTTTCACTTTTGGACAGCTAAACAGACTGGTTTGGACAATTTAATGAGTGTGAGTTAAAAGCACAGCATATAATAACGCTGCAGCACAAAAGCGTTAAAAAAGTTACAATATCGCTTTCCATTCTACAAACCTTTTAGATGTAATTAGCAGTACTTTAAATGACTTCCTACTCATACTCAGGAATAGCCATGCTGAATGCTTACCCTATCGATTGCACAAGGGAAGCTTTTAAAAGACATTTAGTAGGAAAAAAAACGAAGGCATGTTTTAAGGTAAACTTTCCCCTGCAGCTTTAAAAGCAATAAATAGTAATTTTTTTAAAATTGTGATTATATGTACGACAAACACTTCAAAAAATTGCGCTCCTACGAATATTGTCGGAGAGGAAATAAGTATAATTAAATAAATGTAGTTTCCCTCAAATATGTTTATTTTGAACTCTTTTATATTTGTCTTTGAAAAAATATATTAAGGCCCTCAAAGATATTTTACTCCTGCTTCCTTTATGATGGTAACACTGAGTTTAATGGATATTTTGGAGACTTCTTGTGTATAGCCACCCATTCTACTTCACTGAGCGTCGCAATATCGGCTGAATTTGTAGTGGTCGACTACTATCTTTAGCTTAGTTTGACCATAACATTGACCGATTCACCAAACTGACATCTTCTTCGAGGCAATTGATCCCTAGCCACAGAGTGGTTAATCATTGGCATACCACCACATCTTCCTATTGATTAAAGATATAAGGCACATATCCTCCTATTAATTAAGGAAAATGCTATCACTTAAATAAATTCTCCTCAAAATTCCAATATTTTTCCAAATTCTCGGTTCTCAACAACAGAAAATCATACAATTTCAAACAGTTGGTAAAACATTGGCAATTTTTAACATCATGTCCTTCAGAGTTTTAAGATTATTTGATACCATCTGTATAGTATTAAAATCCTCATTATCAAATTCTTACTTAATCCCCAAATTTAAATGCATTCCTTTAAATAGTGGTAAACATTACCGATTCTTCTCCAGATTCGTTTATTTTTCTGAATTTTTCGAAATCTTTGGATATAAGCTTGAATACTTCCCTGCCCTGTGGGATAACCCGTGGTTGGAATACATTAGAAACTACCATTCCACGAACTATGCAATTAATTTGCAATGATGAAATAGATTAATTTAATTGAGATTTTAATGCCATCCATCCGTATACTGTTTATGATATCGGTGCGGAATTGGATTTTCAATCTCAAGAAATTCTGAAATCTACTGGATAACAAGACGGCGTTGGGGCATAGGAGTAACGCGTCTTTCCCGTGAATTGACTGTCCCGGTTCGGGCATGGTTCTTCTTTTGTGATCTATGTGTAATTGTGTCTTCTTATAAAAATTGGTTATGCAAACGAAAGTGGAGAAGAAAATAACCAAGTTATACTATTGGCCCTAGTTGGCGGTGCTAAAAAAAATAAGAGGTACTAACGTGGCTCAAATTGCTGGCAGATAATTACAACAACTCGAAAACATTATGTAGTAAATTAGTAATAACATAATGTACATCTAAGTAGTTTATCGATTTTACTTCCTGGTGGGTTTTTGTTTCTGTGTTCTATTTTCCAAAGCAGTTCTTGTAAGTTGAATTTTTAATCAAACCGTGCCATACTTATTGTAGGCTAATGAAATTTAAATGCATGCATAAAAGAAGAATTTTTATTTATGATCATAAAAAAATGAAACCTAAAGAAGTGAGAAATATAAACTATGCAGTGTATTTATTTAGAAAAAAAAAATTAATTATCTAAATAATACATAAAAATATTATTTTTGACTATATAGCTCTTTAAAGAATAGAATAATGATTTATAACCACTCACATAAATAATTAAATTGCTTTAAAGTTTTAGCAATTTCATAGTTAAATAATGAAATTTAATTATTTACACCGTAAATAAAGGATATATTTTATGAGAAAAAATTAAAAGGGAGCTCGTATGATGAAAGTGGTAAACACATCATTAAAAACTGAATTCTTTGAGTATTAAAAAAAGAATGTTTTGAAAAAACAAAGGAAAAAAAAGTAAAGAAGAAAGAGAAGAAAATTTAATCAACATTAAAGTCTTCTCTTCTTGAAATAATGTTCTTTATACGCATTCTTCTTTATTGGATGAATAATAGTTTCCGCCACTTTCTAGACTCTATGCCATTTTTAAGAGTTGAAGTTTTTGGATCAATGGAGTTTGGCTTAAATTGGATTCTACGTTATTTGGCTTATGTTGCCAGTTTGCTTTAAGAGAATTTGTAATGTTAAATAATGATCTTTTTTAAATTCATAGGCAGCTTGTCGACGGAAACTACATAAACAAAATAATGCCACTCTTGCTTGTGCTTGTGGTCCATTTTAAGTTTGGATGACTCTTTTTTTATATACTTATATTAAACTTGACTTCTTTCATTGTTGTGAAGTAAGAAGTGGAATTCTTCGTTCACTTAACGATGCTTTAAAGTTTATTATACGCAATTAACTGATTGAACTTTATGATATTTGCTTTTATATCCAAAATTTATTTATCTGTTAATCGATTATAATTACTTTTTGATTCCATGCATGTGCTGCCATCTAGCATTGAATTTTAATAGAATTTTAAATTGATATTTCATAATATTTATAATAATGAATTGCAAATTTGGGAATAAAGTACTGGAAAGGAATTTATATATATATATATATATATATATATATATATATATATATATATAAGCTAAAAAGTTGTCTTTTAAGAGCTTTTTATAAAATTTTATTTGTTTCATTTAAAGTTTCGGTAGTATCAATTCATTACTTAAAAAAAACTCACAGATACTCTGAGTTAAACATTAATAAACCACCGAAAAGTAAGTTCTATTGAGTAACAAACTTTTATTTTGTATGCGAAACGCAAATATTGTTTTAATACATATTTAATAATTAGAGCATAATCATTAAATTCTGATGTGCTGGTGGTACTGGTCTAGTAATTGAAATTTTATTTATGTTTATGCATCCATTGTTTTTGTAATAATGCTTGTCAATTTTCTCTTAGTTTTCATTGTGCTAATAGTTCCTCATTTAGAATCCGTATGCTTTTACGATTTTTGTTTCGGAATTCAGTAATTATTAATTAAAGTCTAGTCTTCTATTTCTTCATGCATAATTAAAACACATTTTACTATTGGTTATTTTTAATCTTTAACGTTTCATAAATTAAGTTTTTATTTATGATGCAGCATAGCAATTTAATTAAACTCGCTACTAGAATTTATGTTTTGATCACGCATATAAACTCAAACCTAAATGAAAATAAATTCATTAATTGCTGATTAAATTATGAAAGTATTAAAATACTTTAATTATGCATGATTTTCAAATATATACAAAATTTGAATTCTAATCTATTAGAATGAGAAAAAATTAACTACAAAATCCCATTTTCATAATGATAAAAGAAGATTTAAATACATATGAGTGAAAAATAATGGAAGAAAAACTAGCAAAAGTATAAAATGTTTTTGATTAGATTAAAATTGTAAAATGTGACGTGACTTCTTCTAAATAGATTGATTAATAGTAATTGTGCGAGTACAGAAATTTAAACTTAATCTTGATTAAATAGGTTAGAACTTATTTCAGGAGAACCCTTACAAAAGCGACCCACTATCGAGTCTTTGTTCAAAATGAAAAATTACATTGGTTTAAAATAATATTTGTGTGCATGTAATAAAATCATTCTGATACATTATTATAAATGTAATTTCCCATATTAATCAAATTTAAACTGTTTTTAAATTAAAAAATGATTTTCAAATTTAATTTAAACACATGAAGTGATTTAGCATTTTTATTCTATCAGTCCATCTTAGTAATAAAAAATTATGTCCGTCCTGCCATAGCAACCAGGATGAACTGAATGACTTAATTGATGAGAAATTCATTAATCCTTGCACTGATACAATATAACACCCGTTACTTAAGCTACAGATGTTATCACCATCATCGTATTCACCCAGAAAGCGAGAATCATCTTACTGTTAAATTTCTTTTATATCTTTATATCTAAAACGCTTTCCAAAGGGCAGAGGCTCTTGATTATTTCTTTCCAAAATATCTAATAATTTTTATTGATGTATGTATTATAATATTTTTGATAATTTTACTACATTACTTATGGATATTGATTTATTTTAAATAAAAACTTCCACCTTTTTTTTTGGAGAATTTTAGAAAAAAGGTAATCATATGACCATAAACATTCTGGTGATTTCGATTGTACTGGTATGCGATTTTGGATTCTAATTAAACCACTATGAACAATTCTTTTTCTTTCTCACAAACGTTTTTAGCAAGAAAAATTTCAAGTTGTGTTACTTGCGCTATTTTCTTAAAAATTTAAGTGAATAGGGATGAAATAACCAAACAAAATTAAAAGATATATTAATTAGCAAATTATAAAAGATATTTCATTTTGAGGAATTCTAATAATTTTGGTATATTTCTAACTGATTTTTGCAATTTAGCAAATAAAAATAATTATGAATAGAATTGAGTTATATATTCGCATCATGTGTTTTATAAGATTCTATGAATTTTCAAGAAACTTTGTTCCAGATCACACAATTGATACTAAAAATAAAAATTCACATAATTTCGGCAAATTTATTATAAATTTGCAATTTTAAAAGCAATTTCGGAAGTTTTAATAAAAAAGAAAAAATCAAATACTATAATGGTCGTAAGTGTTTTATAAAATTCAACGACTTTTTCAGAAACTTTCCTTCGTGATAATTGATAACAAATTTCACTTTAAGAATGAAAAGATAATTTCGGCAAATTTCTTATTGGTTTTTGCAATGTTGCAAGTATTAATAAATATGAATATAATCGAGATCTATATTGGCATTGTTTTATAAAATTCAACGACTTTTCCAGAAACTCCGTTTCAGATTTCACAAATGATGCTAATATCCACTTTAAATTTCAGAATTTCGGCAAATTTTTAGTTGAGTTTTGAGATCCTGCAAATGTATATACATAAAATTAAAATTAATAAATATGAATATAGTCAAGTTCTATAATGGTAATAAATGTTTTATAAAATTCTACTACTTTTCCAGAAGCTTCATTCAAGATCTCACAATTCCTACCAGTTTTCACTTTAAGAATTAAAATTGAGATAATGTTGGCACATTTATATTTGATTTTTGTAATCCTGCAAATTTTTATACATAAAATTTAAATTAAATTCTATATTGCCATTAAGTTTTTCATGAAATTCACTGACTTTTCTCGAAATTTCATTCCAGATATCTCAATTCATACTAATTTTCACTTTAAGAATGAAAATTGAGATAATTTCGACAGATTTATATTTGGTATTTGAAATCCTGTAAGTATTCATAACTAAGAATAGAATCGAATTCTATATGGGCATTAAATTTTTTTTTTTAATTCTGCAACTTTTCCAGATTTATTCCAGATCTCACAATTTCTACCAGTTTTCCCTTTAAGAATTAAAATTGAGATAATGTTGGCACATGTATAGGTGATTTTTGCAATCCTGCAAATTTTTTATACATAAAATTTAAATTAAATTCTATATTGCCGTTAAGTGTTTCATAAAATTCAGTGACTTTTCCAGAAACTTTATTGCAGATCTCACAATTGCTACCATTTTTCACTTTAAGAATTAAAATTGAGATAATGTTGGCACATTTATATATGAATTTTGAAATCATGCAAATTTTTATACATAAAATTAAAATTAAATTCTATATTGCCATTAAGTGTTTCATGAAATTCAGTGACTTTTCCAGAAACTTCATTCCAGATATCCTAATTGATACTAATTTTCACTTTAAGAATGAAAATGGAAATAATTTCCACAAACTTATCTTTGGTATTTGAAATCTTACATGTATTCATAAATAAGAATAGAGTCAAACTCTATATAGGCATTAATTTTTTTTATAAAATTCTACGACTTTTCCAGAAACTTCGTTCTAGATCTCACCATTGATACCAATTTACAGCTAATGTAAATCATCAGTTAAAAGATCTGTATCAGCAGAGTCGGTGTTAAGAAGATGGATTACCCAGTAGCAAGAAAAAGTAACAAGATTAGTCTCACGCTATTTATCTGTTTGTAGTTAGTTTAATGGATCACAACACTCTCGATTCACCAAGTTATTTTGATATACTGCCCTTGCATTGCTGAGATCTGTTGTGGTTTCCAGTGACATGGTAGTTGGGGAAAACTCTGCTTCGAGTTGCGTGATTTTTTTTTCTGTCGTGTATGTGACAGACTGCGATTGTCTTCAACCATTTAATCATTGTTTTTCCTCCTTGTTGACTTAGCTGTTTTCTCAAGGCTTTAAGAATTTAGTGAATTTTGTCTTTTTCTTCCCATGGTTAAGTACTTACATTCAGCTAAAAAGATATAATGTATAACTAGGAGAAAGTAAAAAGATAATTGTGTAAGTTTCTACGACAAAAATAGTTTTCTGAGATAGAAATCATAAATTTTCTAGAGTTCATCTGAATTTCAGTTTTGTTTGCATATTTTGAAGATAAAATATAATTACTGGTAGGTGAATCAGTTAAAAGCTTTACAAAAAAGATTTGATTACAGTTTTTTCGTCTCAATACCAGACGATTATATCATTTTGAGGAATTTCGGATTTTTAATGAATTTGTAAAGGTATTGTGGTAAAGGTTTATGTTGAAAATAAAATAAAGATTATAGTTGTCTATTAGCTAACTGGTGAATGCTTTGATTTTAAAGAGCTCTGAATATTAGCTAATAGATATTTGGCCGGGAAAAAGAAATTTTAGGTATTAAAAAAATGTGACAATGAAATTGAAATCCGCTAACATCGTGATGCAGCAGCAGAAGAGCAAAAGAGACCGAAGGCTTTCTCTTTAGTGATTTTGCTACAAGATTTTGCTAAGTATTTTTCAGACATGTTCCGTTTTCGGAAGAAATTTTGGCATCTTTAAAATAATGTTGTAAACATTAAGGATTTTTATCCCTTTACTCGAAGAGTGAGAACCTGAAGTGAGCAGTTTTAAAGAAAATTTGAATTAATTAAATAAAAAAAAGGCAATTGGACCAAAAAAAATTTTTCATTCAGAAAATAAAATAGAATATAACAAAAAATATAGCTCCTTTTAGAATGAAATTGATATGGGTTAAATTAAGATTAAGATAAAAATTAATAAATCAATTAGGATTCGAAATGGATTAAGCGATATCATTACACACACACACACACAGAGAGAGAGAAAGCGAGAGAGAAGTATTGCAAATTTTTCTTTATATTTCTGCTATTTGAACATACTATTAATATTTCGGAATGTTAAGAAATCATTTTTGAGTAAAATACTCTGAAAGTATTCACTCTCATATGAAATTAAAATGTAAATAAATTGATTATGGTTATTATTTCGAAACTATTGAAATGATGTATATCTTCGAAAAACCCCAATTGCACAAAATTTCGAAATTCTCTTACATTAAGATAATAAAGAAAAATAACTTCAAAATTCTACTTTTTTACAAGCGAAAAGAAACAAATTAATTAACATTAAATAAAAATGTGTTTGATAAAATTACATTGAATAGTATTTTTATTTTTCATATTTCTTGAAACAATTTCTGAAATTGAAATAAATATTTTATGAAATGAATATTGCTATTCTAAATTGAATTGTTATTCTAAAATGTTCTGATATCTTATTCCCAAATGAAAAATACAGGAAATATATACAAAATTCTTCAAGAAAAGAAATAATTTGAAAACTATTATTTCTAAGTGTTATTTCATTTCGCTTCGCGTTATTATATGTAATTGGCTTGTATATATATATATATATATATATATATATATATATAAGCATTAGAGTAGAGTTTATTAAAAGAGCATTAGCAGTATTTTATCCACAAGCAAAACAATGATTTCTTGACCATTATTTCATGTTTTTAATGAAAAACCTTATTATATTGTGATAAAAACGAATGTATAGATTTTAAAAGTCTTGTTTAAAGTTAAAAAATAATAACTTTCTTGCAATTCCTTTTTCAATACTTACATTATCCCACTTACCCAAATAAATTGTAATGCTTAAAAAATAATTTTATTTAAAAGGAAATTTAACTATTATTATTGGGTTTATAAAAATAAATCATTAAGTATAACTGTTTTGCTCCAATTTTTTCATTATTAACTCTGTTGTTCTGTTCGTATTTACTTCATGTATTTAGTGTTCTGATTAATATGACCTGACTTAGAAAACTTACCTTTCTTACAATAATCGACAGGTGTAGTTTAAAATATAGTGCAAACAATATATTCTTTTATATTGTATCAGAGAGTAAAATGTAGCAGAAAAAGGAAATGTTGCAACAAGAGCAAACAGATTGGCACCCTGCCAATCGTTTAAACTTTTATTCCTACGAAATATTTCTAGAAGTACATATTTATATTGTTTAACAAATATATCAAGAAGTTTCATGAAAATATTCCTGTTCTATATATTTTTTGAAGATATAAATTTTATTTCGGATCATATAGACCAGAACAGAACAACAGGGTTAATAGCATAAAAATATTTCGATCAAAACTGCTTATTCAATCCCGTTAAAGCCAAATTTAATTCTAATGATTGATATTTTTTAATGCAATAACCTTTTCTAAACTCCTATCAAAATTAATATTTTTGAAATCAAATCTTCAAATTATAATTTTTTTTGTAATACTTGAGTATTTCTCATACCTACCATTCAACGGGAAAAACATACCATATATATTTTTTTCCATTGCAAATGTTGAAAAAATTTTATAGCTAACCACATATCTCTAATAAAATAGCAGAGACCAACTTTTGGACATGCAATGGAACAAGGACTGAAATAACTTAACTTCCAACCTATCCAGTTCAATAAACATAGACATAGATTCGGGAATTTTAAATCGGAAATTCATTGGCGCGTGTCCTAAGTCACTCTAACATATTAACTGCCACCCGGAAGATGATCTGACTCGTTAAATCCAGACAATCCAGGATATATACATGTGTCCTCTTGGTAAAGCTTCCGCTAATGTAAAATTAACTTTAAGAGAAGGAACACTTTCGTAATTATCCGCGGAGTTCATACGCGCGGACATTATGCGAGAGTCGGAACGTAATTTAACCTGCAGGATTGGACACCAGGGAAAGACGAGGCAGGCACTACTTCAGGACGGTCGCGCCGGTGCGTGGAGAATTTAATTTTTAGTGGAAGTTATGCTCTTTCACACGTTCTCCGAAAGTCTGACTAATGAGATAGAGATGTCCTTTCAGGGAGTAAGAATTTGTTCGAAAGGAATTTATGTCCATGTCCGGAAAATTCAGCTAGTTAAGTCGAGGGAAACATCTTTTGGACGGATGGGGCGAAAATTACGGAAGCCGCAGAAGATACTTGGAGCGTGTGAAAGGGAGTTGTGGAATAGACAATGAACTGGAAGTCACTTAGTGCGTGTAAATGTTTTGAGTGTGGTGGGATGCTGATAAATTAGATGTAATCTGGGATGCGTAGTTAGAAATAGTTTTGTTGTAACATTAAGAAGGAATATAGTTAAATTAATCATATAAACTATTCCTCTAAAATGTAAACAGATAATCGATGACTTCCAAAACATAATATACTATACTAGCTAATGTCAATAAATTATATATTATTTATAATATGGCGTATAAAGTATTAAACACAGAGAAATATATGCCTGTTTTTTAGTGACAAAGAATTTGGCTCGATTTATATTTGCTTTTTAACAACAGACTTATGTATAATGATTTGTTGGATTTGTTATCTTCAATATTACTAAAAATTATTGATCTATGATGTCTTAACTGTAAATAGAGACCAGAAACATGAATTTTATGATTATTTCTGCATTCTTTGTATAATTAAAGAAAAATAATCCTCATCATTTTGGTTTCATATTTTAGAAAATTCAGAACTTATATTCTATAGATATCTTTATCAGGAATTTTTTTTAAATATCAGAATGTTTTAAAATATTAAAAATTTGGTTTCATTGTTTTAGTGTCTCTGACTTTAAAAAACAGAACGGGTCGAAAACCTTAATTTTTAATAACAAATTTATAAATTTATCATCCATAAATTATTCCAAATCTGGTTGTACTTATGTACAATTATAATATTCAGAATATTATTCCCCTACTAAAGTGATTATTTTCATATAGATTAGAAACAGCAATAATAAATTTTATTCTGCTTTAAAATAAAAATACTATTTTAACATTCAAAAGTTGATTTTAACCATCATTTTCCCTTTTCTTCTATTTTTCCATATTTAGATATTAATGTATATTCAATATAATAAATATCATGGCATATTGAAAAGAAAAAAAAATCCCAACAACACTATCAACAAATGCCTCACATTTAGAATTAAAATCTAATTAAACTAATTAATTACATCACAGAAATTGAGAAATTATTCAAAAAATGCTGAACACAGACAATATAAAATTTTGCCCACCCAGGAAACTATAGTGCATTAATGGGTGAGATAGTGGAAAATAGATTGCTATGTTATATTTTTACAAACACGACACTAGTGAAATTAAATTTTAGTACGTAAAAATAAATCATTAAAATATGTTTTTTGGTACAATTTAGTGCAATAAATTATTTTTTTTCAGATTTATTTTCATTCCTCCTTTAAAATATTCAAAATATAAATTAAAATTATTTGTATTAACTGTTGCTTGATTTCAAACAAAAAATGTTCAGAACTAAAAGTAAAATTCCCACATTCGACATAGTATATTGAACAAATTTCTATTCCAAATTGATATTTGGTTTTAAAGTATATTATGTAAATGACTAAGTCGCAAATTTCGTGAATGAAAGGAATTGTTTTTTAAAAAGAAAGAATTATTGCAGAAATATGTTAATTTACTGTTAATATTAAAATTATTCAAAAATTTATTTCAAGCTTTTACTATTGTATGTTTTTTGATATTTATATATTAAAAGGAATATATATTAAAGGTGCATTAGATGTTTCAAACGTACCGAAGAAAAGTTAAGTCTTATTTATCATTTATTTTTATTTTTTAATAAGAATCATCATTATATTTGATAAAAATAGCAAACATATATTTCAAATGCGGCGTATAATATTACTGAGTACAATATTTTTATAACCATGTCGGCACACTCATTAAAAGGATTTAAAATGTTTAAAAGGAAATTGAAACAATTATTTAGAATTAAAAATCAATTAAATATGATACAAAATATAAATTTTTAAAAACAACTTTTGTACTCCAGTTTTGAGAATTAAGTCATTTCTGTCACTTTTTATATCTCCATTCATCCAACTTTTATATTTAGTCATGTCTATTTATTTTTAAAATAGACAAATCATGTATTCATTCTCTACATTATTTGTAATCACTATCCATCTACCATTCAGTAAAAAAAATACTTACTATTTGGATAGATTTTCTCTTTACTTTTGCGATTAATTTCACTGAGAAACAATGGCAACAATATTCAATCAATCAGAACTAAAAAACAACAAACTTTTTGAAGCACTTCATAGCTTAACAACTGCAACAATATGTACCTCAATTATAAATACTACTTACCTATCATTTCGTTTTAAAAAATTACTCTTTGGCTCTATTTTCGCTCCTGAATTATGAACATTCTAGCAACTCCCATATCGAAGCAACACCAACCTAAGCAATTTATGAGGATCAAAAGCAACATCATTTTTGAAGCACCCTCATAACTACAATAGTAAGTGCATTAATTGAAAATATTACATTAGTTGTAAATACTTATTATCATTTAGCAACTCAAAGCTTAATATTTGACTCTGTTTCCTCGCCCAATTTCTAATCATTTTTGCAATTAATCTCATATTTAAACAACAGCATCAATACACAATCAATGAGAAGCAAAAACAATATAATTTTTGAAGCATAATCATAGCTCAACAACTGCAACAATATGTACATTAATTGTAAATACTACATTAATTTTAACCATTATCTACCTATCATTCAGCGACAAAAACTTACTATTTAGTTACGTATCGAAACGACAACTAAATGCAATCAATGAAGGCAAAAATCAACACATTTTGGCATTTATATATGCCGATATTATACTTGAATGGTATGTGATTTAGCATCGGACAACAGTCGACCTCCCCGCCACCACTGAATGTAGCAGTTTCAGCAGGATTTGTTGCTGTCGACTATCCATCTTGTATCAGACTTAGGGGACAATGATGGCAGATGCTTTCATATGATTGCTGCTGTAGTACATGGACAATTTATTAGTGGTAGATATACAGTATTAAATATAATTAAAACTCTTGTCTAATGGAATACAGATATCCTTTCTTCACCTAAACGATGCAATATAAAATTAAATATCAATCTTATATCCATAGATCAACAACACAGAATGAGACTAAAATCACCTGACCCTTACCCTAACTTCTTCGTAGTACAGAAGTAAGAGATACAGATATTGGAAAGTTTTACGTCCTATAAAGAATAAAACATGTCGCAAGTTGCACAATTTTATAACCTGAATGCGCTAAATGGTTAAATGCTTTATGAGCTGAGCAATTAAAAATAAGACCTACTTGATGGTACAGCTTCTGTTAATGCAAAATTAGTTTTTAAAAAAGCCGGTATTATGGAAAAAATGTGATAATTTTTTATTGCAATTATTTTAAGAGATTTTAATTTTTTTTCTAATATTAGGTAAATAAAAGTTTGGCAATGATTTAGATTGCCTGAGATAGTCAATATAAAATGTAATTTTTAGTGACAATCTTACTTTTTTTTTAGATGAGCTGTTATGCTAAGGTATTTCAATTTATTTTCTAGAATTGGGTAAACTGATTTTCTGGCACTGATTTAGGTTGGTTCAGATAGCTCGTAGAATTTTTTTTAAAAAAGTGACGATTATATTTTTTTTCAAGCACTCTGAAATTATAACTATTTAAGAGATGGGATTGTTCTCTCTGTGAGAAAGAATTCGTACATAAGAGTTTTATGCCCTCTCTTAAGTTTAATTGGCTAATTAAAAGAAATAATTTTTTCGATAGCCTTCATGGAATTCATAGAACACATCCGGCGGGAGTGAAGGATTAGACGCATTGAACTGTTAAGGATTTCAAGGAAGATTCCATCGAACCTTAATTCTATCCCTTTAAAAAATAAACAAAAATGAACAAGAGCGTGACCAGAAAATCAGAAAACGAAAAAAATATTTAGTCTCAACTTTAGCTATAATAATTATTAATTGGGAATAATTTATAAAATTTGGCGTTTATTCGGAAATCTAAGACGTTTCAGCTAATCGAATACTTACTCAATATTTACTTACATTACTCAATGTTTCAATTTTATTGATATCACCACTTTCTTTCTTAGAGGATCTTGATATAAATTGAAAGTTTATATTCGGTCTGAATTTATGTAGATTTCTAGGAAAATCTCAAATTTTTTCTCGGAATTTACATAGTTTGCGATGGGGAAATTAACATTCCCAGAATCAGGTTTCTTTGTTTACTTTTTTTGAAGACTGAAATTTCATGCTTTTCATGTTTTAATTGAATTATTTCTTTTTGTATTTTGATTTAATTAAAGGCTTGCAAGTTTTTGCATCCTACATGAACAAGGCAACTATTGTTTGTGTATACTTTATACTATAAATCAATAAAATATTTGAAATAAAACATTTTCTATATGATCATGGGAGTTTACTCACTTTTAACTCTTACTGTACATTATTCATATTTGCGGGATAAATAAAAGAAGATATTTGTTCACTAATGTCATATTTGTCACATTGAACTATTTTTTTGTTGTTGTTTAATTGCTAAAAACGCTTATTTACAACAGAAAGAAACTGACCAAAGAAATTGATATAAAAAAGATGCGAAAGATAGAAAACAGCTGAATTAGGTAACAAAGTTCTCAAGTACTGTTATACCATTGGATTTCATTTATTTGATGATGTTGATGAACGGAAAGGGCTTGTAGTAACTTCTAACTGTCATTAGAACGGAAAGAGCTTGTAGT
>JAPMOQ010056865.1:1455702-1467898 GCA_026543055.1 Argiope trifasciata | reverse complement strand
ACAGTTCCCACTAAAAATTAAATTCCCCGCTACCACTACAACAGCCATAAAGCAGCGACTGCTTCGACTTTACTTTGTGTTCTGTATCAGAAGCTCAATTACTTTTCGACTCACGTATAATGACCGTACGAATAAACTCTTTGGATAATCAGCAGTGTTACTTCCCTTAAAGTTAATTTTACATTAGCAGAGACTTAGTCGGGAGTGTGTTGGCACAATTCTGGGATTGCTTGGGTCTTAACGAGTCCAGCCATTTTCCGGATTCGGATGGTAGGACAGGACGATTTAGTAGATTTCTCGATTCTACTAGCATTTAAAATTCCCGAATCTCTCTCTATCTCTGTATCGAATTGTGTAGAATGAAAATGTAGAGATTTTAGTTCGCTTTGAATTTAACGACCAACACGATTGGGTGAAGCTACGCCGCGGGTTATGCGATTATCTGTAGAAACGACTGCTAGACTGGTTGGTAAAAGGGGATTAGGTTGTAAATTTTTGCTCTTCAGGCAGCTTGTAGATAGGATTGATAGTTAGTATAATGTTACGTTAAGCAGATAAGCTTAAGAATAAGAAGTTATATTTAGAATAAAAGTGGACTCATGTCTGATAGAATTGTTAAAATAAAAATCATCGGCAGAGAAGAAATAGTGATGCTGATGTAAATTGGAAATGAAACAAAAGAAAATTACTCTGGTTCGATCGAGGAATATTAAAACGATATATGAGGGATAAAGGAATATATTTGGGATAAAGATAATACAAGACAAGACAGTTGAAGTTTGGTATATGGACTTTACATTATATTTACTTTCTATTATATTTTGAGTGGACTGTTCAGAGAACATCTGTTTTATTGTTCGAATATTAGTTAATATGATAACTACTAAATAAAGAGAGCTAGATAGATAATATTTAGTGCACATATTTATCAATTATAGTTTAGACAATCCTCAAACTTTGAGTCAAATCAAACCAGAAGTAGAATGTATATCCTTCTTTACTTTCAGAATCATGTAAACGCAAAAATTCAAAAATGAAATGACATAAATATTTCAAATTCGGGAGGGGATTTTGTGACTAAAAATAATGAAGATTTATGTCAAATCTTTATTTGGATAGATTGAAAAAGCCATGTTTAAAGCACGAATTCAA
The DNA here is from genome assembly GCA_026543055.1 of Argiope trifasciata. Classification (NCBI taxonomy): domain Eukaryota; kingdom Metazoa; phylum Arthropoda; class Arachnida; order Araneae; family Araneidae; genus Argiope; species Argiope trifasciata. Next base: position 1,466,746 of record JAPMOQ010056865.1, on the reverse strand, counting down.
TTTCGGGATATTACTAACTGCATGCCAAGGATTTATAGCCAAAAAAAGAAGATCAAAAGTGACATGATCCAGCTAAAATAATCGCCACAGATGACACGATAGATGCAGCAAAAATGCTAAAATTTAGTGTTTCGTAGCTGTTATACGCCTGTGCCATGTAAGGCTTTCTTTAACATAATAAGTTTATAAGAGATTAAGATAGAACGTTTTGAGGGAACCACTCAATTTTTTTTGCCATGTCTAGAGAAGGATTTACATTCTAAGGGAGGATTATTTTCCTCAACGTATTTCGCAAGTGTTCGAATTCAAATAATAAGATACTTTATTCATTCTAATCAACAAATCAAGAGCTTACTTTTCCCTGTAAATTATAATTTTACGAAATTAAATACAATTATTAATAATATTTCTTACGCCTAAAATATACTTATTCTAAAGTCGAGAATTCGGTCTTTCAATCAATTAAATTTAAATACTTTTTGACCAAACCCTTCACAGAATGATGAGGTGATATCACTGACTCTCCGACTCACGTGAAAGCACACAGATAAATAATACTGAATGATTGCACCGGAGCAATAGCAACACTTCTTCTTCTTGTTACATACAGCCGACCGCCCCGCCACCACTGAACGCAGTAGTATCGACAGGATTTGTTGTGGTCGACTGCTAAATAAGTATTGTCCTGCCTTACATTGACCGATCAGTCAAACTAGCATTCCTTTCGGGGTAGTAAATGACTGACTCTCTTCCTCCCCATCTTCACTCTCTCAAACAGTTGGAATGAAACTGTCAATCTTTAACATCATATCCTTCAGAGTTTTGAGATTATCTGGTACCATCAATACTGTACTTAAATCATTATTGACAATCATCAGGTCCTTCCTTAACTTTAAGATCGCCATACATTCCATTAAATGGTGGTAAACTGTACCAATTTCCCCACAAAGGCATTTATTTTCCTGCGTTCTTCCAAATCTATGGAAATATGAAGGAAATCTCCCATGTCCAGATATTATTTGGATCATATGTGGATGGTATCTTCTTATTTTAATTTCCGGATTAGGAATAAAGTCGAAGCAATAGCAACACTGGTGGGAACTGGGGTTGAGTTCTAAGGACTATCAACAGCCCCGGTACAACACTTCCTTTACGGAAATAAGTCACTTCATCGATGGAAGGAAAAAGATCTCCACCTTTCCATGAATTCTCCAGGGTGGCGCGAGTGTCAATCATCATGCCGGAAACTCATCCAGCGGTGCCTTTATTAAGGAGGGGAGGATGTACACACAATGGGGAATGTTTAACCCCTTAAATTCAACTCTTGATATGTTAAATGTATTTAATTGATAATGGTATTTCTTATTCCTATTTAATAATTACTCGCAAATCAAGCATTGGACTTTTTGAACAATTAATTTAAAATCAATTAATGAATCAATTTGAACAATTAATTAATTGATTAAAATCGTCACACAATAGTGGATGTTTAATGATTTAAATTCTTTTCTCTTTCACATCTCCCTTCACAAGATTATTATAACATCATCTAATATTTTCGTAATGCTCTCAAAGAGATGTTCCTTTTATTTTTGTTTTCAGAATTTTCTGTATGATGGCTTGCATTCGCCTTGAACGAATCCTTGTCTTATAACAACCGTTCTTCATAAGACACAACGTAGAAGCACATGTAAAATGGTATAGTTACAACTAAAAATTAAATTTTCCACGCTCCATTGCAATCGTCCTAGTACACCTACTGTCTTGCCTTTCCCCAGTGTCCAATTCTGGAGGCTAAATTACGTTCCGACTCACACATAATGTTCAGGAATATAAACTCTGCGGATAATTACGAAAGTGTTCCAGCTCTTAAAGTTAATTTTACATTAGCGGTAGCTATGTAAACAGTATATGTATATATTTTCTGTATTGACTAGGCTTTCACTATCCCAGACGTTTTATGAATGCAGATAATTTGAATAAGCGATTTAAGGCAGATTTGAGTACATCAAATATTTAAAATTCGTAGATATCTGTTTCTCTCTGCGAATGAATTTCAGATATATTGAGGTTATTTCAGTTGTCTCTATACTGAAGTGTAAAATATTTGGTTTATATAATATTTGGTCCGAGAGGTATGCTGTTAATTGTAAGGATGAGTAACTATTTGCTCACAAAAGAGGGGTTATATGGCCAATCTGTGCTCTTCGTATCAAGTTAAAAATAAGTCAGATTTAAAATACAAAAATAAAAATTTACATTTAAAGTTGAATACATTTTATAAAATATAAGGAAGTGTTATCAACAGTTTCAATGTGTCATGTTTCCTTATTCGATTATTTTAATAAGATGAATATTACAGGCAATAAAACATGTCTTGATCTAATAACAGAAGAAATAATTTTTTAATGGAATCTTTAGGCAACAAAAATTAATTAAGTGTAATTGGGAGACAAATTTTATGGCATCGAAAAGTCTAATATGTGTGCAATGCATATATAAATATAATACATGTTAATCACAAGGTATTTCTTAACTATGAATGATTTAGCTACTCTATAACAATTATTCTAAGCAAAGAATTCATATGATGGAATTGTATTGCTGTCATAGATGAACTAGATATTTAAAAAAACAGCGTTATTTCAAAATAGTTAAATATTTTCCAAGAGGCACGCACTTAGTCACGAATTTTCGAATTCAAAAACGCCAAGCAAACCCAGAAGCTGTGATAATAAGCAAGTAGCAAATATTTAAATAAAAGTGAATCAGAATTTCTTCTTCGAAATTCCTTAGATTATGACAGAGGGAAATATATTCCTAATATCAAAATGAAACATTTAGTCTCTAATAAATTTCATAAATGTTTCAATCTAAAAAAAGTGGGATATCATAAAATCATAATAAGATTTTTCTAAAATTTTAAAAGGAAAAGAATTGTTTACCCGAACCAAAATATAGTTTTATATTATTTGGGCTTCATCATTTTTATTAATATATTTCAAAACTACACACCTGCATTTTCCTTTGATCTTCCAGAATCTTAAGTAAATCTAGACGACTTCCTCTTTGAACTATTTCCCGTACCGGTAGACACAATTTTTCATAATCCCCGAGTATTTCCAAGGGGTTTCATAAAATGTCCCTAAATCTCACAAGGGATGTCCCTTTGAACTTAACAAACCGAATCCACTAGACTCGTTCATAAATTCCTTTGGAACAAATTCTCACTAACTCGAAGGATGACTCTACCTCGTTAAATAGACCTGTGATCATGTGTAAAAGAGTGGTGCTCCCACTAAAAATTAAATTCTCCACGCATCATTGCGACCGTCATAAAGTAGTCCCTGCCTTCCCTCTCCCCGGTGTCCAATCTAGAAGGTTAAATTATGTCCCAATTCTCGCATAATGCTTATGTGTATAAACTCCACGGATAATTACAAAACTGTTCCTACTCTTAAAGTTAATTTTGCATTAGTGGAAGCTTTACTAACAGGATATATATATATATTTTGGGGATTGTCTTGGATTAACGGATCTGGTCATTTCAAGGATTCAAATAATAGGAATGAACGATTTAGGACATACTACTAGGATTTAAAATTCAGGTAATTCTGTTTGGCCCTCTATATACGGATCTCGAATTGGTTGGTAAGGAAATAAGGTAATCTGAGCCTTCGCTGCATTAAGTGTGTAGAGGAGTTTGGTGTGTACTAGAGATATGAGAGTAATTTAAAGAATAGCAAGAAATTATAGGAAATACAAAAAATTATGGCGAATTTCTTTTTGTTGTACTTGAGATCGATAGGGTTGTTGCTTACCATAAAAGATATTTAATATTTTTGAATGAAAATTACAGTCTACATCACGAAATAAAAATGAAAGAGACGAAAATTTCCCCCTTCAGTGTTTATGTTATGGGATTTTGATAAGAATTTTGATACAAGTCGATTTAAGAAAGGAAATCATAGATATATTTGAGAGATATCTTGAGCATTAAATATTTTTACCCCTTCACTCGAAATGGGGAATCTCCTATTTTGTAGAGAACGTGTAGAGAACGAATCAATGAAATGAAAAAGAGGTAATCAGATCAGGGAATAAGGTATTACAGCCCGATCAGCTCTATTACCGGTTAGACCTGTTTACAATATTCTATATTGGATGCCACTCGAATGCCGAACCAGTAATCCAAGGCTTGGTGACAAACTTGGCGATGGATTTGGCAACAAAATTGGTAATGCTGGAAACTTCAAGAATTTTAACGATTCATTTAATAGGAACTGAGATATGCCTAGATACTGATACTGATTGGCCAAGAAAGTTCTTAGTCCATCTCCCAGGAATTATAAAAGGACGGCAGTCTCTAGCTGCAATGATTTTATTTAACCATAGTGTAATTCTTAGACAAGTAATTAGTCTTCGAAAGGATAGCGAAATAGTGGCGGAGCTCCAGTTTTGTGTGGAATGTAAGTTAGTGCTGAACCGAACTATGTGTCGAGTCCTGTTATTCATTGTGGAAGTAGCATAAAGTTGTGCGGAAAGTATCTAGTCTTGTAGTAGCAGTTGGATGCAGCTAAAAGCCAGGAGACAGTAGAGAAGTTCAGCCGTTTGGAGAGATCGTACAGCAAAGCTTCAAGAATCCCTTTTCCGGCTGAATTATATCTGGAATTCTGTGCTGGGATCTATTACTATTTATGGGCTACTGTTTGCTGCAGTGTACTGCTGTGTATTCGTCTCGACTGTACATAGTTGCATTCTCTGTGTATTCGTCTAATCATGTGTAATAAAAGTTATCGCTGTTTTCCACTGAGGCCTGCTAATTGTAATCCTGTGGATACTGCTACGTTCAGTGCTGGCTGGGTGGTCGGCTGTATGCAACAAGAACAACAAAGCCTGCTAATTGTGTATTAGCACCATACACCCACCACAAAAGGGCCCAGTGATCCATAACAATTATATTTTAAGTAACCTGATGGTATAAATAACTATGCATGCAGATGAACTCATGCAAAATTAAAAATATATATATAAATTATAACAAACATTTAGTAATACTTTTATAGCAATAGAAATTATTTTTATAATTGTGTTTCAGTACTTACGTAGCTGAGTTGTAAAGGTGTTTGACTTCTCAATATATCAGTAAAATTGTGACATTGTGAAGTCTATATTTCTACATATGTTTTGAGGATTAGCATAGCATCTAGAATATTTCTAGTGATACCAATAAATGGGAAAAAATAAAAACGTTTCCTAATTCAAAATAAAAAGGAAATTATCTCACACAAATATATATAGTAACAACATGACTGTTATTTACAGATTTGTATCAGAAAATACCTCAGCAGTTAAATAATTAATAATGAGGAAATCATACTTAAAACCGAAGGCATTTAAGCCTCTACAGACTGAATTTAACTTTAGAAGAACTCCTGACTTCATAAGGAGGCTGGAGATGTTTGTTAAAAGAACTTCAAGTTCACGATCCTGACTTCTTATATTTATACAATGTCTTGCCGTATATTTATTGATCCTATTTGGACTTAAAAGTCAAGAATGTTTTCTGCTTGTTTTTCTCATTACTTTCACAATATTCAGGATTCGGGTTTAGCTTTCTGTACAATGATAAGAAATGAGTATTCGTTTGGCTTTAGAACTTCTTACTTTTGAGTACTTTTGTCTAATATTTACTGTGGATTTATAGTTCGAAACTATGATACTAACTATAAAGCTTTGCTCGCTTCTCCTTTGTACTCAATTATTATGCTTTAAAAATATAGACGGATCTATTTTTAAACGGATTTAATCCAGAATCTGCTACCAATTTGCAGATATAAAAATCACAAGCCAATTTTTTATCATGCGAGGCCATGATGTTGCTTTCGTTAAGGGTTTTCGAATAGTTGAAGGCAATACATAATTGAAGCTCGAAATCGCGTAGGCGATATTCATAAAAATCTATTAATCAGAATAATCTATTTTATTATCTGCTTTTACCAGTATTGTATTATTATTACTATTATGTATGCTTCTTTGAAAGCAGATGCGTTTTTAAAAAGTCTACCTGCTTTTATCAGCATTGCTTTATTATCAAGTAAGCTTCTTTTACAACAGGTGCATTTTTAAAATGTCGACAGAGAACTATGACATAATATCTGTTATTTTCATGGAATGTAATTTTTGGAGGAAATTAAATAATTTAATTTTAATAACATGTCCAGAAAACTTCATGAAAACTTCATTAATAACAGTTTTAATAAAAACATTTTCTCTTCCCCACAGTGGGGAAATATCACTTCAATCATTTTTAAGTGGAAAACAGTGAAGGATTTGACTACTGCTCTAAGATAAATCCGTTATGAAACTGTTTTAGTATATGAGACATTAGAAAATAGCAGTTTTTGTTTACAAAAATATTACAAAAACTAATTCTATATAAATTCGTTTAAGAATTTATTGGTTAATAGTTTATCACATATATACACTTATATATAGAGAGAAGAATATAGGCCGATAGAGATGTCTCGTGATTGTTTCAAATAGGTTTGAACTGGTTAATGACTTAAATAATTAAGATAAATAATGACTATAAAATATTATTCTCACATGATAGCTTAAATTTGAAATCATGTATCTGATTTTTTTATCCTTGTATATATCTCATCCCATTTTTAATTTCATATTCATTTCATTTATACTATTATTTATTTCATTTGCACTATTACTTATTCATTTTATTCATAATATTACTTTTCTGCGCAGCTAGTTTTTTGGAAAGGAAGAGAATTTTACGGATATATTAATGGCTTTTAAATGGATATCAGGTCAACATTCTGGCTTAAGCAACAAATATCACAAAATAAAATTCGACAAAAACAATTATTCCTGTCACAGCATTAAATTTTGAAACATTTTGATAAAAAGCTAAGATATGATACTCTTCTAGAAATTTTTTCTTGCCCTGTGGAGTAGACATAGCTCAAAGTAATTGTTGAACGAAATCCTTTTTGAAGTATTGATCTACGACCAATTTTCTACGATTATTTTATGCTTAGTAGCCATATACTACTTGTGTGTCACAGATTTCTACAATAGTCGTTTTTGTAATCACGTATGTTTACTGGTTTTATCAAAAATAAAGTGTTGTTATTCTTAACTGAACTAGTTGGATTTATCCCCGTTTACATATTAGATGGATTTCCCATGAAAGAGATAACACAAATAATAAAAAATAGATTGACGACAATTATTAAAACGGTTGATATGCAAGTTGTAGTTACTTATTACACTTACCAAATCCGCTGACAGAAAGCTGTGAGCGATTTAAGCAGAAACTAGGGTCTCTTGTTGATGCAGTATTGCCAACTAGTGTCACAAGTAGGACTTGGCTACTTCATGCTTGACATTCGTTTGGACAACCCGTTTTTACCTGGGGGCACATTCATACAACTCTGGTAGAGCACTGAAGAGCGACCATCTTCGAATCCAGGACACCCAGATTACAGTTAAGACAGGACGCCGGCTGATTTGCAAGCTGATATGAAAATAATTAAATAATTAAAGAGACGGAATTGAAATTTTCGTTTTTAAATATTATTATTAATTTGTATTTATATAAATCACATGAATACTCTTTCCAAAAATATTTAAAAAAGCATGTATGAAAATGTAAATTATTTGTTTTCAAGCAGAATGTGAGAAGCTGAAAAAGTAGGTTGTATTGTGATATTCCATTGTGTTCTATCCGGTGTATCTATTCCTAGGTGAGCAGACAGAAACGTAAAAACTATCCCAAAAATGTTTTTTTTTAATACTTGGTCTCGAAAATTGAAATGAATGAAAATTTTGAAGATAAATTTTTGGAAATTGGAAACTTTATTTTGTGCGTTTGATATCAGCAAAAGAAAAACAAAAGCAAATTATTGGCCAATAAGTGTTTGATTATGAAATGATTTACATTTTAAAATTGTTGCACAGACAGATTGTTTTTCATTTTAACAGAAAAAAAAATTAAGATTAGTTTCAACTAATGGGTAGCAGAAACTTGCGTGTTTGCAAGTTAAAACACGATTCAGTCATAGTATCAATTTTTTTATTTTATTTATAAAACACTTGGAAAATTAAATGCATTAGTGAAGCAAATAAAGCAAAAAAAAAAAAAAATCAAAAAAATCATAAACCTAATCCATTAAATGTATTAAAAAACTGTAATATATATTTATTTTACTTCATAGAATAAGTTTCATTTTTAAATTCCTAAAATTCAAATTACATCCTTTTTTATTTGATACTATTATCTAGCAAAAGAAATTTAAGTATATATATTCAGCTGTCATATATTAAGTATATGACAGCAGAATATTGAAATTCATAAAAATGACATTCAGCTGATGTATTAAGATAAAAACTTTTTATTTGAAAAAAAATAATCTATATAAAGGCTTAAAGTTTTAACTAGGTTCAAATGGCATTTTTCAAAAAAAAAAAAAAAAAAAAAAAAAAACTCGAATGTTTTCTTATCAGGATAAAATGATGAATAAAAGTGAAGTTATATAAATATACTTGCAACAATTGAAGAAAAAGTGTATTTTAATGCAAATTTTAGTATTTATTCACAAAAACTAGGTTTGTTCTAAGGAAGAAACATTGTTAAAGTTTTTCATCTGTCTTTGTAACCTTGAATGTGTAACATAGCTTATTCATTATCTAAAAATTATATTCAAAAATAAAAAATTTTTGATAATAAATGGAGTTGTTTATGATGTTTTGGAATTTCTCTTAAGAATATTTGCATTAAACAATCCTAAATTCACATCTAGAGCATTTAACATCAAATCCACTGACATAGAGACAAAATAAAAGTCCCATCCGAAACAAAAACGTTCTTATTTTTTGAAACCACAAAACAATGAAATGCGAATTTTTCATCAAAATTCCTATTTTCAACTTAATTTAATATCTGAAATAAATTCTTCTATCTACAAATAAGAAGTTTATAAACATGTTATATGCCTTAATCTTTAAATCTATAAAACAGAAAATTAATACGTTTAATATGTTATGAAACCAAACTGCAATTTCAATTTCATAAAAAAAAGAATTATAAAGAACCTTTTTTGCGTTATTATTATTGTGAATCTTATTTTTGGAAGGGGCGGGGAGTTATGATTGCAGAAGCTTATGAATTTTTAATTGTTAAAAATGAGTTTCAGTATAAGATTAAGAAAAGTGACTTCTTTTTTTTAAAAAAAAATATAATGAAAGGCTAGTAAAAGCGTTTCTATTAACCTTACTGTTATTGCAAACATTATTGTGAAAGGTGGATGGAAATATGATTGTTGAACCTTATGAATTTGTAGTTGTTAAAATATGAGATTTGTTTAGCATGAAGAAAACTGATTATTTTAATATAAGGAAAGGCTAGTTAAAGTGTTTCAATTAACCTAAATATTTTTTTAACCTTATTTTTGGAAGAAGGGGTGATTGCCGAAGCTTAACAGTTTGTAATTGCTAAAAATGTCATTCAATTTTTAAGACGCCGAATTCTTTTGTTAAAATGAAATAAAAGTGTTTCTATTAACCTTATTATTATATTATTTTTGAAGAACAGAATCAGTTTAGTATTAAGAAAACTTATTTCTTAAAACAAATAATATGAAAGGCTAGTCGAAGTGTTTTAATTAATCTTATTATTATTGCGAACCGTATTTTTGATGAGAGAGGGGAATATGTTTGTTCTAGCTTATGAATTTGTAATTGTTAAAAATGTGATTAAGTTTATCATTAATAAAACTTTTTCCTTTTAAAAAATAATATATAATGCGAGTTTAAGCGTTTCAATTAACCTTATTAATATCGTGAACCTTATTTTTGGTGAGAGAGGGGAATATGATTGCAGAGGCTTATGAATATGTAATTGTTAAAAATAATATTCTGTTTAGCATTGAGAAAACTGATTGTTTTTCAAAAAATGAAATGAAAGTTACTAACAAGGTGTTACAATTAATTTTATCATTATTGCGAACCTTATTTTTGTAGGGAAGGGGGGTGGGATATGATTACTAAAGCCTATATATTTGTGATTCTTAAAAATGAGATTCGGGTCAGCATTAAGAAAACCAATTTCTTTTTTTCAGAGAAATAAAATGCAATGCTAGTCAAATTGCTCCAAGAAAACAGAAAACATTCTTCGATCCGAGCCTTTCTCTGGCCGAGCGCCTTTCATTCGAAGAGCGTAAGTGCAATGTGTGCTTCTCATGAATTGACTACTGCAAGAATAATCAGAAAACCTGGGCAACTGTGTAAAGTGCTTTCGGTAATTTGACTCGGGAGTATAATCAAAATCATCTACGCTTCAAAAACCCCTTCCTTATTTTCCATCGAAAATTTCGAGGAAGGAAATTCGCCCCAAAATCGATTCTTGCAGGAAAAGTTATTTCGAGCCAAATACAAAATGTACTCTCTTCGTCTCACAAACAGCCCAGGGCGGCCACTTAAGCCCCAATCACGTTCCATACTCCAGCCCCGGCACGAGTGCTATAATTTGGGAAAAGTTTCTCGTGAAAAGTAGTGAAAATAGTAACCTCCATCTCGGTCAACCTGGTATAAATCTTCGCGCCAAGTTCCAACGATTTTGCAGTCGCAGTGCCTACGGAAACCTCGCTTGACTCTTTTGTAATAAAAAGGGATCGTATAAAAAGTTCTTTCAGTGCACCGCTCTGATTGAAATCCTGATGGATGTATTGGTCTAGATTCCTCTTTAAAGGTACACGCGTACTGTCGAGTTATTTTCAAAAGTGGTCAGCTGTTTATATTTCTTTTGTATCTCTTCTACTTAGTTAAACTTTCAAGGAAGACGCTTTTTCGTCGAAACCCTTGTAAAAACATTGTGAAACAGAATCATTTGAATTATTTATTTCATTAAGTTACTTATTTCATTGTTTACATAATCCCTACTAATAATTGAGAAGAATATATATATATATATATATATATGTGTGTGTGTGTGTGTGTGTGTGTGTGTGTGTGTGTGTGTGTGTGT
>JAPMOQ010056865.1:1405593-1455692 GCA_026543055.1 Argiope trifasciata | reverse complement strand
TGTGTGTGTGTGTGTGTGTGTGTGTGTGTGTGTGTGTGTGTGTGTGTGTGTGTACTTTGGAGAATGGAAAGCCTATAAAGTAAATTTAAAAAAAGTTTAACGTGGATTTTAATAATAAGAAATTAAGTGAAGTTTTTTTTTTATTTTTTTTTTTTTACTCACAAAATCTCTTTTGCGAACAAATGATTTTTGCTATACATTTTTAAACAAGTTTTGCTTTTTAAAATTTAAAAAGATCTCTTTGTAATGACATCAATTCGGTTAGGGTGCAAGTTTTCTTTTAAATATTGAAATCTTTTGAAAGTATTTGTTTCCATAATTTTTATAGAGATTTCCATAATTTTTATAGAGATAATAGATCCTTTGCAATATAATTTAAGCTTTTTCTTTTATCAAAATATTTAATCCCATTATTTTCTTTCATTGTTAAAAGCTAAAGAAGAAAATTTTGCTTATTACTTTTTGAGATTCCAGTTTAGAAGATTAATCAATATGTGAAATGGATGATTGCAAATGGACAACGTACTAACTGCAATAGAGTATCTGGATATTTAAATTTAAAATGTCATTAGAAAGAAATCGGAGGATCGATCACCATTTGGAAGGTTCATACATATAAGGAACATGGATAAGATCATTAAAATAAGATGTTTTTAATGCTTGTCAAAATTTAATAGTTAAGAATACTTTGTTGAGCGAATCATAAAGATACCATTAGTAAATAGGATTCAAATAAAATAAAACTCAACTAATACTCCCGTAAATCACCTAGTACAGGGATGGGGAAACTCCGGCCCGCCGGAAGGTTCTATCCGGCCCGCGGATAGACTTTTAATTTGCCGGTCAGAGGCAAATTAAAAGAAATATTCATATATCCATCACCTTTTCTACTTTGTTTGAATATTATATTTTTTCTTCCTTTTTTTTCAAAGAGCTGGTAATCTGTTTACATTCTCTATTTTTGTTCTGCAAAACATAAATCGAAGAAAATAGCAAACGCAGGCAGTTTTCAATCGGTAAAGTGTTAAAAGCGGAAGTTATTTGTTAGTTATAGCTGTAGATTGGGGCCAACAAGCGTTATCTTTTTCTTGTGGAGAACACATATGGGAATTCAATATATTCAAGCAGAATTGGATATTTTTACCATGCCATTCAACGTAAATTGTGAAGCAGTGAGGTTAGATTTGCAGCTTGAATTAATTGAGTTGCAATCTAACTATCATCTCAAGCAATTGTTTCTAAATATGCCAAAGTTAGAGTTTTACAAATCATTATCGAAAGTAAGTTTCCCAAATTTAATATCTCATGACCAGAAAATCAGTGCTATGTTTGCTTCATCATATATATGTGAACAAGTGATTTCAACTATGAACCTTAGAAAGAATTATTTCAGAAGTCGATTGACATATGAGCATTTAGCCTTGTCCCTTAGAATCAGTACATCTCACTTCGAACCTCAACATAAGAAACTTTTAAAAATGAAATCTCAATTTCATTCATCTCATTAATATATTAAATTGTAATACTTGTATATTGTTTTTAAAATTTTCGAAAAATTCATCTTGGCCCACCAAACTTTATTTTTTCGATTTTTGGCCCGCGATCGGAAAAGTTTGCCCATCCCTGACCTAGTAGCTCATTTTGTTTAGTATTACATTTAGCAGATCAATGGTTGCAGAGCACTTTATAATTTTTAGGCTATATAAAAAATATTATAACATATAATACCTAATGTAATATAAATGTTATATTTTCGTTCTCCGTTTTTTTTTACTTTGATATTAAGATTTTGAGCATTGTTATTTTAATACATTATTATTTTTAGAAATATATTCATGTGGTATTTTAAGATAAACCACTACATTGATAGGCCAATATTTTTGAGAAATTATGATTAAAAAAAATTCATAAGCTAAATATTTGAACAGGTTCTTTATAAAACGATTAAAATTTTGTTTCCAAGTCTATTTTTAATAAATTACACTGATTTTTATATTTGTTTTTGCATACGTTTTATTGCTATTTTGCATCTATAGATGTTATTTTCCCAAATTTCAATCTTTGATAGAATTTATTGAGGGAAAAATAAAATCTAATGAATATTTTGTTCTTTCTAATTTAGTATTATAACGTTCAGTGTTCTATAGTGTTCTATTGTTCAGTGTAGAACACTGAACAATAGAATAAGAAATCTAACCTTTTAGAAATCTTTTAAAGCTGTTTTAGTGTCTCAAAATGTGAAAAAATGGAAATTTTTTGTTATATATCATCCAGACCCCGATATTTAAAAAACAGACTGAAACGTAGCACACTTTTTTGAAAAAAAAGTATATATATACAGTTTTTAAGCTAGAAAACAAATAGTTTTCCAAATTTTTGAAAATCATTCCCCTTTTATTGGTATATTCTGGTTTCATAGATGTCTTTTTAGAATGTCGCATGTAAATATTCAAAAAAGTAATTAATTTCGAATGTTTTTGAAAAAAAAAAAACCATCTCCTCGAATGTAGACTTTAAACTATTTAGGAAATTGCTTTTCTAAGGGCTGTATTTATTAACCCAACCACCTATTCCTGTAAAACATTGCAACTCGATTCCAGGAACCTTGTCCAACCAAATCCTGACAAAACTCACTTTCATTACTCGACCTTTCTATCATCCATATCCACAACTGGATCGATGCCTGTAAAGGTAAAGCAGCAGGCAATATGTCAATGCCAGAACACGCATCATTTGCAGCCATTATTCTAATAGCAGAGCCACAAACTCTGGTGAACACAGAGAAAATGGCTTTCTGATTCAAATAGTTGGGATAATTTTAATGCGACCGGTGCCGGAAGGTAACGAGCGAGATTTATGACGAGCGATCGAGGAGGCCGGACTCCGCTTGTGTTCTGTGTCGGGAATGATGATGCTAATTTCTTCACTGGAAAACATGTGTTAGGGATCTAATTATGATTTATAATTACTGTATGTGTCCTATAACGAATTTATGGGTGACCTGTTCAATAAAACAGTGAACATTTGTGTCCGCTAACATTTGATTTGATGTGAAACACTGTGCATGTTCATGCAACACAGTATAATAAGCATTACGATATTGAATCAATATATCACTAGTCATAACGGTAAAAAATACCTATTACTTCAATCAAAATCGCAACCAAAAAAAGAAAACCTAATGTTGTTAGATTATAAATGGGCTTCCTAGCTACATTAACAATTAATTTGATGTGAAACACTATGCATGTTCAGTCAACCCACTACAACAATCACTAATATATTGGATCAAATACTGTATATTGGATCAATATACTAATATATTGGATAAAAATACTAATATTGGATCAAAATACTAATATATTGGATCAAAATACTAATATATTGATTCAATATGTCGTATATTGGGTCAATATACTAATATATTGGATCAAATACTATATAATAGATCAAATACTGTATATTGGATCAATATACTAATATATTGGATCAAAATACTAATATATTGGATCAATATACTAATATATTGGATCAATATACTAATATATTGGATCAATATACTAATATATTGGATCAAAATACTAATATATTGGATCAATATACTAATATATTGGATCAATATACTAATATATTGGATCAATATATAGATATTTTTTTTTTCATTGTGACTGTTGATGTCCCAATGCTCAAAAATATCTATTATCTCAAACAAAACCTCTATCAAAAAACAAAAACAAATGGAATTAGATTATAAAGGAAAGTCCTACTTTCACTAACAATTGATTTGGTGTGAAACACTATGTATACTCAGGAATTTGAAATCTGTTCAATAAAACAGTATACATTTCCCTATTTATTTCTAAACATTTGCGTCCTAGCTACACTAACTGTTGATTTGAAGTGAACAGTATGCATGATAAGGCAACTAATATTGGATTTATACATCATAGCATAATTGTAAAAAAATATCTATTATCTCAAAAAAAATTTCGAATAAAAAATGGAATTAGATTATAGAAAACGTTTTTCCCATTTATTTTTAAAATTTTCAAACCACCTATAATAAATGAATTTTTTTCGAAATCATGATGTTTAAAGTCTCATTTGGGTAGTCCCATGGTTATAGTCTCTACTTTACCCAAACAAGTGAATGATCCAAGAACGCTTGTTAAAATAAATGCGTCGAGTTTTTTATTTACTGATCAAAATTTTCTGTGTGAAATCCTTGGAAAAAATCTAATCATTTTTTAATATACGGATTTTTTTTTGTTAAACAGAAAACACAAAATTATCTATTATCTACTTCCGCTTAAAGAGAAAAAAGATGAAAAATTGCCGATACAAAAAAAATGCACTGCTCTTCATAGAATTAGAACAATACTATATAAAAGCAAAGGCCAAAATGCGGTTGATTTAATTTTTTTCTGTTTTTCACATTTCTTAGCCTTTGTAATCCTTAATAATTTGGACATTATTGTGAATTCGGACCTCAAAACTATTATGAATTAAAAATGATTTAGTTATCATTATTATTTAAATCCGAGAAATGAGAAAAAAAACTTACTTTAATTTTTTTGGCATCATAATCACTTTTATTCGGCTTTACTTTTGTTTATAAAAATCTGTGATTTCTTATTTTTATTTATTATTGAAATATTTTTTGAGTCTCGAGGTATAAATTGCTTGCATGCCATCTAGTATACCATAAGGCATGCAAACGTAAGTTAGTACACAATTGATAGTGAAAAAAAATTTCAGATACCAAGGGCACAGACATATATGCAAAGAAAAATGAGGAAACGAGAAAATACGCAATATAATTAAAAAAAATATAACAATATCGCTCACACACTATCGGATACATACAGTGAATGATATAATACAATTGGAGAAGCATGATTAAATAAAAAATATTCAAATACATCTATACTTATAATAAAGCCCAATGTGTGTGTGTGCGTGTGTGTGTGTGTGTGTGTGTGTTGGCGCTCTACAGGCCAGACCGTTGGACCTACAGCTACCAAATTTGGTACATGTATACCTTGGAGGTCAGGAATGTGCACCTCGGAGCCCTTTTTGTGAATTTTTAATTAGAATTTGAATTAAAATTTAAGCAAAATTTCGACGTTTTTCCGCTATAACTTCCGAAAATATTATTGCACAAACATGATTTTTATATCAATTTAAAGATAAAAAAATTAGCTTTCTAACAGTATCAGTTTTTTAAATTTATAACGCAAGTTTCTATTTTTAACGAATTTTTAAAGAAATATTTTAACTATGTTTTTATCACGTGACTGAATAAAATAAATGAATGCCGGAAGTTCAAATAAAAAAGCAACAACTATCATCGCAAATCAAATCTAAAGAAATACAACTTTTAACACGTGACTGGATAAAATAACATAAATATAAAATGTGATATTTTTTTTAAAAATAAATGCAAAGCAAAGGTTTCTATGATTGTTTGCAATATCTATATCATTAATTCCATAAATTATCTTTATTTACAGTAAACCTGATTGAATTTAGACAGAATATGCAATGAAATTCCGACTTAATGGCATATTTCTATAATCGTTTGCAATATCTGTATCATTAATTCAATACTTTTTTCCCTTTTTCGCTTTCTTTAAAAACCAATTTTAACATTTTGGCAATATCACCGAAAAAAACATTTTTAATATTTGGGAAGCATAATTGATAAATTATTAGAGCATTAAACTCAAAAAGTTTTTCCGAATAAAGTTACCGACTCTTTTACTACTAATAACTGAATCTTTTAACTTTAACTATTTCTTAAATTTTGGCTAATGAATATGGGATTTAATTGGAAATTTTAGAACGCATTACTCATGGCGAGCCAGCTGGTCGCCAAAGGCGGCTAGTAAAGAATAAAAGTATATGCACAAGTATAGTAGAGAAACAATAGAAATAAAGCATACAGAATACGGGTAAAATGCTATTGATATATATGTACAAAAAGAAATGAAAGATGATATGCTCTGAACAACGAATGATAAATAATGAGGCCAAGCTATATTGTCCTTTAAAAGATAGTTCCTAAGTTCCTACATCTTTTGAGAATAAAATTGATGCATTCAAATATCAAATGTTTGTCATCCTGGGTTACACATCTGTAGTATGAATACCAGTCAGTTGCAGAAAAAAAAATCAAATATCTGTTATTAAAAGCATTATTTAGATTTTATTAAATTTTAAATGATTTTTTACTCTCAATAATTTATATTATTCCAATGTTATATTAAAATTTCTATCAATCAGATTAATAAGAGAAATGATCGGTTTGTACTGAGCAATGTTGGAATTTCCTGTATGCTGAGAAAGTTCTGATTATATCACTGTTTTCTTAACTTTTTATCATTTAAATTGTTTCTGAAAATATGACGATCTAAAATAGAGGAATCAGCAAAGAATATTTATCTTTTTACTTTCTACATTTGGCATTAAGATTTTATTCACAACTGAAAGAAAAAGGAAAAAAAAGCTATTAACTCTATTAGAAATCTTATATTAATTTTTTTTTTATTTAATCTTAACTTAAGACCTAACAAACAGCAAAATATCTTGCTAATCAATGGTTGCTTGTTTTATATCCCACAAGAGTTGGATTTGACTCTATTTGCCATACAAAAACATTTACGAAAAAAAATAAATTGTCATTTCTTACGAAACAGAATGTATGATGGTCACACATAACTTTTAATTTACCGTACTGTCGAGGAATTAAAATTTATTACAGATACAAATATAAGTTATGATAGCCATAAACAAAGAAAGATACCCATGGGAGCATGCATCAATTTTCAACAAAACAGAACCAAAATGTGTTCTTTCAACATGGTTATATTCATACGTGTATAATATCTGCCCCTAAATTTGTGGCATCTAATGACTAACATTCGCAGCAGTCACTTACACAAAAAAAACTTGTCTTTAAAAGGACAATTTTAAGGAAATGTTTAATTAAATTCCATATTTATTAGCATATTATAGCAGGCTGGATTTTCAATCCATATTTACACTCGATATTATGGGTTCTAAAATATTGTTGTGTACGTCGGTGATGACTCTACACTTGATGATGAGAAATGAACTATAAATTTGCGGTATAACTAATTGAAATAAACAAAGGAATTGTGGTGTAACTAAAATGATGAAACGATGCTCCTATACTATGCGGTTTATTACTATGAGAATGGGCATGGAGTCACCCCGCTGCCAACGGTATGCATCGCGTCCAAGTTCAAATCCCGTTTTGACGGGTCATGACCCGAGCAGATACAAAAAAGGAGCAACCCTAGAATGGGCGTTTGCCAACTTGGCCCATTGGTAGCAAAGTACTGAACAAATATTATTATTGTATTTATTAGTTAGATATTTTAACTAAAAGCCTCTTAGTTAAATACTTGTGCTTCCTTATGCGTGGAATCTTATGAAGATAATTATTGTATCAAACTGACTCAATCATCTCATTCGCTACAATGACATGAAATATACATAATTCGAAAATTGCTCAAATTATATTACAGTGAATACATTTGGAACTAGAGAGAGTATTTAGAATTTAAAGGCGACTCTGAGAATTTTAATAAAAACTTTGAAGTTTTACCTCAATAATTTCAAAATACACTATAGCTTAAAAACATTTTTCAAGTTAATTTTTTAGTGATAGCCATCTTAGTTCCATGCAAATTTTATCTGATTGCACTAAATTTGAAACAAAGTTTTAAGTATATTTTACATCAATAGTTTTCTTTGATTTATATGAAGTTATATATTTTTTGGGTGCAAAGTGTCATTGATATAATAGAATGTAAATTTCCTAAAAAATAAAAAGTTTGGATAATCGAACTGAAATTCTTAAAACAAAGAATCGAAGTTATATATTTAGAAAATGGTCAGATGTGCTCTGGCACTTGCTTTATATTTGATGTTTATAAAAAGTCTATTTCTTTTTCTAATTTAGTGAAACAAAAAAGTACTAAAAATAATTTCCCCTCTTTTCTTCAATAACAAATGCATAAATGGCATTTTAACACGTTCTTGAATTAAATGAAATGTTCATATTTGCATGTGTATTTTTTACCTCTCATAATAATCAAATCTAGTAAGTTACAGTTTAAATGTACAAATGAGTTTGATCAAATATTTTATTCATCGATGATGGCTTTTATAGAATCAATACTATCTCAGTTAATCTGGGTGATTAAAAGTTTTTTAAATAAACTTCAACTATAAATCAAAATAACAAAATAAGTCATTTTTACACATAACAGAAACATATAAATTGTTTTAAAGGAATACAATAAATCTCTAAATTTTTATTAGAAAATGCAAATAATATTTTTAAAAATCTCTTTAACTAATGCTTTACTTGGTTTGCTTTTTATTTGTAATAGAATTTTTCATATATTTCAATTTGTATTAGAATCAGGAAGTTCTATTTTGCATTGTCTTTTCTTCCCATTCTCACAACTTAATTATCAATTGATTTTTTTCGTTTTATTAATTTTCGAGTAAAAAGAGACATACTATCCCATAGTAAATTTGAGAAAAACGTGTTACATTATTTTTTATTAATTACAGCAAAAAAGTATAAAATATAGTTAAGAGAAGAGAATAAATATATAAAGCTTTTAATCATTGATTAAAAAATTAAATATTTGATAAATATAAATACAATTCTTATTTACTTTAATATACGTACTTTATTTTTTAATTGAATTTTCAATTTACTTATAATTAATTTTAATCTGTGCTTCAGTGTTTCCTTTTATATTTCTCACATAAAAGAGAACACTGAAACATTTTTTGATTAAAAAATTTGTATGCACTAATCAAAGAGCTTTTTAGGGCCATTTTTTATTATTTAAACTACACAAATAAAAAGTTAAACAAACAATATTTTAGATTCTTTTGTTTTGGAAAATGTTACATGAATTAGGCATTAACTCTGCAGTTTCCATGGGAAAAATTGCAACAGCAGACGATAGATAATTCAAAACCTATACAGGGAAAGCCGGCTACAAAATGAAACTACATTAGCAGATGACAGATATTTCAAAATCTGTACTGTGAAAGCCGACTCAAAAATAAAATAATAATGATAATAATAATAAAACGGATAAATCGCTGAAGCATTTTGAGGCTTCAATAATTTGCTACCTTCCCATTTTGAGGCTCCAAAAACGTTAAGCGAAAACATTATTATGTTCTCAAATGATAAATATAATACATAATATATCACATATAAAACATTCTCTTAGTCTAAAAATTTTAAAAACTCGTTTCTCTTGTTATACTCATTGGACTGTCTTTTAAAAATTCAAACAACAGTCACTTTATGTATTCACACAATATTTTTTCAAGAATATTATTCAAACAATTTGCAACAACAAATGAACTGATGGGAAAATACAACATCTTCTAGATAACCCTGTGTGAAAAATAGGCTTCGTCGAATTTCCGTATTCGAGAATGGCGAGCGCAAATCCAACAACAGTACCAAACTTAAATGAGAAATGATGACACTAAGAAGAGTTAATAAGACCGAAGGGAAATGACCGGGCTCTGGTGTGGCTGTCTTGGGCATATTTAACTGGAGTTTCTTTATTCAGATGTGAGATTGTGAAACTCATAGAAAATTAGGAAATGCTTTGCCTTTGTCAACTCAATAGCAAATAAAATATTTAAATGTCGCTGCATGATACAGCGATGATATGGGATTTTTAGAAGCATTAATATAATACTAGAGTGGAATTTTCAAATTTCTTTTTCATCTTTTACTAAACTTGATATATTTTGAGGAGTATTACTGTACAATGTAAAGGTATTTAAAGGATAATTGAATCTTTAGCCCTGAAACTTCGAATAAGGACATTTTAAGCTTGATACAACTAATTTAATTTTTATACTTGTTCTAAATTATATGGTAGCTATAATTCGAACAAAATACCAGCTGGAGTAGTCCTGAATATTTTCTCGCACACTCTCAAATAAACTTTCATGGAAAAAAAAGCTTTGTTTGGCATTGGAGTATAATAATTACTAAATATCAGTTTTTGTGGTGATTATAACTTTTGTTTTGAATCTATAGAGTCATTATTGGCAATTTCTTTGGAGATTAACCCCTGGCATGCGATTAATAGTGTTTGAAAATCGAATTTGTGTATTAGAGATGCTTTTCTCAACAGATTGGAATAAAAATTTGAGACACAAAACTGCACGAGTAGTCAGAAAATCATTTCACATTCGACATATTTAATCATTGTGTTTTCTAAATTATCGCGTTTATACATTTCTGAAAATAAAAACAGGCAGACAATAAACACTTTGTTGGATTTGACACAAAATTATAAGGATGCCTACTTTATAGATGTTAAGTCTGTATACCGAATCTTATCTATTTAGCTGACTTTCTTTTGTATTTATTGTGTTAACTGATATGAGAACAGCTGAAGTTCTTCTGAACAGATTTTACTCAAAGCTCAATAAAAATCTGCAGATTTGATATAGAAATTTCAAACAAAATTTCTACTTCTATCTCAAAGCGTTTTTGAGTTATCTTTTCCTCAGACAGACGAATGGGCATTTTTAAAAATGTTTTTTTTTAACTCATATAGGTCTAAAACTTGGACATTAATCAAAATCTCGAGTTCAGATTTTTTTACAAATTACTATACTTTCTCTGTTCTACATATACGAAAAAGTAAAAATTATTAATAGGTCAGTAATGACCATACATATGAATACAGTAATTAAAATTATGAAACGTAACTGTAACTATGATTAAATGTATTTTTAAAAATGAATAAATTGAGAAAAAGAATAGGTCAGTAATGACCATACATATGAATACAATAATTAAAATAATGAAACGTAACTGTAACTATGATTAAATGTATTTTTAAAAATGAATAAATTGAGAAAAAGAATTGTATGGAAACTATAATGATTTCAAAGAAAAGCTATTGCTTTGAATTTTTTTAACGATATAAATTGTACTATATAATTGTATTCTGTACTATATAAATTGTATAATATGCTACTAAATTATTGAGGGCGGGTTACTTACTCATACATTTCTTATAAAACTTGACAATTTTTAACCATGAAAAGTTGTCGAAATCTTTGTTATTTTTAATGCTAAGTTTGGTAATACTTCATCTACTTTTATGATGCTTCTATTGAAAATTATATCAAGTAAATATAGCATATGCATCCATATTATAATACACAGCATACGTAATTTTAAGGGAATGTTTTGTCTTACTTTGATATTTTTGTTAAAGCTGCTTTCTGACTAAAAATGGTCATAAATAAATAAACCTGTGTAACTGATTTCAGTAGTATCTGATATTATCGTAAATAGATCAAATCACATGAAAATTGTTTTCTTCACAAAAATTACTTCATTAATTAGAATTTATTGTTAAATATTGTGATGGAATGAAGATCCTTAAGATCTGTGTTGTGGTAGCAGGAATATCCATGTTTTCCGGAACATTTTTTAATAATCACATTTCACACAAGACATTAAAGCGGGCACACTTTAACAGAACAGCATCATCTCATTATAATTACAATTATAGTGCACCATAAGATGTGTACCTAATTAATCATCGTCATCTATTAACCAAAACAGAAAATAGTGTAAGGCAACTGCTACAATATATTGGGTCAATGCTTATTTTGTTAACAGATAGTGTTAATACATTCTCTTGTTGTGTCAGCGAGTTCAAAGTACCTAATTTTTATTTTCTTATTTTTTGAACTTTTGCCTTTAATTTAGTAAAATAAATTGTACTTGGTAATTAATTAATTTCACTCTTATCTCAAATTAAAGATAAAAGAGCAAGACACGCATTTCAGACGTATTTTATTGTATAGCAAGTTTAACAGCCCAGAATATACCAAAAGCTGAGATTTATCAAAAAAGATTATCCTGTCAGTTTGGTGAGATTATAAAGGAATTTTGCACTTTGAACTTTTCTAAGAAACTAAGCTATTAATTCAAACGTTTCATTCAACAACTTACTAAATTGAGAGATGCAGCTCAAGAAAAGCGGGTAGAATTGGCAAATTTTAAATTCGCTGTTTTCCAATATGATAATGCAAAGCCACACACATCTTTAGTCACGCACTAAAAATTATTAAAATTATGTTGGAATGTGTTGTCACATCTACTATATAGCCCTGACCTTTGGCCTTCGGATCACGATTTTGTCGTTACATCTAGAATGTATAATATGAATGAATAAAAATTTTAATGACGCTCATGATGTAAAATCACGTTTAATTCGGTTTTTGCTTGCAAAAAATTGAATGTTTTGTAAACATGGAAATATGAGACAGCGTGAAAGGTGGCAAAAGGTATCGATAAAGATGAATAATGGCTAACTCAAAAAATTATATTTTCAAGTATAAATTTTTAATTTTCCTTCTCATTTAAAATCTGCTATCACTTACTCACCAATGATATATGTAATTAATTGTCATAACGCCATCTTTAAAAATCGATATCTACAAATAAAATATTTATTCAATATTTTTCTTTTATATTATATTATATTATCATATCATTTACAAAATTTTGAAGATACTTATAACTTTACTTGGAGATATATCAAATTAAATTCTTTCAAATAATAATGTGCATCATATTCTTTAGTTATACGATATACCTTTATTTAAAGTCCCATCACGTTTTCATTTTCCAAATAAGCACAACAAAAATCACTTATCCTTAGTTTCCTCTCTCATTATTTTGCGAAATAAGATCCGAAATAAAATCTGCGCCAAAACAATTTGTTAGAACAGATTTCCAAGGGTTCTTTTGGAGTAACTTCTCGCAAGGAATAAAGCCCGAATTTCTCATAAAGAAAAGTGTACGTTACTTCGAAATCCCTCATGGCTAACTATTTAACGATGCAATAAAATGTACCGGCCCATAACGGATTCTTTTAGGACAACAGTAAAGTGAAAATGCTTGTAAAACAATCGTAATTTTTTTCCGGGAGATGCTTTTCAGTTTAGCCTGATGATGATCGATGATCCTTTGCTTTTTTTCCATTTATTTCTGTGACGTTATCGGTGATTTTATGTTTTTGTTATAAAAGTTTTCAAAGGCTAATAACTTTTAAGATTTTTATTTTTTTATTTAATGATAATGTTTCATTTGTGGCTTCCATTATTTTAGTATAAAGGGAACTGTAATATATAGTAGTTTCAGATATTTTAGAACGACTTTTAAATTTGGCAATTCAAGAACTATAGATAAAAAATATTTATTTTGATTCAAAATTCGGAAATTTGGCAATGACTGTTTTATGGATACTTTTATAGGATTAATTTCCAAACAACACAATATTTTAAATAAAATTTTATACTCCTGTTCCAAGTATTTGCTTTACATATACTTGCTATATAATTATACAGTATTATGTAATAAATTTTAATATATATTACATAAATATAACATGTATGGTACTAAATAAAAAAATTCGAATACAAATTTATTCTAGTGAAGTTCCAACAACTTATGATTGTAAAAGCTTAAATAAAATAAACGTGCAAACCTAAATGAAATTTCATTTATTTCAGTTAGAGACATTTATCAAATTTTTAAATTAAATAAATCTTTTAAATCAAAATAAAAGTTCATTTTTTCCTTGACAAAACAAAAAATATTTTTTCACATTTTTTTTCTTTAATATTTTTATTTTGTGTTTGAAAAATAATGTTCCATTTTAACTATAACTTTTTATTGATCTGAATTTAAGTTAAGACAAAGGCATGTGCATTGATTTAATTCTGTAAATTTTATGCTTTATAGTTTGATTATAGATAATATTTTTAAGTATTTTAATAGTTAAAATTTTTCAATTAAATGAATTTTTAAATCAAAATATTCTCTGTTTTTTTTAAAAAGAAAAACAAATATTTTTTACCAATTATTTTTCTTTTTATTTCTTTTATTTTGTACTTTGAGAAATTATATTTCAACTATAATTTTTATTCATCTGAATAGAAAGTAGGAACAATGCTATTTACATTGATTTAATTCCATAATATTTTAATCTATATAGTTTTATTATAATTTATATTTATAAATAGTTAAAAATTTTCAATTAAATAAAACGTTAAATAAAAATAGTTTCATTTTTTTTTCAAAAAACAAACTAACATATTTGAAATTGTTTTTCACCCAATTTCTTTTTCTCTGTAATATTTTTATTTCCTGCTTTGAGAAATAATGAATATTTTAACAATACTTTTATGTTTTTCTAAATTGAAAGTTGTGACAATGATATTTCCGTTGATTTAATTACAAAATGTATAGTTTATTATGCAGTTTAAAATTTTATTATAGTTTACATTTATGAACAGTTTAATAGTTTCAAAAATTTAATTAAAGGAATCTTTTAATAAACATAAAGTTTCGCCTTTTTTTTCTTAAAAAAATTTTTTTTTCACCAAATTTCTTTTTTTTTTTTCTATAATACTTTCCTTTTGTACTTTGAAAAATAATGTTTGAGTTTAATTATATTTTTTCATTAATCTGAATCGAAATCAGAGACAACGGTAATTCTATTGATCTAATTTATAAACTTTAAGTTTTAGACTTTATTAAGTACTTAAATATTACTGTTTATATTAATAAATAGCTTGATAGTTTGTTAAACTTTTTCAATTAAGTGAAATTCCTAGTAATTCTTTAATTCCTAGTGAAGCTTTTCTTTTTCAATAAAGAGAGACACTATTTTCTTACTGAACTTCTTTTTCTCCGTAATACTCTTTTTTGTTTTGAAAAGTAATGTTATATTTTAGCTATGCTTTTTCATTTATTGTATCGAAAATTGATACAATGGCATTTCCATTGACTTAATTCAATAATTAGATTATTTCAAGGTTTACAGTTTTATATTTCTTTATATTTTTATATAATTTAATAAATTTAAAACTAATACAAAAATAATATTGATAGATACTGGATACATTTACAATTTAAAAAAAGGAACCAAGGTGTATGTCCGCGTTTAAAAATATTGTAGAGCATGTAAAAACGTTTTTGAATTCACTTTGAGAAATCATCACAGGAAATGGAAAGCAGGTATCAAAAAATGCAAATAGGATTTTGAAAGGAAGGTTTGAAACTTCATCCGCACAAGATGATACCCCTCCACTTTTATACCCAAAAGACAAACCCATTGGGGGGGCACCTCGTAAACGGGGATGAGATTCTTCCGGCATGATGGTTGGATCTCGCAACCTGGTGGGTACAATAAAACTGGGGGATCTGGTTCCTTCCATCGATGACTGGACGTACTTCCAGCTGGGAGAGTTGTACCGTGGTCGGTGATGGCATTAAAACACAATCACAGTTTCAGCCAGTGTTGCTGTTGCGACCGTCCGGTCATTTATTAATTATTTCCGAGTGCCTTTTAGCGTAACGGAGAGTCAGTAGTATGGTTTACTCAAAAGACAATGTAAAGACAAAAATTGTTTACGAGATTATATCTTTTATTATAGAGGATAATTTTTATTAAGACAATTTTAAGTGATAAGACGACGTTTTACAAATAAAAAAGTAAACAATACTGTATTAGAATCTGAATAAATAAGCACATTCTAGTGGTATCCTATCCTCGAGTTGGTTTACCATTCATTTTAGACATGCTTTTTGAGATGTGCCACTTTTTATATACCCTATCATTTAAAAAACGACTATTCTGGGATTGTGATGAAGGATTCCATTTTTTCCGCAGATCAGCAGGATATGAAAAATCCAACTCGAGATGGGGATTAAAGTTAATGTGGAATCTATGTCCTAAAGCCTTTTTGGTGCTTGTTGTCTAAAATCCATTCGGAAATTTAATATCTGGCAGCCGCGTTCTCCATTTAAATTGAGAATAAATAAATAGCATTATATGTCTATTTCATCACTAAGATTTTCGACATTTTAGAAATATACGTAAACACTTGTCTATTTATACAGCATCTGAGTTTACTTCGTGATTTACAGATTAATCCAATATCGCGAAGATAATTCTGTGGCAGAAAAAAATCTTTTTCTAAAACTAAACTTTGACATTAGTTTTCTAAGAATAAGCATTAATTTCTAACAATAAATACTTCAGTTTTATTCCTCCTATTAAAATTAAAAATGTGATTTGTCCATGAACATTTAGGATCCTCTATATTGAAGAAATTTTTTTAGATGTTTCAGAATAATTTTCATCTGTTTTTCGGAGAATAACTACAGCTCATTTGTTTGTTATGAAAATAGAAATTTTAATCAAAACTAAATAATTATTTTAAAAACCTTAATAATTTCATTGCTATTAAAAAACCCAGCTGTACAGCTTTATTAAATCTGCAAACTGTAAAGGAAATGATAGTAAATTGTAAAATTTATAAACAAGAGAAAAAAGATTTAAATGACTATATGCAAAATGTATTCATACAGAAAAAAAAATTATGGTATCTATTTATACAATCTAACCATTAAGTTGATTATCAATGCAATCTATTCATATTCGACATTCTGTAACATTTCAAAAACAGTTTAATGTTTATTTACTAAAAATGCAACTGCATTTAATATTTAAAATTTTTATCAGTCAAAATAATAAGAGCGGAGTCCAATTTAATTAGCCTAGTAAAAATATTGTTTCACTAAACTATTAAGAAAATTAATTAATAATAATTTATTGTATATAATCTAATTATAACAAATATTGTTTTGCGTTTCTTAGAGAACATCTTTTATTTCAGATAATTATACTTGTTAATAATCTTTTTTTTCCGCAATTCTTTTCAATTATATGAATACTTTCGAATCAATTGATACGATAATTAAATATTGTTTGAATAATTACGCTATATTCTGTAACTGCGAAAAAAAATATATTAATTAATTATATGCAAGTTTATTCACAGTTTCGGTGCTTAAAAAATTTGAAACCATTATTGATATTGAGATTACATTATTTTAATATTTTAAGTTTGAAAAGATGAGGTTTAAATTACTCAAGATTTTATGCAAATTGATAATTTAAATGAGATTCAAATTAATAATAACACATTTAATATCAGAATAATGTAAAGATGGGGCATAATATTTGGAAAATTCATGAAAAAGGAATTTTCATACTTTTAATCAAATACATCATATTTACTAAAATATAGTATTGATAGTTAGATTATTCATATTTTTGTCGAATGTTTTTCAATTTTATTCAACATGATTTTTTTCCTAGATAAAATATGGAATTTTGCTATCAATGTTTCTTCCTTTTTTGGCATGCAGCAACTCCAAATTTTGTATTATCTGTATTTATTGTATTGTTATGTTTTAGAAAATCTAACATTTGTTTAATAATAAATTAATTCTGATAAATATTTTTGTTCCATATAAACTGCAGAAAAAGAAAAAATGGTTTTAAAATTCAATGATATTTATAATAAAGGAGCACTGATGCTCTTGATGTATATATATAGTTAGATAAATAATGTATAAATCAAAAATGTAGATATAAACACTGTTGCAAATTTGTAACATTTCTTTCCTGCGCAGTAAGTTTTATGGATAGAAATCGATTAGTACTGATCGCTCTAATGGATCTGAATGGATGGCGTGTCAAAACTTCAGTTAACTTGGTGACCATTTGGTGATATAGCGGAATACATGGCAACAAAACCCAAAATTTCTTAAAATTGTTCAGATTTTGGTGATAGTTAGGAAAGAAAACATGATATCTTTCTAGAATATTAGATATTCTGTCATGTTATCTATAAAAGGAAAGACTTACAAATCAGGGTTGAAATTAAATTGAGTTCAAACGAATAGCCGAGCAAAATCTCTCTTAGGAATACTATCGTCTTATAGTTCCGGCTACGTGCTGTCTGATAATTCGTGGTTGTTTATTACTGTTATCGTATGCAGCTGCTTAGAGCATGTACCTTTCTTATATATACCATGTCTGTATTTTATTCTGATTATTAATATCTATTTGTAGTTATTGTTTTTTATTAATAGTTATTTACCTTTAATTAAAATAATTTGCTTCTTTATTATTAGTTTTATATTATTTATTAAATTTACTGCGTAACAAAACTAAATTTCAGCCGATATTTTTAGTTTTGAATTTTTTTCTATCCCTTACATTATTCAGATTCAATTTTTTTATTCCAAATTTTATGAAAAAAATTTTGATTGTAGTTCCATAAGAATCGAATTAATTAAGTTTCACTGCTGTAAAAAATGAAAAAAAAAAACTATTGATATTAATTTAAAAACCAAATCTTTTCAAAAACAAAATGTTCACACAATCGAACATCTATTGGAAGTCCCCCTTTCCATTGTCAGTTATTCACATCGCTTTCGGAATCCTTTATCAATAATTATGCATTTTGTGGGAGGCCCCTTCCCTCTAATCACCGGGGCTTAGAGGCAGCCCCTGCAGCGGATGACCGGAGATTTGGGATTACACGAGTTACTCAGCGGGAGAAAAATAGAATGAAGGATGGTCACAGGGAATTAGAGAGCGTCTAATAAATGCTTTCGGGACTGCTGATCAACGTCATTAGGATGCACGGACCCCGGAAGGGATGCAAAGGGAAGGAGACTCGTGAAATTTCACCGAAGGATGAAAAATGGGGGTGGGGAAGACCTAGGTCTATGAATATAGAAAGCACGAATAGTTGCAGATAATTTGCATGGAATCATCGGAGCGCCGTAGTATATATCGTTATTCAAAAAGGAGCATATTTCAGATATTTGTTTCAAATTTCCTAAACATTAGTCTTTAGTGTGAAGCATAAACACAATCAATGTTTAAATACTCACATTTTTTGTGTCCAAAAAATTGAAGGAAAAAGACGTGACCCTTTGATTCCCTTGTAAATTACAAGATAATCACATTCGATATAATAGAGTATAGTAGCTACTTTATCAAAATATCGTATTTGAAGTATCACAGTAACAAGGTTTTCGAAATTTTGGCATAGGACAAGGAGAATTTGGTGACGTATTGCGTTTTGTAAAATATAGACAATAATATATATCATTCACAACATTTTGAGAAAAGGCTTAACTAACACATAGAAGTGTTAATCATCAATAAAAGTTTTTGGAAAATTCAACAAAAAGGGCGATTTAAGGTTGTAGTAAAGACATACATTTTAGTCTAAATTCTCATCATACTTTCGTGAAGACTGAGTATGCATTTTAAATATCTTTTCATTGACTAAATGTATTCAAAATTTCACATAGATATCTACAGATAGAGTTTATTATTCTAGTTCTAGACTGAATTTTATTATTCTTGTTGTGTGTGTTTTTCAGTCATAATATTTACATGATTGGCATAATAATTATAGGACAGACACTAAGCAAGATCTGCCATACCGAGTAATTTGATATTAATAAAGTGAATTAAAAAGTATTCTCCCTTCGGGGATATTTGTGTGCCCCAATTAGATTTGACGCAAAGGTTTAGACCGAAAACTGCATACAGAATTTCGCTTAATTAGGTCGACGCATTTCTGAAAGTATAATAACATGCGCAAGTGACAAAAAGAGCCAAAACACATATCTCATAATGCATTTAACACAGTATTAGAATATAGCTGCTGTAATGATCATATGTGAAATTTTATTTATCCAGTTTGATTCGTTCTGTTATCGCGTTTATGAAATAAATATGCATAAACGCATCGCTATACAATTTGAAGTCATGTATTAAATTAATTACATTGCCCATTTAATTACATTGCAAAATTTGCATTTAAAATTTTGTATATATTACCAGAAATGTTCGAAATTAGAACATGACAATATTTTCCAATGGATGTCGACAATTATCAAATAGGTCTGTGAAAGACTAAATATTTTGGTTATATAAGAGTAGTTGCTGATGTATGTTGAATAGAACAGATAAGTTCTGGCTAGAAGTGAAACGCTTAGAAGGCAAAAAACCAGCTTTTTAAAGTCTTTGTATTCCTTGGCTGAGTCTGAATCGCCTTTCGGAAAGAATTGCCGTTTTTAAATTCTCCTTAGAAGATCAGTCTGATGCAAGCCTCCAAATAACAGAGCATCCAATATTTTTAGAAATTATTACACATTTACAAGAAATTTTTTTAAATTTTTAAGCAATGAAATGAATCTTTAAATTCATTTACCTGTAAGCATGCATTTCACTACCTCTGGTGCAAACAATTGAATCAATTAAATGTTTTGCGTACATTTACAAAATATTAATATACACATTATGCACAGTAAAAATAACCTGCGTCCTTGCCTAGGGTGGCACGTCTTTCTCCATCATCTGGCTTACCAGAGTCCTGGTGACGCAGTTTAGCTAGGATTGACTCTTGCACCACTAAAACTCACAACCAACCAACCCAGAGCCCTGGTTCGAGCATGGTTGTTCTTTACCCTGAGTTCTATCTGTGAGGTGTACGAAAGAGCAACCCCCTATAAAAAGGGGTGGTACAAGAAAGTGTGTAAGTGTCATCTTCATATGAACTATAAGTCGAACTTCCACTTTCGCGTGCTTAAGGACCTTTACTCTCAGAAGCTACAGCATGAACTCGGCTTAAATATCTGACCTTGTCAGCAGGGTTGTATAAGTGCTCTAAGTTGCAGCAATAAGATGAAAAATAAACATTTATACTAATTTCTAGTTAAAATATTAGATTTTTATTTACTATGTATTCCTGCTTTTGCACAATTCCCTTTTTGCTAATACTACTCTAATTTAGTATAATTTTCACAACGTTCTGTACACGCTTAAATATATTTAATAATTTTAGATATTAGCAATATTTTGATTAATATTGATAAAATAATCTATTCTATCATGAAAACATAGTTATTATCAATAAAAAAACTACTTTATTAATTATCAAGATAATTTCAATAATTTTTCTCTTTTGCTTTACGGAATTTTTGTGAGCAAAATTTAAAAACTCTTTATTGTGGAATACTATATTTATAAATACTATATTATGGATTACTATACTATATAAAACAATGATGGAATCTTATGTTTAGGCTCATCTATAATTTTTTCATGACTACTTAGTTCAAGAAAGTATTCCATTTTCAAATTTAATAGCTATTTTGGAGAGTAATTTTTAAGAAGTACATTGATGAAACGAAACATAATGAATCTTCAAATATATCCCCTTCTCATCTACTGTTTGGAGGGAGGATGGATAAGTAAAGTATTTCGTTGCATCTCATTAGCGAAATGCATCACTCATATAAGTCTCTCAAAATGATGATCAGCGTCGAATACGTTAAGATAGTTATACTAATTACAATAATGACATTTTCAGATTTCTTGAAATAAGTATTCTATTCTGCCTCCTATTATCAGAAGTGTTCCTTGCCCCGTAATGATTTTAGTAACTATGGCAACTGCATACCATGCATAAAATCTCAAATAAGGTGCTACTAGATTTCTAGCACTAGTACTTATTATGTCTGACGTCACAATTGGAATCATTCTAGCGTGCCATAATCCCTCTTTTTTATCTTCCTACTAAAATCTTGTTACTATCATCAACTAAAAATTGATTTAGAAGAGGACAGAGAGGGAAAAAAATAACAAAGTTTCCTGCGTGTCATGTTAGAACTTAATTTTCCCTCAAGACGTTCTTCTCTTTTTTTTTTTTTGCTTCCCTCTTCACATCGTAGATGACGTCACAAAGGCAGGCCATCACTTAAGACCAAAGAATAAAAGTTTAAGTGGGAAACTTCATGTCGGTTAACCGCATTATACGAAAAACATATCAAGTTAGCGAAAAGTAGGGTTCGGTTTCTGTATAAATTTGGAAAGCTTTCAGTCGCCATTTGCGCTAAAATGGCGGCTGACGCGGTGTTTGTGTTTGCAGAACATTTTCATTTTATTTTTCAATTATGAGAAATATTAAATTACGCTTAAGTGCAAGGGAACTTTTAAATGAAAGGACAGGGATCAAAAAGAGTAAAAAGACGTAATTAACGATAAAGGTGGGATAAAAGAGTAAAAATTTTCTTCCCAATTTTGAGGGATCATATTTCAAGTTTCTTATTTCCCTGGAACTTTAAAACTCCCATTTTGCGTTCCTTAAAAGGGCAGAGGCGGAAAATTAGAAAAAACAAAACTACATTAACTTGATTAATTTACTTAAAGTTACTTAAAATTGTCATAAAATTCTCTTTCCACACAGAAAGCGAAGAGTGAAACAAACGTTTATAGTTATTAGCATTTTTACCTGAAAACTCAAAAAAAGGGGAGAAATGATAAAAATTTTATTGTAGGAATTAAGTGGTATTAGCCGAAGTTCAAAAAGAATTTATTACATTTTGCTTTTCATTAAAATGGAAATATTCAGAGATTAATGCTTTCCCATTTTAAAGATGTAACGCCCCTCAAAATACTCAAAAGGCCCAATTGAAAAGAAAAAGAATTTATTTTAGATCCTTTTTAATTATAAGCGTTCTATGAAAATTTAAAAATAATTCGAGCGTTCGCTTTAGCAGTACAATTTATGCAAGTGAATTTCATAATCAAATAAAAGTTGGTCCTAATTAACCTCAAGAATTGAAAACTCGCCTCTTTTAAATGCATAAGAAAAGTTATTATTCTCTGAGCTTATTTCTGAAGATTTTATACTACTGTTTTAAAATTACGTTTTCTGTTTTCCAGCCTCGATCCTATGCTCTTGCAAGATAAATGAATTCTTCAGATAAATGGTGTATGTTTTTGTTATTACTATTTGAATGCTTCTTGACAAATGGTTTGTGTAATATTAAGCTTCAACTTAAAAGATTTCTTTCGAGAGATATCTAGTACACCGCTCTCCCATTAAATATTTTATTTTCAGCTCTTTGGATCTATTGTTGCCATGACAACAAGTGAAAGATTGAAAATAATAGACAGTGAATTATTTTTCTATTTTGTAATAAATAGGTTTTGGAAGATTGGTTTCCTGTTAAAGTTCTTATTTTGAGTCGAATTTTAGTAGCACATCTTTGTTTTAAGGTAATGATGAAACTAAAATTAATGTTTTGTTAAATATTTTGTTTCTGTTCTGCATTAAATATTTGATTTTCTGTAATGTGGTTTTAATGTTACCATGACAATAAGGGAAAAATTGAGATAATAATAAATAATGAATTACGTTTCTATTTTGTAATAAATAGGATTTGGAAGATTGTCTTCTTGTAATCTTGAAGTAATTTTATTTCATTTCAGGTTAAAATTTCTGAGTTAAAATCCAATTTGTGCACCATATCTTTGATGCAAGGTAATGATGAAACTAAAATTAGCAAAATAGTATTAATTAATATTTTATTCTTTCTCTGCGTTACATATTTCCCCCTCTTTGGCTCCATTGTTGCCATGACAACAAATGAAGGATTCAAAATAATTGATAAGGAATTATTTTTCTCTTTTGTAATAAATAGGTTTTGGAAGATTGTTTTCCTATATTATCTAAGTTTTCATATATTTTTTGTTAAAATCCGTATTTAAAATCTAATTTGTGTCGTACATTATTGCCAGACGATGATGACACTAAAATTGGGGAAATTATTATTTTTTGCAATCTATAACGTGCAGTAAATTTTTGAAATGAAAATTAAAATGCAAAAAGAGGATATTTTATTTCTTTCGAGTCCTTCTATACTTATAATAAAGCTCAATGTGTATGTGTGTGTTGGCGCTCTACACGCCAGTCCGTTGGACCTACAGCTACCAAATTTGGTACATGTATACCTTGGAGGTCGGGAATGTGCACCTCGGAGCCCTTTTTTCGAATTTTTAATTAGAATTTGAATTAATTAAAAATTAAGCGAAATTTCGACGTTTTTCCGCTATAGCTTCCGAAAATATTATCGCACAAACATGATTTTTACATCAATTTAAAGATTAAAAAATTAGCTTTCTAATGGTAGCAATGTTTTAATGTACAATGTAAGCTTCTATTTTTAACGAATTTTTAAAGAAATATTTTAACCATGTTTTTTTTAGCACGTGACCGGATAAAACAATAGAATGACGGAAGTTCAGATTAAAAAAAAACAACTATCATCGCAAATCAAATCTAAAGAAATACAACTTTCAGCACGTGATTGGATAAAATAACATAAATATAAAAGTGATATTTCCTAAAAAAATAAATGCAAGGCAAAGGATTCTATGATCGTTTGCTATATCTAAATGATTAATTCAATAAATCTTCTTTATTTACGGTAAACCTGATTGAATTTAGACAGGATATGCATTGAAATCCCAACCTAATGGCATATTTCTATAATCGTTTGCAATATCTGTATCATTAATACAATATTTTCCCCCCCTTTTTCGCTTTTTTAAAAAAAACATATTTAATATTTTGGCAGCATCACAGAAAAAAACATTTTTAATATTTTGGAAGCATAACCGATAATTAAAACTGACTGCTTTATAAAATCAGAGAATATTATTAGGAAAACGTGTTCTTTTAGAACTTTCCGTCCATCATCTTAAAGAAAATATTAATTTCAGGCCAATCAATGCCCGGTCTTACTTCAAGGCTAATGAATATGTTGTTTAATTGAAAATTTTAGAACGCTTTACTCATGGCGAACCAGCTGGTCGCCAAAGGCGGCTAGTTTTCCAATAACGCATGAAAAAAATTTAAATTTTTGTATACATATTTCAATCTACCTAACAAGTGTGTTTTTCATACCTAAGTATTTGATGAGACAAAGTATCGTTTCAACAGTTTTATTAAATTTCTGATACTTGATTATAATTGGTAAGTTAATATCTTTTATAACTAGCGACGATATTTGGTTTTGTATTTATTGTAAAATATTTCTAAAATTTAAATAATAAAAAATTTTCAAATCTTCAAGGTATTTTTACCATGCATATTTTTATATTTTGCTGGAGATATAAATTTTTCATTTTTTTAATATGTCGTCACAAAAAATTTCAAACGTTTATTTTATTTTAATTTTAAGGATTTTAAAAAAATTACTTGTAATTTTTTAATTAGAATCTTAGATCGCCAAACACATTTCGGCAAAATATGTAATTCAAAATATTCACAAAAAATTTGGTACTTCTCTGTTAAACGGGCGAAACGAAAAAATCACCAAAAAATACAAAATTACGTTAAATTTCATACAGTTACACTTGGCGACTTCGTTCGCATTTTGTTCACATTGGCGACTTTTATTTTATCTTTTGCTTCGCTTGGCATTTTGTTTCGCGTTTGGCTAACATTGGCGACATCTTGTGCCCATATAGCGAAAAAGTATTAAAAATTCATACACAATGGTAGAAAAAGCATTAAGGCTTAATTTATAAATTACAACACTGAAGGATATCAATTTAAAGGTATGCTCTTCCAATAGCATTACATAAAATTCAAAGAACAATACATTAACTTAATAAATGTTCATAAGCTTATTTTAAACTACTTAGTATAAAACAAAGGGGTAATATGTCGAAATAAAATATTATGTTTGCATAATGAACTCATAAATAAGATTGAAACTTCATATATCTTAATCTTTTTAATTATGAAAAATTAATAAATATTTGTTTTATATCATAGTGTCACAGAACTAATTTCATATACAGTTTTGCTATATAATATCACAACATGCAGAAATGTTATGCAACTTTTGTTTTTAATATTTTAACAATCTTAGATTGTACATGATTAAGATGCGAACAGTACACAAATTTAAAACTTATCAAAGAGGAAGATTTCATATCTAAAATATGAATAAATTATTTAAAAAAATCCACCCTTAAATTAATTTAAATTAATAACTAAATTTTTTATCCATATTTGTCTCTTGAATCCAATATTTATCAGACACTATTCTATTAGTACGTGTGGTAACAGTGTTTACTCTCTTGTTGTGTAGAAAAACTGTTAACTGAGAAAAACTGTTTTCTGAGATCGTGAAACAATTTCATGATGGATTAATCTTTGAAATCAAATCTTTTAATGTTTAACACTCAAAAATGAATGAAGTGATATTTCCCCATTGGGGGAAATAAAAATTAACTTTTATCATAACTGTTGTTAAACGCGAGTGAAGTTTTTTGGAACATTTTATAAAAATAAAATATTTAATATATACCGAAAATAATTGTATTCAATGAAAATAACAGCTTTGACGTTCAACCTTTTAAAACGAATCTGCTGTCAAAGAACATACGTAATAATAAATTAATAGTGGTAAAAGCAGGTCAACCTTTTTAAAACATATATACTTTCAAAGAATCATGAATGATAATAATAATGCAATACTAAAAAAAGCAGGTAAAATATTTGCGATTAAAACATGTTGATGAATATTGCCATTTATGCGTTATTCATTGGCTACGCGATTTCGAACTTCAGTTATTTGTCGTCTTCAATTATTCAAAACCTTCTAATGAAAACAGGAACATGTTCTAACATAATGAAAAAAAAAAACTTACTTTCATATTCAGAAGATAATTTTTTGTTAGTATATCATGCTTTTATGATTTTTTTTCATCTCCACTATTATATTTTCCTACTTTTCAAACGTTTTAAAAAAGACTATCTTTTATTCATAATTACAAAAATATAACAGCATGGAAATTAAATTAAATGCGGAATGGGTTCAGAGATAAATCATTCTTTTATAGAATATAATTTGGAGGTCCTCAAGATTTATTGGTTATATATATATATATTGCAGTATATTTTAGAAATCTCAAAGCAATTTTGCATACATAGCCATATGTTTTTAAAATCCACCACAGATACAAGTTTGTTTTATTAATGAGTGCACTGTTAAATAAAAAAGTTTAAATTGAGGGAAGAAAAAAAGTAATTGTTTTAAAAAGTAAAACAAATTGCCTCTTTTTACAGGCTGTTTTTTAATGAAAACTTGAGTAAGCTGAAAAAATGTTGCATTTATATATACGATGCCTAAAATTTTGATGCATATTATTGATTGTTTAATAAAAAAATA
This sequence comes from Argiope trifasciata, assembly GCA_026543055.1. NCBI lineage: Eukaryota > Metazoa > Arthropoda > Arachnida > Araneae > Araneidae > Argiope > Argiope trifasciata. The sequence continues at coordinate 1,428,664 of JAPMOQ010056865.1, read as the reverse complement.
AGTTCCCTTCATTTTTGAAGTATTTTGAATTTATGTTTATGTAAGCCACCATTAGCGATTAGCGGGTTCCCTGTGATTATTGGTCACTAAATGTCAAAATTAAACATTTTATATAGCATTGTCTTAATATATTCGTCAATAAAATATTTTCTTGTTTTAAATTTTTACAATCATAAAACTGATTCATATTATCAAAGAACATATTACAAAGTTACACTTTTTAATGCATTTTATTATAGATTTTTCTAACATGCTGTTATTTTCCTTAACTAAAATGATCAATTATTGCTATTTTGTTATTCTTCCCATGAATTTGATGCGTATTATTAGTATTCAAATTATCTGTACATTGTAAAAAAATTTTATTCATGTTTCAAGTGATATTATGTATTCATTCAAAGATTTTTAATAAATTTCTTCTATTAAAATATAATACATTAGGTGGCTGGAAAAAACATCTGCGAAAGGTCAAGATTCTGGCATCTGACAATTTGGCCTTACTATATTATATGTCAATTCTAGATATTCCTCAATTATTCCTACGTCCTGTTATTTTTGCTACGTTCCAGAATAGTTGCACATCCGCGCAATATTTCTCGTCCTGGCGAATAGTTTGGACAGCATTCCGGGGCACAGTTCCTCATCTCTATTGATCTAAGCGAAAGCACAAGAGAAAAATAAATAGCACTCCTAATTCCCGGCTTGATTAATATGTGCCGAAGCGAGGTTTCAATTATTGCAATTCCCTGTTGCCGTAGGAGATCTCTTGGCGATCGCGATTTCTTATGGGTAACCGAGCTAAGAAATTCGGTAATGGAATAAAAATGGCACGCTCCATGAAGACTGATGAAGGGACGGGAAGAAGAGAGAAGTAGATTGCAATCCGGTATTCGAGGTTGGGGCTTCATGCTACAGAATATTTTTTTATGCAAATCGTCTTAGAAATATCTACTATGGGATGTTTTATATTTTTAGCCTAGATTTTGTTGCATTTTATGCACTTGAGTGACGCTGTCATTTGAAAAATGTAGTCGCCAATTTAAGCGCATATTCCTATTACAAAACAATTAACCCTTTGTAGTCGTATTAAATGTGTACGTAGGTGTCGTGCTGGTCTGAATGAATTCTGTTGAGCAAGCAGAAATACATAGTATGCAAGATCATGAAGGGAAAAAACTATTTATTCACTCTTTTATAAACTTTGATATTGTAAACACAATAATATGTTTTCATAAAATATTTTATTGTAAAAATTATATTAATGCAAATAACTAATCAAATCAAAAATTATAATAATTCAAACAGTCTACAATGTGATGTCCTGATTTTCGATTACAAATATCACGAAAGTAATTCGTTTGATGCTGCCCCCGCCCAAATTATATTTCATTTTACCAGTCATTTCCAGAATATTAAGTTTGGTTATCACGAAATAGGAGAAGAACCATATTGGTTCCTAAATAAACTCCTTAATCTTTTCTGTCCTTTCATTGAAGGTGTAAATTGATGTATTCTAAATGGGGATTACGATACGACGAATGCAATATAAATTTATTTTTGTGGTGGCTGGAGCAAATATATGACTGGAACGGTAAAAATACGTTGGTGACAAATAGTAGACATACGATCGCAAATGGTTGAAATCTGATTTGCGATAGTGTTATCTGATAAGCCTGAACTTAAAATTGTATATCAGGAAAATACAAATGATCTAATTTTATAGGAAACTGAAAAGAATAAATATAAAAAATAGTTAAAAAAATAATTGCTTTTAAAATTGTTTATCCAGTTGTAAATTATATAGATAGATAGATTTCTCTCATTTTCTGAATTCAATATTAATTAAAAAATATTTATTGTAATATAAATTTATTTTCCTGAATATAGGGTAAATGCGTGTATAGAGTTGGAGACCAATATTGACTAATTTAATAAAAATCCTATTTTACATTTTTTAATTATCGTAAAATATTGGTTTTTTTTCATTTTATAGTATTATACAACACTGTGCACCACTTGGATAAGTCGTAAAGCTTCGCATTTATTTTGCATTAAGAATTGACAAACCTGGTATTTTTGAACCTCATTATAAAACATATCGGATTCTTAATGCAAAATAATATCGGGTAGGATTCTTTTTATATCTTATATGTATATTTATATTTATATTTAGAAAACTAATTCTCCCTACTTTCATATGTAAGGTGTATTCCTCTTTATTTTTACAGTTAATGTGGATATACATTTAAAAATTAAAATACATCTGCATCTTTACCATGTATGCTTTAGAAGCTAAGATTACGAGTAACCGGATAAGTTACATTAAGTCCTTGTGCATTAAACTAATTTTTCAAACCGTTCCGATCTTAGATTTCACTAAAAAATGGAAGCAGGACTTATTCATTCGCATTTGGGCATAATAAATCGATATGTACTCTAATCATGCTCAGATAGCAAGTTTTAACTCATTAGTGAGCGGTATTCGTTTTCAACTGAAATAATAATTCTCCAAATAACGTAAGGAATTAAATCAATAAATGTATACTACTCGTGAAATTATCTAAATTTTTATAAAATCTCAATAACATATCATTCCTGATTAATTATTAGGCCTTATTTTGTGACACACTAAAAAGTTAACAATGGCGAGTGTAACGCTTTTGAGACCATGAAACTTTCTGAATTATGATACTTTGAATATGCACAGCCGTTAGGGTTTATACAAAAACGGACAATTTTGAAAAACTGGTTTCAGAATTCAATATTTCCTAAAAACCGGTTTTAGGCAGGTTTCAAATTTTTGTCAAAAAATAGAATAGGGAAAGTACCCCATTTAATTTCTATAAAATAACAAAAAAAAACGAAGTCAAAGTCAAAATATAAAAAAAAACAATTAAGGATTACATATTACTTACACAAAATAACGAAAACAACCCCAAATTTCAAATAATATTTCTATTATTTTCACTAATTTTAGCTTCTCTTGAGAAAATAGAATTTTAAACAATATAAAATTTCCACTGAATGGTGGCTTTTTCAGTTTTTTTGTTCTTTTATTTGTAGACTCAAAAAATGAAAATTCAGCTTTCATTGTCTTTTGATTTGTAAGTTTTTCTTCGGGGTCGTCAAGAAACTTATAAATTGATTGTTCCATTGCTTCTTTTACAAAAGCATTTTTCTGATGAATAATTTCTTCGATTTTCACAATGAACAAGCACTGGTCAACACAAATAGCAAAGTTGAAAAAAAAGTCTTTGATGCCCGTTGCTAATCAAAAAAGTTTAAAAATAATTTTTAATAATATGAATTCTTTAAACCGGTTTTCTTAAATTAAAAACCTGTTTTCATATGTAATAAATTTACTTTAAAAACCAGTTATTAAAAGCGGGTATGAAAAACAGTCAAACTCTAATAGCCATTTTAGGTAGGTTTACCAAAATGTGATCCATGAGTCTCTGTGTGATGAATCCACGAGAATGTCATTGATTGGCAAACGAAAGACAAAAATTTCACAAATTAGTTTATTTTAGTCGCTAAAGAATAAATTGAATAAGATTGATAAAAAGGGAAACATCATAATGAATTTGATATGGACACATTTTGTTGTACGTAATTAATATTCAGAGGTAAGTATGACTAAATTTTAATATTAATTAAATCAACTAATTAACACTTATTACTTAATCTTCATAACCTTAAGGCAAGATTTTGAAACAGTTTTAATCAATGAAGAAACATATTTAGAAGTAGGAATTTAGACTGATAATTACTGAATTCCAGTACTTATACGATTATAATATATTCCGGTATGTTATAATAATTTTATTTATAAATTCATGCAAGTATATAAAAATTAATAGATGTAAGATTTTAAATAAATCGACTTTTATATCTATACTTATAATAAAGCTCAATGTGTGTGTGTGTGTGCGTGTGTGTGTGTTGGCGCTCTACAGGCCAGACCGTTGGGCCTACAGCTACCAAATTTGGTACATGTATACCTTGGATGTCGGGAATGTGCACCTCGGAGCCCTTTTTTCGAATTTTTAATTAGAATTTGAATTAATTAAAATTTAAGCGAAATTTCAACGTTTTTCCGTTATAACTTCCGAAAATATTATTGCACTAACATGATTTTTATATCAATTTAAAGATTAAAAATTAGCTTTCTAACGGTATCAGTTTTTTTAATTTATATCTTAAGCTTCTATTTTTAACGAATTTTTAAAGAAATATTTTAACCATGTTTTTATCACGTGATGGGATAAAATAAAAGAATGCCGGAAGTTCGAATAAAAAAACTATCATCGCAAAATAAATCTAAAGAAATGCAACTTTTAACACGTGACTGGATAAAATAAAACAAATATAAAATGTGATATTTTCTAAAAAAATAAATGCAAAGCAAAGGATTGTATGATCGTTTGCAATATCTAAATAATTACTTCAATAAATCTTCTTTACGGTAAACCTGATCGAATTTAGACAGGATATGCATTGGAATCCGACTTAATGGGATATTTTTATTATCGTTTGCAATATCTGTATCATTAATTCAATATTTTTTTTTTCATTATAAAATGTGATAGTTTCTAAAAAAATAAATGCAAAGCTAAGGTTTCTATAAAATCTGCAAGAGCACGTCAAAGTGAAAAAATTAGGTTTTATTTATTAGGTGTTGCCATCATTTTGACGGAAGTTCAAATAAAAAAAATAAAAAAACTATCATTGCAAATTAAATCGGAAGAAATGCAACTTTTAGCACGTGACTAGATAAAATAAAATAAATATAAAATGTGATGTTTTCTTTAAAAAATGCAAGGCAAAGGATTCTATGATCGTTTGCAATATTTAAAACATTAATTGAATAAATTATCTTTATTTATACAGGATTGAATTTATACAGCATCTGCATTCAAATTTCTTTCCAATGGCCAATTTGTAAAATATTATTAATAGGCATACATATTGTTTAATACTATTAATTTGATCTAAATGAAGTAAATAATTACATTTTATGTAGTTTGAGTCAAACAATGCATTTATGAATAATGAGTTTTAGATTTCTTCATACTTTGCTCTGTGAGCCATATTTTATAAAATATTTTTCTTAATATTTTAAATAAAAGTTGCTATATCAATCAGTTTACTAAATCAATCATTAAAACTGACTGATTTATAAAATTAAAGAATATTATTAAGGAAACGCTTTCTTTTAGAACTTTCCGTCCATCATCTCAAAGAAAATATTAATTTCAGGCCAATCAATGCCTGGAGTTACTTCAAGGCTAATGAATATGTGATTTAATTGAAAATGTTAGAACCCATTACTCATGGCGAACCAGCTGGTCGCCAAAGGCGGCTAGCTAAAGAATAAAACTGAATTACTGCCGACTTAAAGAATAAACGATTAAAAGAATTTAAAATCATGCCTTACCATGTATGAATTTTAAAACCTTTTAATGGTTTATTCATTAAATCGGCAGTAACTCAGTTTTATTCATGAGATAACTTGGCTTTGAAACATATTTAAATATAGATTATATTGATATTTCCGAGAAACAACTTTAAATATCTCAAAATCGCAAACGATTATATATTTGCAAAACCGATGCAAATCTAACTGGCTCAATTTGGCATAAATTTCATTTTTTTAATGCAGTTTGAAATATTATTTCTGCAAATTTTTAATACATACAACAAAGTATTGGTTGGAGTAACGATATAGTAATATCCGTTGTTTCTTCCACCTTTCAGACGTGAAAAGGAACATTCTTTCGGAACGTTAAGCCCATTAGGAACAAAAAATATTATTAATTGCTGAAAAAAGATGAACTTTTATTCAGACATGTGCATTTCTGAAATGAGGATATTATTCTAAATATTTTCATGCTTTGTACTTAATGATTTCTTATCTTAGCTAATGTATTGCTTCACTAATTATCAAACCATCTTATGTTATAAACTGCAATCTAAAGTACCGACAAATTCTAGTTATATGCAAAAAAAATTCGAATCATTTACATTCATTTTATACAAAAGACATCTTTCTATTGTTAAACCTTTGGAGATTATTAATATTTCAAGTTGTTCTAAACTTCTGAACTCTTCTGCATAATAAATCACTGGTGATGGACAGAACAACTGGACGAATCTATCTACCAAACTTGCAAACAACGCTTAGATACCTCATCCGAGATGCCTTCTAGTAACTCAGCAAGGGACAGCAAACACAAAGGTCCTCATCATTACCATGGTCCACAGGATGCCATTACTGCTACAAACTCAGAGATAATTGAATTCCTTCGTTTGAACGTATCCAACTCATTCAACCTTTTCTTAGTCCTGAACTAGGTGGGTACCTCCTCCTTAAACTCAGAAAGGGGAGGGGGAGTTGTTGGGCAAACACATGCACCCCTGAACTGCCCTGTCCATCAAGAGAGGAAGCGAGTCCCGGGTACAGCAACACGGGTCTTCCGCTTGTCCCAGAGAAATCTCCATTTCAAATGTTTCTCCGAGTTCCCAGTATTAGCATTGAGATGAAGTTAGGAGTGGACCATGTTGCTATGACAACAGGAGTGAGATTGCCACTCGGTGTTTGCAGATGTAAAGGAGTTTTGGTGTGCAGGGGAGAGTTTAAGTGGGAGGAAGGGGTAGCAAGAGGATACTTGTAACTTTGAGAGAAGCTCTTGAATGCCAATAGAGTGTGTAGACTTTTTCTTCTGTATCTACTTACACATACACACACTCTCTCTTTCTCTACCTATACATCTATCTCGTTATTCTGGAAAGGAAATGTTTGTGTAAAAAATAGTTTGCAAGCTGGAAATAAATTAGGTTTTTCTTTTTTGAAAATCTTAATGTGCGCATATAAAAAATTTCCGTTCAAATTTAAAGTTAAATACGCATTGGAACATTTCGATGTACATTTTTCAAGTTCAAATCTACCTTTCGGAAATATTTCGAAGTCTTTCAGTAATTAGTTCAGTAATTAAATCTTCTATCAAGATCCATTATTAAGATAATTAGAGTGTAGTATTCTTCTTTATAGACTTAACTTCTCTTAAGAGCATTCATATATATTATGGAATAATGAGGGGTTTTTTATTACCTTTTAAGTGAAAATTTGCTAAAAATAAATTGATTTTAACTCGAGAATCATTTTTAAATATTCCATTCATTTCAAATGTTATAATTAGATCTTCAATTTAATATCAAGACTAGCAATAAAATTGAGTTTTTTGCGTTGCTCCTTTTTTTCAGTTGCCAAGTTCACATGGGCATACACAGATAGTCTGGAAAACAATTAAATATTGACTGGATTTGACCTATTATTCAATAGAAATCTACAGTATCGCAAATAAAACTACAACGAACTTTATAGACCTAGCCATCTTTTCAATTTTGTTGCTATTAGTTCACATTTTACATATATATATTTATGAATATATTTGTTCAGATTTTTAATCAAAAATAAAATAATTTTTATTCATCCACATAAGTTCAGATGCATCCTTTTTCAATTTTATTAGATGGCACTTGATGTTAAAACAGCTTTTTGTAATATTCATTCATTAATTGAATTTATTTAATTTTCAATACTTTAAATAGAGTTTTAGCAGTTTGTAATAAAACTTGAAATCAACGGGCAATAGTTCAATTGGTAAAAATTGAATGATTTCAGTATATTTCACGTGAAATTTTGGAATCTGCGTTCAACTCTTGCAAAAATCAATAATTTTTTTTGATAAATTAATTATTTTTTTATATAAGAAGAAAAAATTCTCTTATATAAGATATTTTGCAAGATATAAATTTAAGAATAAATACCGTCATAAGCTGGCAGATCACTGAAAAAAAAATTTCTTTTGCCACTTAATATTGTGATTCTATCATATGTATATACATATTTACATTAGTTGTAATTTTTTAATAAAAAGTAACTAAAAAAATTTTTCTTTATTGACTTAAATTTTTTTTCTACATTACTTGTTTAGTTATGTTTACATATGCAAATATAAACATAGAGGCAAACGATCAACCATTCATTAGATTTGACCTGTAATTTAAAAAAATCTACAATATGCAAATAAAGGAAAATAAAACTACTAAAAATTTTCTAGAGCTAGCCATTTTTTTATATCTGATCAATTTTTACATTAGTTCTTAAAGTATTGAAAAATGCTTAAGTACAGCTAGGGCGCAATTATGAAAATAATAATAAGTTTTTTTTTGGATTTTTATGCAGTTTATGGATTAAAGTAATTTCATGAGTTTTGGACTAATGGTTGAAAATTGCTTTTAAGTAAATAATTTACCATATAAAATTAAATAATTATTTTTAAAAAGTCTTGCCTGTTTTGTAAAATTAATCAGTTGCTACTGTATAATTACGTATTTGTAAAATAATAATCCACCTTACAAGAAGCAATATAATTCATTCTTCTATTAATTCAAAAATTTCCAGAGCTTTTATAATATTTTGAAAACGCCATTTTATGCTGTTAGTTATCATATATTTCAAATCTGGTACATAGGTTTAAACTAGAATACATATCCGTTAATCAGATTCTGAAAATCAAATAGCATTAGATTGAAATTTTTATTTTTAAAATTTCCTTTAATTTATCTTCGCATTAATGTAGAGAAACCAAGAGTAATTTTTACGTTTTAATATTTTCCTGCTAATTTAAAATATATATATATATCTAGAAAAAGATGTTTTAAGTATAAAATATCGATTGATTACATCTCTTAAACAAATAATGTAAAAAAAAATGTAAAATTCAATTATTACTTAAGTCAACAATTTTTTTTTAAATTTTGGTGACTTTTTATTAAAAAAATATCAAAAAAATTTTAGATTTTCGCAAGAATTGAATTCGTATTCTGAAAAATACTGAATTCCATTAAAAGTTATAAAATGTAGTGGAACTTGACTGGATGAATAAAAAGTATTTTAGTAACAATGGAAAATTTGAATATATATATATATATAAAGAGAGAGAGATTTCTATTAAATTATCGGTAAAATCTAATTAACGGTTGATTGCTTGCCAGAGTATCTGTGTATTCACAAGCGAACTTTCTAACTAAAAAAACACAGCAACGAGGAAAATACAATTTTATAGCTAGTTTTGATATTAAAATAAATCCAATATTTAAAAAAAATACTTCTTGAATTAAAATCAATTTATATTTAACGAATTGTCACTTAGAAAGTAATAAAAAAAGCCCCTCATTATTAAGGTAATAAAAGAATCCCTTCTCAAATTTGAACAATATATATAAATAAATATGTACAGGGAGAGCATAAATTAATAATAGGAGTTGAACAAATGAATGGAAAAAAATTAGTCAAACGAGTTTAAATTCTAAGTTATATTAATTTCTGCAGCGGTTTACGCAATATAAAAATTTTTTGGATAAATTTATGTGATATTTTTATACAAATTTCTTCTTTAAACTATTTTTATATAAAATTTTTATTTAAAATTATAAACGAATTATACATTCTGCAACACTTTTACGATTAAGCTCGAAGAAATATTTTTTTTAAACAATATCTGCACAGTTCTGCATCGGCATTCAAATAATATTCATTCATTCTGGAGCTCATTTCGAAACCAGCAGTATTTTCTAGCAAAAATCACATGATCGACCGGATCCGGATCCCATGATTATACGAAAGGCATCCAAGTTCTCTTTCCAAACTCTACCAATCAGTTTCAGGACCGTGTTTGCACGATCCGAACCGAATAAACATTCGACATTTTATTTCCCAAAAGCTGCAACTGAAACAAATCAAAGTATCCTGTCGCAATCCATCAAAAGTGGCTTTATTTCCTGACGCAACATTCGTCCTCCTTAGGAAGAAGAAGCTTTGGAGAGGGGGAGGGATCGAGGACATGTGCGCGTGCAGGGATACCTCCCCTTCCCCTCGAGGACTCGGAACATCTGTCCTTTTTGGTCCATCCATCAGTGCGCGAATAAGGAGGCAGCTAGGTCTTCCAGAGAAATTTCCATTTCAAATGGCGCTTCGCGAGGTTTTTTGGGGATGGAGCGGAGGAGGGATTCATTGTGTCCTAGGGCTTCCAGAGAAAATGTGCGGCATCTTATGCATGGTAAATACGACCAGAGACACAAAAAAGAAATGTCGAATTTTTTTAGGTTTATTTTATTCTTTGCAGTGTTTATAGCCCTGGGATGTAGGGATCACATCCCATGCAGTGTCTGTCTGCATTTATGTCTCAGTGGTTGGTTTCAGTTTTGAATGGGAGGATGGGGTGATGTCGGTTTGGTGGAGAGGTAAATGCTTTTGAGATATTTATGCTTTTGAACAAAAATTCATCAATTTCCATTTCATGATGCAATTTCTTAATAATAAATGCAAAAATGAAAATATTTAAAAGCAGTCTTGCAAAAAAAGCATTTTTCTCAGAGACAATATATAAGAATTCTAAAGCATATACATTCACTATTAATATTTGCATTATGATGATTTGTAGTTGCAGCCTTATAAGCCAGATAACAACCTCAAGATTCTCTTGTGGTCATTTTATCTGAGTACGAGCCCGAAGGTCGCTATACGCTATCGCCATTAAAAACAAATTATTCGATTTCAATAAATAAACTAGACAGGAAATACCGTCATTGGATGTTAAACTTAGCGAAAAGCATCACTAATAGAAGCTGAGTAGAATTTGAAAATTTTAGAATATAGACATGTCAAGATACATAAAACTTTCATTGCTGTATACAAAAAAATTTGAAATTTACAATTTTTAGACATTATATAAATTGATATGAAATTTGTAAAATTCAGTGAATTTAATGCAAAAAATATTTTAGAATTATCTTTTATTTCAAGACATGGAAGAATTTATTTTTAGATAAATATTCTTAATACTGTGTTAACTACATTTCTAGCAATAAATCTCAACTAATCTTCTTGAAATTAAATAATTTCTTATAATCAGTTTTAAAATATAATATTTTTCTACAATATTTTGATAATTATCTTCCTAACATTTCCTGCTTTCTATCTGTAAAATTTTAGTCTCCTCTACAGTTTTTTAGAGGAGAAAAAAAAAGATTATTTTAGTTATTAATTTCTAGCAAAGCATCTAGACACAAAACATATTAATGGGTGTTAAATTCAGAGAAAAATATATTTAAAAAAAGATGATTAGAAATTGACAATATTAAGAATATGGATAATGTCAAGATTCATGAAATTTTCATAGCTGCATGAAAAAAAAATATTAAAATTTTCTGCGTAGATGAAATAAGTCTTATTTTTGCATAACATTTTTTAATATATCGCATGTTAATATCCAATAATTATTTTGCAACTAACTTTTATTTGAAGATAGTCAAAGAATATATCTTCATATAACTATTCTAAACACTGTCTTAACTTCATTACTAGTAATCAAACTTAAGCATAGATTGCCACTTTATAGACACCCCTCCAAGTACCACAAGCACTATAGGCTCGAATTAACCCAATTTCCAATCTACTCCCCGAACATTTCCTGATAAACCGAGTCACATCTACTGCAGTCCAAAAGATTAGCATAAAGCCCGAGCCACCAAAGATACTTCTCCAGAAAATGCCGGGCCAATGCAAAATTATCGACTCCTCTGGCCGAACCCACTGTCTAATGCAGACAAAAGGCATTTATCATCGCTCCAAAAGGAAAGGATATCAATGCGCCGCTATATAATTACCAACTAGTGCGAGGCTGGGGAGGGTGGAAAAGGACACTGAAGGGGTGAGGCTAATGAGTTGAGGGGGGAAAGAAGTGATCATGAGGACTTGAGGAGAAAAGTGGTTTGGCGTGTCACAATGGGGACTGAAAAAAATAGTGTCCCAGTGGGTGAAGTTGAATTGTTTTCTGCGAGAAGGAGTTTTATCAATGTCGTTTGGTAGGTTCTTCCTTCAAGATTTAAAAAAAAAGTTGAAGTATAAAATATATTAGAAAATTCAAAGAGCAAAGAGTTAGGAATATAATATTCAAAATAGGCCATATAAGAGAATTCAGGGCAGTAAATAAATTGAATAGTAAGTTAAAAGCTCAATTGCCAACAATTACACTTAATGTAGGAAATAGTATGCTTGTAAAAAGCTACAAGATACTGGTAATGATGTTATCTGTAACTAAATACGACGACGCGTCCTAAAACACCGGAAACAACTGAATTAATGGACCACTGCGAATTAAATACAAGCTGGAACCATGGTTGAGTCCTAGGTGGTTGTGCAGTAGCTGGCGATAGTCCCTACACAACCTCTCTTATCCACTACACTTTGGAAATACATTAGGAGGGTTGTGTTATCAATGGGATGTAGCCAACTCCCACCTCTTTGTGTACCCACAAGGGTATATCCTCATTCTTGAATTCATCCTCAGTGGGAGTGTAAATGCTGTGACGAAAGATGTGAGTAGTATGACTTTAGGACAGATCCGAGAAGTTTGAGGATTTTCATTCTAATATGAAACTATATTTCATTGAATATGAAACTATATTATTTATAATAATCTTTATTGTAATTTAAAACTAAATTCTATTCAAATATTTATATGTGTCAGTTTTAAAGAAGCTAGAATACAGATGATAGGAAAAAAACTAAGTAGTTTTTCTGGTTGATATTGTAATGTGGTTCAATTGCAATCTAAAATTCAGCAATGATGCTTCTAATCTGTAGTTAACTGTAGAAACACGCCGGGAAATAACAATCATAGATGGAGGTAAATTGGCATAGAAAATTGAAATATAATGAATAAAAGTTTTCTTTTCTCTTTATGCCAGGTTGATATAAATACAAGCTGTATAGTACGTGTGAGAGATTCATTGAAGAAATCAATTCAAAAATTGTCATTTAGTAAATTGGTCTCGCTATGGAAATCAACAGAATCACTAGAATTAACTTTTTAAGTATTACAAGATAATTTGCACATAGCGGATGTCAAGACATATTATAAAAGATGGATAAAGCTCAGTTGCGCATTACTTCTCTAAATCAAACAGTCGATCTTGCAGAATATCAACAAGAGCACAAATCTTCACAGACTTATGAATACTTATTTTCCTTTATTATTAGTAGAAATAAGAAATTTCTAGTGAAAATACACTGAAATCACTCACTATGGATTTTGCAAGTGAAAACAAGACGCAGAGTCGCATAAACGTATGAATCAACTTGTCATTAGATTCGAGATGGTTTGAGCACTAAATTTTATAATATGATTTGAGACATTTTAAATCCCTTTTTTTCTGAATGCAAAACTACACTATTTGATATTTCTCCAACATGCATTATTGGCATACAGCAAAAACAGTTTTACAGAAACGAATTTGTAAAGGATAAAGAGCTAAGGAAAAAAAACATTACGAAGTTAATTCGATGTTTAGATTATGAATTAACATTCTGTCTATTTTAATCGAATTTTGTCAAAAAACAAAAAAAGAAAGATATTTTTTTTATAAATTAAAGAAATGCTAAGAAAATATTTTGTGACTTTTATACAAAAACATATGTAAATTACCATGAAATTCTTATGACAATTTTGCGTAGGTTTCTTAAATAAATAACATATTAAGCATATTTTATTTTTGACTTTAGATTATTCTATAAATTTCCCCCTAATTTTTTTGCGCTATAGTTTTTCTTTAGGTTTGTTAATATTTTATATTTATATCATTTTTTACATGAAACTGTTATATATTTTTTCATACAAAATGATGATGTTTCTTAATTTATGAAAGCATTATAGTTTATAATCAAGAAACAACATTCGAATATAGTATTTGATCGCTCTTAGTAAATGTCTTGGTGTTCGTATAGCTAAAGTTTTCTATATGGGCTCCCTTTACCATATAATTAAAATTTAAACTCTTTTGCGGGGGGATATTTTATACATATACATTAGATATTGATATACATATACATTAGATAATTCCTCCACGACTCCTCTAGAACACATTTTCCTTAAAGAAAATGCTTTTGAGAAAATTTATTCCCTCATGTTTTAAGGCAATATTTTTTATTAAAATTCTATCACACAGTGAAATGTTAGAAAATGTTAATAAATGATGAAGTGCTTTTTTTACTTGAAACCATTTGTGTTATTTTAAATAATAAGTTTTCGCAAATTATGCTCGTGAAATATAAATTATTCATATAATTTTGTGTAGTTACCCTTAGGAGGGAAAAAAAAAGAAAAAAAACGTAAATATTTTCTTTATGTATAAACGGATTGCAAAATTATGTAAAAAACAGACTATAAGGTACTAATATTGAATGCCTTTAATTATATACATTAGAACTGATAATTTAATAAATCTCATTATGTGATCATTAAATATCGCATTGTATTTTTAGGTGATTCTTAATTTCGTCTTAAGCATTTGCTAATGCTCAGGTGCTACAGATTGAATAACAGATGTAATTTACTATTTTAAATCCTGAAAATTTTTGGGAAAGGTATCTAACATGCGCAAACATTTCATAATTCTAGATAGCAAAAATCAGAGGAACTTATTTTTAAAAATTGCATATGACTACAAATTAAATGTTTCTCGCTAAATCATCCTCAAATGATATGTAGTACCATCTATATGATTCTAGGAAATAATAATGTTATAAAATAAAATGTATGAGCAATGTTATTAATATGTAGTATTGAAAAAAAGCCATTAATCATTTTTTACGTAATTTTGTAACGTATCCAAAAATTCTCAGGTACCTTGTACTTTCAAATCCGATTATTCTGATGCTAAAACTCCTATCTGTTACAATTAAGAATTTCTGTAATTATTTTCCTATTCATTATTAAATATTTTAAAAGAAAAATTTTACAGAAATATGCATGCATTGGTGAAAATGATTAAAGGTACCAAAAGACCGAGAATTAGATTACTATATAGATAGTAATCCTTAAGCAACTTATACCAATAGACATCTAATGTTCATTAGTCTCTATGGGAGAATTACGGTTCCTTTATTAAGCGATAACATTATAATGGAACTGTTGTGGACATCGTTACGTTATTATTCTAAGCGAGTATCGCAGTTCCTGATTCTTGTAAAAGAATCATGAATCGGTGATTAATGGTAAGATCAAGCTGCATTAACGAAATGGTTATTTCATATGTAAAGTAATGAATCATTATGTCATTCAGACTTTTCTTTCTGTTAATGGCCCATTTTCTCAATAAAACTTTCTTGGAAAAAAGTATATAGATATATAAATGAAAATAGAGTGTGACTTTTATATAATTAAGAGACATTTATCTAAAATTTCGATGCCAAAATGAAAATGCAAATGAAGAAAAAGAAGTACTTGGATTAAAATCTTAATCATATTTTGAACCTACTTTTTAATTTTTAATGTTTTCTTGATAAATTTTCTTTGTTTTTAGTTTCTAAGATTTATTATTATATTAAAAAATTTAATAAAAAATTTAGGTAAGTAAATTTCATAATAAAAAATAATAATATAAAATTTTATTATCATGCTATAAAATTTAAGTAATTTTGTGTAAGTAAATTTAATAATAAAAATAATATTATAAAGCATAAGAAAATTTGTTTAAAACTTGAATCAATTTTTATTATTAAATTATATTCATAATCTGAGAACTTCACGATTTTTTTATTTTGAAATTTTTATAAATAGTTAACTTTAATGCTTTGTACAGAATACATTTTCAAGACGAGAGCCATATTCACACTTTATTGTTTAATATATTTTAATTTCTCAATTAAAATTATTCTGAATTTATACGAATCCTTTTTTTTCAGTTTATATAGTAAAAAAAATTAATTCGAATTGATGAATTAATTTATAACTTGGATATAAAGAAATATATAGTCGTGAGAGTACAGAACTGTACAAAAATTTCATAATTCTATCTCACCATGAAAATAATGAAAAATCGATTACAAGATAATAATGTTGAAATTGTTTCTAATTACATACATGTGGCCATTTTAACTATTTTCGAATTATAAAATAGATCTTAATGAAATCAATATTCATTAATCGTTGCAGATAATTCCATAATTTTTATTAATAAGTACATGATAAAAATTTAATGCAGAGTATGAGAATTAAGAGCTACAGTCAAGTCAGGTATTTTTGATACCACATATCTCTTTATTAGAATTTCATCTTAATAAAAATTTATATTCATGTAGCTGCATTTTTATTACATAAATATAAATTTTTACCAACAAAAATGTACTATTCGGTTGCACATGACTTTCTGGAGAGCATGAGATAAGGGTAACAGAGACATTAAGCAATTTCCGTTTATATTCTTTTAATTACATGCATTCGCAGCGATATCTAGCAAGCCTCTGGGGAAATTAAATCAGTCCTTTATAAAAAAGAGGACTATAATTTTCTCCATATATTATTCATTGCATCTTACAAATCTCAAAAATGTTTCTAGTCCAATCTTATCAACAACAAAACTTTCCATTTATTATCTTTGTCCTAAAACATCCATTCCCGAGCATTTTTAATTGTGAATAAACTGCAATATTAAAACGGCCCTCAAAAAGTCTTAAAATGCGATAAGACTATCATAACTTTAAAGACAACCCTCCCCCTATGAAACATCAAACGCTTTTATGCATTTCACCCCTTATCAATTGAAGCTTTAATCAACGCGAACACCGAGCATTACAGGAACGAATAAAACAAGGCATACAGTTTAATCTTTTAAGCGCATGATAGGTTCATTGTTAGCGGACGTGCGAAACAAAAGCTGGGAATTGTTTGGGATCCGAACTAAAGAAACTTATACCACCTGACGTCTGAAGCAAGCAGGGGCTCCAGGAGAATAAGTATAGATAACCGTTGTAAAAGAAGGTATTTAATTTTTGTCTTTTGGCTCACTTGCTTGCCATAATTATAGAGCAGGCTTCCCTGTAATGCAGTCTTTCATGCGATTTTAATAGAGTTTTATCTATCCCGTGTAAGGGCTGGGCTCCCAGGGAATGATGTGTTTGACCTTAATTCTGCAGTATCTATTGAACGGGGAAAGAGGAAAAGGATAAAAGTGTTATCAAGCTGCAGGGCGCGAAATAGGGTTAATGAAGAATTTGTTTGTATCGAGTTGCCGTTTGATGCAGCTTTATGAATCTTGTTATTTATGTTTAATTCTATATGATAAAGTGACTTCTGTGCGAAAATGTTATTTTGAGTTCATGTGTGTTCTTGGGTTTTGTCCTTTGATGAATATTGGAAAATTATCCAATGCTATCAAGCATGCAGATTTTCATATTTGATAACTTTCAAAATTAATTCATTTAATAATATATAAAAGTTCCTAAAGATATTGAACCACATTAAAAATGTGCGGAAATTCCTCTTCAATCGGAATTGAGTTTCGTGAAATTTTAAAAATAACTTCGAATTATCCTCATTTTATTCCGAAAGAAATCTAATGTGATTTATTTTTCACATTTTTTAATTGGCAATTCTTTGTAATAATAATAGTTCCTTTTGAATTTGATCTATTTGACCTTAGCAGTAGCTGTTTTTATTATAAAACTTTAAAGATAAAATGTGTTTATTTAAAATTTCATGTTGTTATCTATAAAAAGCCGTCTTTGGAAATGAAAAAAAAAATGGTTAATACACAAAAAATGCTTGTCTTTAATGATTTTACGTCTTTTACGATTATATATATATATATACACGGAGAGTGAAAAATAAACACACAGAAAGAAAGGTAAAAATAAAAAGAGAGGGAAGGTTTTCTGAACTTCAAACTTTTTCGTAGAATTTTGATGACTTTTCACAGCCTACGTTTTATTAGTTTTTGCTTAGTGGTGACGTTGGAAATATCGCCTACCTTGAACGTACGCTGTTTACTTTCCGGGAATATGTCGCTATTTAGGATCTAAAAATAGTTCGTTGCTTTAGTCATGCCATCTCAACCTGTATCAGACTATTTTGACTATCAGACTATTATTAGTAGTTCTTTCAATTGATAGGTTATTACTGAGTTATTATTATTAGTGAATTTCTTCGAAAAAGCTGAAGTAATGATATTCATGATTTCAATAATAATAGAGAATATGTGTTGAATTTGTCAAACCGTTTGACTTGGAGCAACTAAGTTCCGCATGAATAGACATTGGAAAGCGGAAATATGCACTTAGAAAGAAATTTCTGAAATATTAATCAGCAATTTTTTTTTCAAATTAGGTCAGATTTCTCGATAATTTCAGAAATTGTTATTGTTTAAATATAATTTCGGTATCATTTTAAAATTACAAATATTTTCGTTTTCTTGAAAGTTCTTTTCACTTGATTAATAAAATGCTTTGTCACGAATTGCACATAACAATCAGCAAAAGTCTAGAAATAATTTCATTAATATCACATGAAGTTTAGGTTTTGGTTTTTTAAGTGGTACTGAAAAGCCTTTATATAACAATAAATTTCAAATTTGTAAAAGAAAAAAATCCCTAAAACTTTAATTTATTTTAGTAAGTAAAAATTAAAGTTTTGAAAAATCCTTTCTTATGAGGGACTACTACCGAATAAGATATCTATTTGCCAAGTTCTAAACTTTAGATGTAAAATCTGCTCTGTAACCACATTAAATGATTTTTGCATTGCACACCATGACAAATAAGTGCATCAGCCAAAAACATTATAATGTAAAAATAATAGTGGACAAAAGCAAACGAAAACAGCAGAGAGCACGCTTAGATTTATTTCCTAATCCATTCGAAATAGATATCAATTGAAAATGAACTTTAAAATATGTGAAATTCTGTCGAATGAGAAAAAGAAAATTTTAAATTGATTCTAACTGAGTTGATAAGCCTCACACTTTACTTTATTTAATTTTGTAATCTATCAGTTATCTAACAGATGGAAAAATTAGCTTGACATCACGCCACATTTTACATAATAAGATACAAGTAAACGTGCGTAGATAAACTGTTGTGACATAAATTAGTTTCGTCAACTTTTTAGAACTTAATCCTCAATACTTCAATTACAGGTGGATCATATATTTTAATACAATAATGTAATATAATATTAAAATATTTTTAACACCAAGCGCATACATTCAAATTGTATTTGGGCCGCATTGGCCTGGTGTTAAAGTCTCGAATTCGGAACCGGAGGGTTTGAGGGTCGAGACTCGATTCCACCGAAGAAATGTCATGTGAGAGGATCTCTTGCACATTAAATCTGTCAGGCCAAACGTACTCTCACTGGTGTGGTGTGGAGTGGAGTGTGCCATTTCAGATGTCGTCCTCGTCATCTGACCGTGGTTCAAAATGACGAGGTCCGTCCCAGAATAGCCCTTGTGTTGCTTTGAATGGGACGTTAATATAACCAAACCAAACCAATCAAATTGTATTTGATTACCTCTTTCAATTATGTGACGTTGGACAAATTATTAGTGATACTCAATAATTGTCATCGTATATAGGTGACATGTACAAACTAGTCAATCACTATAAATGTACTCAAAGCCATTAACTGTTTGACCATATTGTGTTTTTAATAATGATTTGTCCTGCGAAAATTTTCTATATGAGCAAGGAAATTACAAACAGAATTTTAATGCAGATTTTGAATGTACTTGCTTTCATTTTCCAGCCGTTGTAAAATGTGTGGTCGATTTCAAATGTTTATGGTGTAATCTTTTATTCCCCAAATAGGCATTTAATTTAGGTATCTCATTTGAAGTCATTTTATGAGAAATTAATTAGGATTAATAAAAAATTAAATAGTTTTTATTTAATTCATATGTATTTAATAAATTTAAATTATTTCCTTAGTAAAGAAATGATTGAATTTTCTTTGAGGAGAATATCTTTATAAAAAACATTTTTGAATAAATGAATATAAACAAATCTGCATTTGAAATACTTTATTCAACAATTTTAAAAAATGAATATATTTTAAAATTATTTAATACCTAGAAAATAGAATGGAACAATGCTTACATTTAATTTTAGAACATTTCGAAACCTAAAAGTTTATTAATACTGCATTTAAACATATTAATTCCTTATTTTGAAATAAGAGTCTTAGAATATATTTGCGTCGTGTTGTCAAGATGAAAAACAACGCCTCGTTGTCTCATTAATTTTGGCACTTTGTTGTTTGCAATGGCGGCTTTCAGTTGATTCAGTTGATGACAATATTTCGTAGAATTTATTGTTTCACCTCTAGGAAGGTGCTCTTAGAAAATTAAGCCTCTATAGTGCCAAAGAATAAAATAACTTTTTGTGAGTGTAGTCGAACTCTAAATCGACTGAAACCGATGACATAGACAGTTAATACACAAACTTGTATGTTTGTACAAGGAGAACCAGATAAGGCCATTCATAGCCCCATAAAAAATTCCGGTCACCCGTATAGAATAAAAGAGTATGTACTGTTTTAAAATTAATGATAAAGAAAAGCCCTTTATAAATAAATTAATTACTTATAAAAAATTTGAGTATTTATATTCGACTCGTGAAGCGAATAATATATTTGTATTTGTTTCACATTTTAAAAAATTCGCATCGTTTATTTTTACTCACATTTTAAAAATACCTGT
Organism: Argiope trifasciata; assembly: GCA_026543055.1. NCBI lineage: Eukaryota > Metazoa > Arthropoda > Arachnida > Araneae > Araneidae > Argiope > Argiope trifasciata. Next base: position 1,408,066 of record JAPMOQ010056865.1, on the reverse strand, counting down.
AAAGTTAAAATTTATTGCTTTTTTGTAAAAGTCACAAAGTATTTTTTTAGCATTTCTTTAATTTATAAAAGCATACCTTTTTTTTTTGACAAAATTCGATTAAAATAGACAAAATGTTAATTCACAATTTAAACATCTAATTAAATTCGTAATGTTTTTTTTTCTTAGCTCTATCTTTTACAAGTTACTTTTCTGTAAAACTGTTTTTGCTGTAAGAAAATAATGCATGTTGGAGGAATACCAAATAGTGTAGTTTTGAATTCAGAGAAAAAGGGATTTAAAATTTTAAACTTCTCCTATAAAATTTAGTGCTCAAACCATCTAGAATCTAATGAAAAGCTGATTCACACGTTTATGTGACTCTGTGTAATATTTTAACTTGCGAAATCCGTAATGCATGATTAAAGTGTACTTTCAGTAGAAATTTATCTCTACTAATAATAAAAGAAAATGAGTATTCCTAAGTCTGTGTATACTTGTGTGCTTGCTGATATTCTGCAAGATTGACTGCTTGATTTAGAGAAGTAATATGTAACTCAGCAGGATTTTTTAAAAAATTTTAATGAAAATGTAAACACAATTTTAGCGCTAATACACTATTATATATATATATATATATATATATATATATATATATATATATATATATATATATAATGAAACTCAAGAAAGATAAAAACAGACCATCAGACGATTTTGTAAAAAAAAATCAAAATAGTCTAATAATAATTTAAAGAATTATTATTAAAAGCACCACTATAGATCAAATATTTTCCTTAAAGATACAATATATATATGATAATGCATACTTACTTGCTGCCCCATTATTATATATGTTTCAAAAGATTTCGCAGAAAAACTATGAAATATGAGAATACTCTCAAACCCGATGCTAACAAACATAATTTATTGTATGCTGCAATGAAATTCTGGGAGTAAAAAAATGCAGACAATTTTCTGAGAAATCAGACGATTCGAATAAATATAGTTAAGAGGAATGGAGATAATAATATTCTCTAAGCAAATACTTTTCTCTAATTGAATGTAATGAATATATTGCAATGATATGTGTTTCAGACTTTGCTTTCATTGTATCAGGAAAACAGTTCTTTATTAGAATGATTATGTAGTATTTCTTGAAAGGTGACATTCGTTCCTAAACAATGTTTATTTTTAATATTTAATATTTTATTGCATTATTGATTATTTTAGGCAATTTATTTTTCATATATGATTTTCATTTTTGTATTTACTGACAGGAAAAAGCAAATATTGTGTATTCAAAGTCAGATCTACTCGAATTTCATCATGATTTCTTGTAATTTTGAAGGATAATAGCAAATATTCAGATAAACATCTCACTTATAAAATATATGTAAAAGGAGAAACTATTTTGATATTTCTTTAAATTAAATATTAATTCTTATTATTTGCTTCAAGTTTCAAAATGATTTAAGTTTATTTTAGAATACCATTTTTTTAATTTTTTTTTGGAAAAATTTTTGTAGACAATAAATAAATAAAACAATTAAATAAATTCTACCAATGAAATGGTATGAATTGTTACATTTTTAATATTTTTCAAATTTTTAAATTTTTTTCATATATTTCAAGTTATGACTTTACTGCGACTTTGATTTATTTTCTGTACTGTATTATTTTACTGCCTCATATTTAATTTTAACTTCCTCACTATATATAAATTCTTTCCCTACATTTTAAAACAATACTAAAAGAGCAGTTTAAAAACTTTTTTTCATTAGGATTCGCTAGTATTATTATTATGTAACTGCCTGAAAGTTAGGCGATTATTCTAAAATGTTATTCTTAAAATAAGAATATATTTTACTGCTGTAAAAGGCATTATCGCCAAAAACTTCCAACCTCTTGCACGTTCGAGAAATATAAAAAAAATCGATCAAAACATTTCAACTTTATAGATATGGAGTAAATCAAATTAAACAAAACCATTATGCCACATTCAAATGAATTAAAACATTTACATTTAAAAAGAAATATTAGATCTTGCATTAAAAATTAATATGATTTTCAACATTTAATCTTATATTCTATCCTAACATATTTACAAGCCGCCTTTTGCAATTGGCTGTGTCCCTAGGATTTATGCCTGGCTAAAATTTTTAATCAAATATTTATGTAAGTCTTCTTAATAGCTTCTTCAGCAAAATATATTTGTTTCGAATTTTCATAGTCAAATAACTCATATTATTGCAGAAACGCTGAAATATTCTTTTTGCTGTAATATAAAGCTCTCTAATTACCTGTCAGCAATGTAAGATTTGAACTTGAAAAAGAAATTCAATACATATAAAAACTTTTTACTGATACAAAATATAATTTTTTTTAAATATGACAAGAAAAAATAGAATCCCTCAGCATTGAAGTCTTATGCTTCTTATAAAATGTTCTTTTATAATTCATTCAATACTTCAGGCAATTATTCAATAAAAAT